>VWZZ01002295.1:159308-194092 GCA_013399095.1 Psophia crepitans
CAACTACCTGAAAGGAAGTTGTGGTGAGCTGGGGGTCGGCCTCTTCTCGCAGATAACTAATGACAGGACTAGGGGGAACGGCTGCAAGTTGCGCCAGGGGAGGTTCAGGTTGGAGATGAGGAGAAATTTCTTCTTTGAAAGGGTGGTCGGGCATTGGAACAGGTTGCCCAGGGAGGTGGTGGAGTCACCGTCCCTGCGGGTGTTTAAAGAAAGGTTGGATCTGATATGTAAGGACATGGTTTAGTGGGTAATAGGTGGTAGGGAGACAGTTGAACTAGATGATCCTTGAGGTCTCTTCCAACCTTAATTATTCTATGACAATACAGAGGACTAGGTTGCTACCTTGAGCAATGAAATTGGACCAGTTTGCACACAAGTCTCAACACCAGGACCAGCATATGCTCAGGTTTGCCTTTGACCTGAGCTGCAGCCACAGTAAGGACTTGTTTGCACAGGTAGTAGAAGATGGTCCAGAGGTTAATGTCTAATTTTTACTAAAATTGTTAATTTTCTTCCATATTAAAAGACAATCGCACGAGTCACCAGCAGCTTCCTCCCATCAACAAACCTCTCCCAAGTACACCCAGTCCAGCTGTGTCCAGACCAAAGAAACCATCCACACCATCTCTGACGCTGCCATCTCCTGCTGCAAAACCAAAAGTACCGCCAAAGCCTAAAGAGTGTAGTGATGATGAGGTAATGTTTATAAATATATTTGTTTTGACAGTTTAAATGACTGATGATGCCACACCAATCATAAGATAGACTTCACAATGATGCCGTGACCTGGTATCTCTCTTAGCATCTATGGAACAAATAATTTTGTACATCAGTGTCTACCAGGCTGATTCCTAGGGGATATGTGCCTACAAGCTGCAGGCCATGGGGAGAGAGCAGACTCAAACGCTACTCCAGGACCAAAGGGAAGGGAGGGCTTTTATCCACCAGTCTGGAACTGGAGTAATTGGGTTTTAGTCTTGGGGAATCTCATCCACAAAGGATGATAAATGTCTGAAATAAGTCATTGTCAAATGGCAACTGTTGTAAACTGTTGGCAGGGCTTCAATCCCAACAGTTTGTTGATATGATGGAGGTTTAACGGGTAGACTTCTGTCCTGCGTTTCTCATAGGATAATTACATTGTGCCAGTGGACAATGACGATGATAACTATATTGAACCCACAGAAAGCAGCACGTCACTACCTACGAGATGTGAGTTTTAGTCATTTAAGCTAATAATTATTGCCTAATAATTAGGAACAACAATGGGAAAATTTGATCAAAGTAATGTCTATTTCTAAGATTCAAAGAGTGGGGCTGCAGCTATTAAAGAGAATGCAGCCTACAAAAAGGCAGTTGGCTCCTTTAGTCCATGACAAGGCCAAGGAAAATTATTTTTAACTTTATTGGAAGCCATGTTTAATTCCTTCCTCTGTCTCAGTTGTTTCAAAGTCCAGCCCTCATACAATCACAAAGCTTTTCATAGTACATGATCTCCCCCCTCATCCAAGGGAACCACAGTGTTAAAACTCTGCTGAAGTGCCTCAAGAGAAGAACAAGCCCTTTTAGATTTTCAGTAGATAAAGATATACTTTCTTTTTTTTTTTTACCTCACTATTTGAAGTCTATTTAGCTGGAGAGTGAAATCACTACAGTCCAAAGGTGAAAAGTAAACAGAAGAGTATGTGGTTCTGCCTCTGGCATTGCTGATGTTATCAACCCTATTCAGCAAGGCATGAACACTGAATAATGTTTCCCTTTTAAAATGAGAGCTGCTTTCTGCCTTAGTTGATTTGTTCAAGGTCACATAAAAAGGCTATCACTTGGACCCACTTAATATTTATTCTTATTGTATAAATGTTACATTGTTGGTTTTGCAATATATACATATGAAAATATATGTGTATATGCACAAGTATATATGTATATGAATAAAATACCTTTTTAGCTCCTGTGAACAGATTTATGAAGACGACAAAGCCACCCCCCCCTACTTCTCCAAAGCCTTGTCTGTCTTCTGATACGCAAGGTATGTGGAGTTAGTATCATTGTTAAAATAAAATAATCTAAGACTGAAGAATATTAAATTACACTTGATGTATTCACAACACAAACCATATGACATACTTCAGTAAAAAAAACATATGTTCCCCTTTAGGTTTTTCTGTGTTCTAGCAGTTGACTTGCCTAGCTTGAATAGTAAATCTCTTTTTAAGCGTGAATAAAACCAGAACAAGTCATTTGTCCCAACCTAATTTATTTTTAATCTTTTGCTCTGGCAGAGGAACACAAATGGATCAATATAGCAAAAACAATTCTAGGACTCAGTATGTTAGTAATCCCATTTCACTATAGGGATCAAGACTCAATGTTTAAAAGCTACTCAAGATTCAGCCTTAAAGAAACTCCACATAGGATGTTTTGTATGTCCTGTGATAAGTGTTCCCATTTAAGTTCTATAAAGAGCAATTTATTTGGAAAATGAAACACAAGCAGAAGCAAATAAGAAGAATCATACTTGCTTTTGTAAGTGCAGATATACTTGCTTAATCTTCCTTAGCTGTGCTAACTCTGAGTTGTTTTGCATCCTCATAATCTCATAAATTGCTTGGAACGTAACCTTTACAGAGCTATCACACAGTCCTTTCCAAGGCTTTGCATATGCATATGCATTTGCATATGCAATGAGTTTAGCGAGAGGAACCTACAAGAGGTTTTTTTTCTTGAGTGACTTAAGATTTTGTGAGTTCCTTTTCAGAAGTTTTAAAACGCCCTTTTCCATCTTAGCCTTTCTGCAAACTGGCGTTGAGCAAAAACCAGCTCCTGACAGATGTTACTAATAAAATAAAACATCTCCCCCTGGTGGGAACTCAGACACTTTTCAGCACTATAAAAGCGATGAAGCCTGACATGAAATTTGTTGAAATACAATTCAATTTTCATTGAAGAAACTGGACATAGATAAAGATGCTGGTGGCTCTGGTCTTTAATAGCTGTGAATTAAAATACATCTGTGGGACAGCGCTCAGGGATGGATGCTGGCCACACAAATGAATCACCTTGTATTTGATTCACCTGATCTCTTTCACTGAGAGTCAAGGAAAAGCTAAATAAGGTGTGATGATGCATCTCTTCCAAATAGTCCCGGGTTTGCACAATGCAAGCATTCATCTTGTTTGGGGGCGGGAAAGGGGGGGGGGAGAGGAACCAAAAACAACAAAAAAAGGTTGTTGGGTGAGGGGAAGGTTCACTAATACAGTGACTGGTTATCAGACTTCCTAGAACTGTTCCTGAAGTTCTCACTGGAAGATCAGGGGTGTAGCTACCCCAGCATCTTGGAGGTAGACTCAAGCTCTGAGCAGATTCTCAGAGTTGTTTTTTCCATAGGCAGAAGTACAATTGATACAAATTCTGATCAGTTTTTCTGCTAACATACAGCATATTTTTGCTAACCAAAGACACATTTTTTTCCTCCCTGTCCTACAGAAGTCTATGAGGTTCCTGAAGAAGAGGTAAGGCCTTTCTATAGCTTATGACTCACATTGCCCTCGGGTGGGGCACAAATGTAATGGCAAAAAAGGATGATTAAAGGGGAAAAATGGGAACAAATCTATTTCTCCACTTAAAACTTTCTGACACTTCCTTCACAGAAAAGCTGGCAAACCAATTCAAAAGTTCTGCAGAACAGATTAAATGGGAAGGGGCTGAAGTTACCCAGTGCTGTGTGACAGCGATCCAGTCTGGGAAGCTGCAGCCTAAGGGATTGCTTTCCAGAAGCAGAACTGCAGCAAAGAAGCAATGGCAGTTCTGACACAGTCATTTTCTTCCCACTTGCTGGTACTGACATGACATACGGCCAAAGCAGTACGCTTGGGGCTACACAGATTTACTGGTGGTGACTCCTTGCCTCTTGCATCCTAGTGCAGATCACCAGGCAGAGTCCTACTGGAAAACTGTACCACAATGCAAAAATAAGATATTGCTGTGATGACATAAATAGGATCATACAAATGTATTTTATGCAATCAAAAAGTGACCAAATAATTCAGTGCATTTTCTCTTACAGGAAAAACCATCACCACCACCAGTAACCAGGTAACCCATTGCTATGAATGCTTGTGCATTATTTAAAATTTGTCAGAAAATGTATTTTCTCATCTAGATACCTCAGATTTGATAATTCTCTCTCTGAGATACACATATAGTAATTCTCTCTCTTTAGATTACACAAAGATTGTCATCCATTTCTATGTTACTTTCAATAACCCAAACACAACACATATTAAAAAGAAATATCTCTGAAGGGTACTTTTTAGAATTTTGAGGGGGGTAGAGGAGAGAGAGCTTGTGTTTGTATTTGCTGTTGTTAAATATAATTTCCCTTTCTTAATTCATGCTTTATTACTAGGTTTACTAAGCCACTTCCATCTATGCCTGCTCAGAATACAGAGCACTCTCACATGCACAGCATGACCAGAGAGTCACCTAAGCTCGATACTTCCAGGTAAGTCAACAGCAGCTTATATCAATAGGAAATATTAGCAGAGACAAAATTTTCTCCTCTCTATTGTGTAGCCTTCAAACTGTAAGCAATTGTCAGGACACACAAATAGCTAGGGATGTCAGGACAAGGTAAGAACTGAAAATTCTTATTTCCTTGCGAACTTCTGTATTCAAACTAGTTTGCCACATAGCTACTATTTTCTTGAATCCAGTGTAGGATTAAACCGTCTCTGCAAGCCAGTTTAAAGTTCTATTACCCATATCTGCACCCTTGCAAACAAGATGTTTTTGCAGCAGGTGAGGCACAGGATTGCGTATAAAGAACCTGGACACAGTAAATCCCTGATTTATATTTCAAGTCTTTGAGGAAAAAAGGCAAAGTAAACTTGAGTATGCAGCCTGTTTCACTGCTGTGCCCCCAGAGGTGTAGGAAGCTGCTTTGTAACCACTGTCTCATCTCTAGAACATTGCTCTATAAAATAGGCCACATGCTTCAGGAAGAGCAGATGGCATCAAGAACAGTGTGTGTTATGGTGTTTGGTAAGGTCCTGCACACCGCTGCAGGGGACCTGAGGTCCAGGACAGAAGCTCTACTAAAGTAGTTCCACACTAAGGGCACAGCATCACCACAACCACTGCAGTGGTGCATGGTTCCAATTAAATCCATTTCTGTAGACCTCCTCCTCTCTAGATTTTGAAATGTGTATCTCGGCCAATCAATTAAATAAGTAAATCCTATCCATCTTAACTTATTGTGTATATTTTACAGAAATATTTTGCCTCTTCCCAGAAATCGTCTCCATCCAAAAGGAGTGAGTAATTAATGTGCTACTGTAAAAGAATGTGTTAAACTTAGGCTGTTCTGTGTTTAATATACATATAAAAATAGATGGATGCTTTTTATTATCTGGATTAAATAACAGAAACAGATTACTTTGAATGTCAGATTGATCTAATATTGTAATTGTGACTATTAATCTTTTGGACAAAAGAGGTACCTTGGATATCTGTATTGATCCAAGAAAAACCTTAAATGTTTTAAGGGATATAGGTCTCAGCCCACAAAAATAATTTTTTGTACTAAAAAATGCCAATTGAACTCCAGGAGCCTTACTTGCAGTAGCAATGGGCGATTTTGCCCAATATGAAGCACCTTTCCTTGAGCCTCAATCCTCTCTGATGAATGATTAATACTTTGTGAAAATGGAGTCCTTATAAAATGTCAGACTGGGTAATCTGAGTAACCAGTTTCACTAGAAAATGCACTCCATGAAGGAGTAATTACGAGATTTGGGTTCCTAAGACTGTGTTTAAGTCATTCCTCTTCTTTCTCTATACCTGTCCCCAATCCGTCTCTCACTGTGCTGGAACAAATGTTTTCTGAAGCAAACTACTTGGAAACTTGTCTAAGTGCAGCAAATGGGCAAAAGCAAAGGGATAAAAGGTTCTTTTTAGTCCCATATATTGTTCTGCACCATATCTCTACTACCAGTTGTGCCAGCACAAAAGAGGATGCGCATGAGGAGCAAACTACCAAGAAACAGGGTGACAGATGCATCCGCATCTGTGCCAAAAACTATGTTCATCACACTCTGTCCCAGCCCAGTGCTCCGAATTGTGCTTAAGAAATAATTGGTCTATGCATAACTACATAGAGAAATTAGACGCTTAAAATTAGGAGTTTGGGGGCATGCCATAGCATTAGATGTTACTGTAACATAACGCAGGTGGCATAAGAACATCTTATAGTCTGACTTTTAATCCTTAAATTTCTAGATATACCAAGTATTTCAGGGGAGGTGTTGGGGTGTTGCACACTTCTACACATAGCAGCAGCAGCAGTTTCCCTTCCACCTCATCACAATGTTCTTCCAATTTAGATCTGTATTCTGTAAGATGCTGAACAATTCCTGTGTGGTGCCAAGTCCAGGATTTCTCTCACGAAACGGTTTTAGATTTCAGTTTTTCGTACCAATATAAGATTAGAAAAAAAACCCTTCTAAAGTGAGAATGGACACTCTCTGATCACCACTAACAGGAATACTCCTGTTTCAGAACAGATTAGAGTGCTGTACTGCAGCTGAAACCTCTCCATTAATTCATTCTCAAAGCTTACCTCTGAGAAGGATATCAACCTAGCTTTGCAGAGAACCAAGAGAGACTATCATTTTGCTGAGGCCACACACAGAGTGAGTTACAGCCCCAGGGATGGAGCTCCCAGACAAACACTCATCTGTACAGTGGGTGTATTCAGCTCCTGGGTCCTTGCAGTTACCCAGTTTGGCACAAGAGTCAGCCTAGGAAAGAATTACCCAGTCTAGTCCAAATTTTTGGGTCTTTGCTCGTTGTGTAAGTGGCCAGCCCTCACAGTTTTAAAGACAAGCATTGTAATGAGCGTGACGTTTGCACAGTGCTGTGCCTTTCCATCCCTGACTATGCACATCGACAAAGCAGAACAATAACTGAAACATCTGTTCACTGCTCCCATTCAATCCATCCTCAACACTAACCAGCACCCATCATGTTAACAGAACTGTAGCCCTTGTTCCTCTCAAAGGCCTGGGCTGACTGGGAGAAAAATTTCTCCACATCTCACTCCCTCAGCTGTTGGATGATGGATTACACCTCTCCAACCAGAGAATGGATACATTTGTGACCAACATTAGTGAAAATCCATTAACCTGGTGGATAAAGATGGACAAATTAATAACTGGTGCCTCTTTGAAAGGTACTTATTGTATGGGAGTCTGATTCCCTAAAAGACAAGAAGCGGGAGCCAAAAGAAAGTGTCTCCAAAAGAAGCTGGGAAATGAGTTAGATCACTTCAATTCTAGCACTGTGAAGAGACAGTCTGCTCAGTATCCTCCATTCAGTGGAAGATGTGTTCTTAGTCTTTTTACATCTGCTGCAAAATTTCTGTTTTCTGGCTCAGAAACGAAACATGAACCAAAAGGTCTTGCTGCAAAATTCAGGGTGAATTTTCTCAATGCTACAAGCAATCTCAAGGTTATTAGAACGTTCAAAATTAGATTGATGTTTGCTAGATTTTTTCAAATGCCATCATAAAAGCTGATGAAAAGTATTCTGGATATTATATGTTTTCTGTAGAAATATTTATTTAAACATGACTACATATTATCAAGACCAGATTATATTTATGCACTTCCTACTTAATGATAATTCCTTTTTCAGTAGCTTCTTATCAAATCTAACATATTTTTTCATTACAGGACCATGAAGCAAAAATTAGTAATGAAAGTAAGTACTCTGTACTGAAAACATGGTAATACGAGATGGATTTGTTGTCAATACTTCAACCTTAATATCACATGTAGTGAAGCATGTCAGCAAAAGTTTTATCTGTAACTGTCAGCAATAAGCAAAAAATGTTACTTAACTGTTTTCTAGTATAATCAGAGTGAACACATGTTAAGACCAAAATTAAACCAATGGATATTTGTCCTTTTATTACAGTGAAATGGCAGTGAGGAAAATCCACTGTTCAGATACAGCTAATACTACGTACTAAATATATCATTTACATCTCTAGATCATAGCTTCAATAACACACAAGAATCCAGATTTCCCACTGGAGCAGCTCCATCTCCATTACCAAGGGGCCTGTGAGTAAAAAATAACAAAAATACTTCTTTGGTGGGGATGGGGTTCATAGGTGCATCAGGAGCTAACTCCTATCCTCGCCTATGGCAATCAGAATTCAGGAGTAATTTTTATTGCTGTTCATGACCTGACTAGGTAAAGGGAAGCTGCTGTTTTGTTACTGCTGGAGGAGTACTATCTGCATGCCAGTGGCATTGCCCTTCACTGCCTGCCACTGATGGCAGATGCTGGCTGGTTTAACTTAGTCACGTACTGCAGCAATAAATGCAGGCCTATAAATGCAGACAGTTGTGTTTTCTTGAGTACCCACATTACCTCAACAGCCTTATTCTTTTTCTTTTTCCTTCCTTTCTTTCTTTTTCCTAATTGCTACAGCTATCCAATAGAGAGATGCATCCCGTCTGGGGAATCAATGAACCTGATGCTTAGTTGCTAAATGAATTAATCCATCTGCTAAGTAACCATACTCTTTTTTTTTTTTTTCCCCCTCCCCATTTAATCTGCAGGAAGAAGACTTCTAATGCAGTAAATTCACCAGTAAGTTGACTTGTAATTGCATAAGTAAATTCTAATAATTACAGGTGATTTTTCATTTCCTTGCAAAACTCAATTTGATCATGAACGTGTGTACGACATGAAGGCATAAAAAGGGTAGGAGAAAGATAGTGTTATAATGGTATCCAAATATTTCCTTTCTTTATATGAAATCAGTAGCAGTGAGAAAGCTGAAACAGAAAAATATTTAGATTAAAGGGATGTTTGCATTCAGTGCTCTAGGATGTAACAATAAACACAGTGTAAGGACTGAATAAAATGAAAAATAAATGGGAAAACAGGCCATTCAGTGGTATTCCCTGAAATGTACAGGACTGCATATGGGGAACACAGATTCATTATAAGAGCAATAGCTCAGAAAGATGCAGGATTTTGCAAGAATTTGTCAGAGGTTTTTCAGTAAGTATTTCATTATTATGAAAATATCGCAAAACTTCTTGTGAGAGACAATGAGAGAACTATTTGAAATTTTCAAAGAAAATCATTTGAAAAATGTTTTGAAACTGACAGTTTAGTATCATTGTTTCAGAATGAAGAAAATTGAAACTGGACTGGGCAAGTTTTTACTGTTAGCAATACTGACAGTTTAACTTTCAGTAAAAGGAAACGTGTTCAGACATTTGTGAGCATAGCTTGACTAAGATAATATTCAAATTTTGATTCGCAAAATTTTTGCAAGTATTTGGGATGGACTCTTCATTTTTTGGACTTGAGATAAGAATGAATCATTTTTTTACACCATAAACTTACTGATGGCAGTTAAAAATAATAACAAAGTGCGCATCTCTAGATTTTACTTTTGTCTGTCTACTTATACACACAAACTGGGATTCTTTCCAAACGTACTTTTCAAAATCCCAAGCTTCAAGGTTGTACAACTAGAGGCTCTTCATGGAATGGCCATGTCCCTACCTCCTAATCCCTCCAGGATGCTGTCAGTTCTGTATGTAAACTAGTTCACAACGATTACAAGATAAACGTCTGCTGTACAACTGACATGCCATTTAATATTTGGTTTCCTTCTGGTTTATTGCAGAAACCATGTCTACCTTCCAGAGACACCTTAACTGCAAATGAAGGTATGTGATCTCCATTACTGTGAAGAAGTTGGCACTTATCAGAATTTAGTTTTCTTTTTAATAAAAGTACAAAACAAACAACACTACATTCTATTTTTTCTAGGTTTTTTGAGGGGATTTGGTTTCAGTGGTTTTGAACTGGATCTTGCTAGCCTTAGTTGCACTGAGTATCATTGTTCTCTAAAAGCAGCCACAGTACAACTATTGAGGTTACTGGCAGGGTAACGTACGACATAATGGACCAGCAATGTGCCATATAGCCCTCAGAGTGGAGAAGGGGGAACGGGGGGTGGCAAGCGTGAGCACGTCATTCTAAATCGCCTCTGTGCAGGGCTGCAGCTCCTCCAGGCAAAAACTCAGCAGGAGCGGCTGTCTAACAGAGGGGTAAGATGCAGCCAGCCTGCCCCAGCATCCTCCCCCATGTCACACAGCTTGCCTTTCCGAAGGCAAGGCGCCCACTGAGCTCCTGCAGGCACTCACTCCGCAGCTATTTGCCTAGAAATTTGGTGGTGTGCCACTAGTCAATAAAGTAAGCAGCAGGATGGCAAGCTGCCATGTAAGGGAAATAAAACCCAAAAACTATGATGATAAGAAAATAAACCTTCCTTTAACTACTGAGACAATGTATTTCTGAAGAAATCTTGACTCTGCAATTTGTTTTCCTAAACCACAGAAAAACCTACAGCAGCAGAACGACGACGAGGTTCCAGCCAAGAGCTTCCACTTCCACTCCTTCCAAGTAGTGCCCAAAAGTAAAATCCCTTTTCATCATCTTTTGAATATTTCAATGCAGCAGCTCCTACTGCTCAGTCTGAACACACCTGTGGAAAGTTCAAAGGGGAGCACTGTTTTCTCTGTAGGCTTCTGTTGCTTTTTGAAAGTCATGTTTCTTCAAGCCTCACAGTATCAAAAAATAAAACATGGCAAATGCATCCAAATTCTATAACCAACACCAAAAAGCATGGGAGGATATAACCTCTAATTAGGTGATGGAGTTTTAAACCAGATGTTCAAATTCCTAACTGTCAGTGCTAGTGGGATATGATTTTTTTAAACACCTGTATCTGACCCTTATTTCTTACTGGACAAATGGGTGAGATGGAACACACTCCACCACTGCATGCTTCAAATACACAATTTTAATATTTTAAGAACTGGGTAGAACTCCTCAGAATTTTCTGTAATCTCTTGATATTTATTTCAGGTCTTTGCTCCAAAAGCCTTCAATTCTGCCAAGTAAGTATAATACAGATTGTGAATTAAGATGTGATGAACTTGTAATTTCATATTAAACTTTGAATTATTTCAAGATGCCATGCATATTCATTTGTTTGGAATTAACATTTGTCTCTGTAATGCATACAAAGAGGAGATCAAGCATCCAGGGGCTTAGCTCAGCTAGTAAAATTAAGGGAGTACGTCGTGGTTATTGCATAAATTGATGGAAATTGGGTGCTTCACTCCCATTTGTGACTACTGGAAATTTCTACCAAAAGCAGTTTGGGTCAGTTCCCATCATTATGAAGATTCCATCCATTTTCCTTGTTACAGACAAACCCTAAATATGACATTTTTGTTCTGGTCCAGGCTTCTATTGCCTGGAAGCCAGACAGATTTTTATTGCAGCCAGCCATTTATTCTTTCTGTACTGGAAAAGGAAAACGGGTGGGAAAAAAAGGGTATTTTTATAATGGCAAATGCTAAAGCTTCTCTGCAAGTAATACTTTTAAAGAGGGGCTCAGTTTCACTTCAGTTAAAACCAAATTAAATAGTATGTATGTGAACTCTCTTTACACAGAACTGTAAATTAGATCCAACATTTTTCTCATTTCTTGGTAACAGATATTTGTCTGACCCTCCTACGAGCCCTTTTCTGCACATATTTCAGGCTGAAACGTATCTTTTACATTGTAAATGGATGAAAATTGCACATAGAAATCTGCATGTATTGTAGCTTAAACTTTATATGCTATTATTAGTACTTCACTCATTTCCTGGAAACATTTGCTGGATGTATGTTGCAAGTACATCTCCAATGCTGTGGAAGTATAATAATGGCTTGTTTGTGCAATAGACTGATGCTTTCAAGTTTGTCTATTCCTGTCACACAACTGATGTACTTCAATTTGCAGCATAAATTTTTACTAATTCCTTACATGTAATTCTATTCTTTGAGTTTATCTGGTGCGAAATGATGCTCTGATTAGTAATTTTCTTTAACACACTCTTACTTTGTGCCAGGTCCAATAACAACTTAGTCACACATACGATTAGTCCTAATCACTACTGTCCCTTGAGCATAACCTGCCATCTTTTCCTTGTCACCATATAAGCCCAGTGCTAACTTTCATCTTCATATAACGTACTGATTTCCCATATGGCACAGAATCAAATGCTCTACTAAAGTCCAGAAGTAAGTACGGTGCCATATTCCCTCTTTGGAGAACTCAGTTATTTCATGAAAGAGCTATAACATTTTACCTACTTGAGTAAATTTTAGATTTTCACTAACTAGTTTGTACCTTTGCCTCCAAATATTAATGTTCTTTCCTTTAAATGCTCTCCTAGGACCTTATGTTTTGGGGAGTCAGCCAAAAAGCCCTGTAGTTGCACAGGTCACTTTTTCCACTTCAAGTACAGCAATTATGTTTGGTATTCTTTAATCATACAGTACCACCCTGACTTAAAATTTATTTAAAATAATTACCAGCCCTATAATTTCATGTCCCAGTTTTTAAAATTTCTGGGATAAAGATTATCCGGGCTCACCAGTTCAACTGTACTAAGCTGTTTGAGTTTTGCTTCCAATTCAGTTGTGGAAACTTCCATTTCTATACCAGAACTCCCTTTGATTTTGTACCTAGATTATCTTAAAAATTGATAAAATTCTTAGTGCAGACAGCCCCATTTCTCTTTCCTTTTTTACATAGCTAAGGAATCTCTTATTATTTATTTTATCTTCCTTTTGTAAAGTCTAATTCAGCCTGACTTCTGGCAATTCTTTATTCACATGACATATTTTCCAGCTGTAGTTTTTGCATCTGGTCAGTCAAAGTTTGACAGAAAAAAGCAAAATTGTTAATATTGAGTAGCTTGCTTCAGGTGATTATTCATTCATTGAGAGCTGGAACTGCTCCATACACAGTCTTCCCTGTACTTGAAATGCAGCTTCCAGACAGTTGCATCTTTACTAGAAAGAAGTTCCAAACCTACTTCATGCAGTTGTCTTTGAGCTCTCCAGTCCAAATGATTTTTATTTTTTTTAATTCTGAGTCACTGTATGACCTCCTCTATAGCTTTTTTTTATCCCTTTCTGAAAACAAAATCTAAATTGGAAGTGTATTAGTGAAGATTTGGTAAAGCAGTTTGCAGAGTTTTGTGTCCAGGACTAGATAAGTGCTAAGAATGCTAGCAGCATTTTCATTTTTTTTTCCCCAATAAGTAAAACAAACAGGAAATAAAACCTACCATGTTAATAGAATAAGTAACACTCAACTTTCTACAGTTATTTTCTCTTGTAAAATGATATTGATCTGTACCCAAGTCTCATCACAAGCACCTCTAGTGGATACCTATGCTATCTTTGGCCAAGGTTCTGTTTTACCAGAAAGCAATTATCTATACTTATTTCCCATACCTCTATTGTATCATTATTACACAGTACAACTCAACCATTTTCCTTCTAATTTCTTAAACTCCTTAACATCTGTATTTCAGCCCTAGTAGCTATTTTCTACTATGTTTTGTTATTCCAATTATAATTAAGCTTCATACTCTTGCCTAATAGTTCTGCCTCTCCATTGAGTTGCCTAGATTTCTTGGACACATGTACAAACATTTCCGTGGGATGACATCAGTGAAAAACAATCTCTGAGCTACATTTGTTTTCCTGACTCCCTCATCTATAGGACTACTTCTTGCACTGGACTGTTTTTTGCATTGTGTTCCTGCATTTCCTTTATCCATTGTGACATTGAGTCACTTAGTTGGTAGTGTCTTTTTTTCTTGTATGTTAATTCTAGCTCCGGCTATTAACCAAGTTGTTAATCAAACTATTTCTCCCTTTATAAGCAAGGATCCTCTTGTGAGCAGGCAAGTGTCCCAGGCACTTACACAGGGCTCAACCCTAGTGGGACGAGCTTTCCTAGTGATACCAAAAGTCAAGTGTTTCCAGATCTTAAAAAGTCCTTGTAACAAACCAATTTTTTACGGCATAACAAAACATATTTTGAAAACCTATAAATATTGTTCTCTCTCTTTTCCAGAAGTGCCAGAAGCTGCAAACCGTTCCCTGGGTACTTCTCACAGCAGCATTTCATTCTCTTCAAGTACTGCAGACCAGGTAAAACAGCTCAATTCACATTACAAAAATCTTCTTATCCTTTACTTTAAAGTAGTATTTCCAAACCCATCTCTGAGTAAAATTCATACTGATTTGCAGAGGGTATTCACATTCCAATTTGCAGTGAGATTTTTCTGTGGCATAAACCATCTGAATGTTTGCTTATAACATATGGCATAGGGGAACTTTAACAAACTGTAGAAAAATATGTAAATAGCATCATATCAAACCTTAGCATTCTACCAGTCAGTTTAAATAATATCCAAAAAAAACCTTCTTAGTTTCAGGTCTTCCTAACGTCCCAGTTCATAGTCCTTTGACATCCTTTCAAACAAGGGAACCTGTGCTGATGTACTTAAGTCTAGCCCTTGATATAGATAGCTATAAAGAGCTTTTAATCATCTACTTTTTACTAATTTATAGATTCATGAAACAAAATAATGTGCACCAAGCAGATACAATGAATCCAGCTGTAGCTATTAGCATTAGGCTGTAATGATTTGATGGGCTAAGAAATCCCAACAACTTGTAGGCAGAAACAGGGACGCTGTGCTGACTGGCCCAACAGAGCAGGATGCAGAGGGCAGAATCACTTTTAAGAACATTTCCCTGTTTATTGCATTTTGGGGTGTCAGCAAAGTTTTAAAAACTGAGAAGAAAGTCAGTCACCCCTCTCAGAGGATGCTGTGATGCCTTCCCCACTATGTGTTTTAGTGTCTCCCAAGCCCTACTCCTTTCTGTTCCTTTAAACAGACCTCTTCTCATTAAAGTTAGTGCTGTCAGTTCTACAACCAATTCTTTTGTCTGTGTTTCATTGCAACATTAAGCTTTGAAGAAGCTAAGCAAATGCAAAGTTAGCTTCATTTCAGTACTATTCCCCTTACTCTCATTTCGGATCAGGGGAGACTACAAAATGCAGGAAGCCATTCTTATTAGCCTAGTCATCACAAACAAGGTAAATATAGTTCTGTTGAGTACAAAACAAAAACTCTATTGTGCAGAGCCAATAACATGTTCTAAAGCCTGACATGACAAAGATAATACAACAGCGAAGAACACAAAGGACTTAAAGTTCTGGAAAAAAATTTAACAGTATGTCATACTGGATATTTATTATAAAAATTGCTTTCACATAAAGAATCCAGCAGACACTAAATAAACAGCTTGTAACAATTACATTTGCAGCTTTTATGTAACAGCCATGGGCAAAACCAGAGCTTAATAAAACATTCATTTTGTTTAAAAAAAAAAAAAAAAATTAACTGTTACTGTTATTTTCCCACCAATTATGTACAGCGGTATCATTTGCTGTAGCATCCTGCACAACACAGGTGCTTGCAGACATGATTCATGCCCATAAGGTTCATTGTTTGTTTCATTCCCATCCAAACTTTGGCAGCAGCTCTCTGCTTCCAAATTAGAGGTCACAGATAGTGCTAGAAGAAAGATCTGGGGGCAGTCGTTTCCTTTTTCTGTTGAACAAAGATTGGTTTACTGGACTCATTCTCTAAGTGGCTGAGTCCCTTGCATACTTGCAATTCCTCTCACCCATTTTTTCCAATTAATAGTATGACTGGAGAAATACATGGAAGAACTTTGGTAGTTCTATGTCATGGCTTAAGCCAATCTAGGAATTTAGTGTAATGCCCCTAAAATGGAGGCTCTGCTCTCTTCTCGCTGTTAACTTCCCTCCCAGCCACACGCTTCTCTGGTGTTCCTCTGATCCTGCAGTGGGCTGAGCCAGCTCATTAAACTGACAGAAAACCAACCTGGCAGTCAAACACAACACAAGACAAAATGAAAAAAGGTAACAATTTTTTTTTTCCTGTGAGATTACCAAAGTGAATTATCTCACTGTGGGATCAGATGAGGAACAAAATGAGCACAAAGGAAAAGCCAAGACATTCCTCTTTTGGCAGCAATGAGCCAGCTAGACCAGCTCAGCTATAACGTGCAACTTAATCTTTATTCTGTTTTGAACAGAAGTGACAAAGCTTATGTGAAATGAATTTCATCATTAAGCTTGTTACTATAAAGTTGGAGTGAAACTGTTCAAATTATGAGGAAGGTTAATACCCAGAAGTTTTATTAGGAAATACTATTTCTATAGCCTCTCCACTCGAGTTTGCTTTTGCATCAACCTTCTCAGCAAGAGTTCACTTTTTGATTGTTGGTTTTATAAGCTGCTAGTTAATATTCTAGCTATTGATGTCTGATAAGGCTTAGGTCTCATGTTGCTTCTAACCCCTCCTCCTGTCCTTCCCTTGAGTATCAATGCTCTTTGTGTTTCTCTTAAAAACTCCCATATCTTTATCTAAACTCCACTCCTGTTCCCAGATATACACCCAGTCTTGCATCATCTTGCTACCCAGTTTTCTACCACTTCTTCACTTACACAAACTACAATCTCGCACCGCTCATTCCCAACTGCCATCACCTCCTCCCGTCTTTTCATCTTTGCACTTTTTTTTTGTATGGCACCCACTTCTCTTTAAGGTGCCAATCTTTCTGCTTTGTGTCTTCAGGTCTGCACCTATGCCCCCATCCACAAAGTCCTTTGTTCCATGTTTTCCACTGGAAGAATAGGTTTTGTTCTTTACTGTACAGAACACCTGCCAAGCATTTAACAGAATGGTTAAGGAGGATGATCTTGGTGAGGTGTTCACACAGAAATGAGACACACAAGAGATGTGTTATAAAATATAAGCCACTCCTGTATCCTGTCACAGATGTAATCCTTCTCCACAGCAAACATGGATTTATGCCTTTTAGATAAGAGCACTGTTCCAAGTGTATATTCAGACTCAATCCAACAGAGAACTGGAACTGAACCCATATTTCATGTCTCAGGTGAAAGCACTGGAGATTGAACTGCTGCATTAGTAAATAGATTAATTATTCTCCTGTTTTGTAGCACTCCATCCATTTGTCTCTACGTAGTAACAGAAAGAGCCAAAGATGCACTTATCCAACCCCCATGCTGGCCAGATGGAGGCAATCCTGATCACGTTCACAAATAGCATATGGGAAAATTCATACCCAAAGCTTAGACACCTACCAAATCCAGATGCTTTAAGGGATAGCACACAGCTGAGCAGCATTTAAATTGTTAATGGTCAATTTATTCCTCAATGTCTCCTGGATACTCTGCTTAAAATGTACCAGAATAGCTTCCTGCTTTAAAAATACCAAACTGTCCTCCAGTTGAACCTGACTTTCCTTGGGGTTTCTTTCCCTCTTCTGTCACGTATCAGCATACTATGACACATCTGTTACCACTGTTCTGACACGCTAGTTTTTCTTTGTCCTACCTCTATCCAACAACAACAGTGAGTTCCTGGCAAAGGATTTTCTAAATTTTGTTTTCTGAAGTGTTCTGCATTCAAGTTCTTCAGTGGTCACTGTTTAGTAGGAACTCCCCTACAGGCTATATTCTTTACTATCATCATTATTATTTTACAGGTGAAATGCTGTTTCTCTCTTTCTCTTTCTAGCATGCTGGGGTTCATAGTAAAGCATGGTATGCTGCTACCTGTGATCGGAAAACAGCAGAAGATGCATTGTACCGATCAAGCAAGGTAGGTCACTTATAAAGAATATATGTTTTTATGAAAAAAAAACTTCAAATAAAAAAAAAATCAAAATACAACCAGAAGTATTCTAAACATCAGCTTTCAAGAAACCACTTCTCACTGCTTTCTTGCATACCTACTGTCACTGATAGTAACTTCATTTATAATATGTGGGCCCCAACAGACTGCTGCCACTGTGTGTTCACTTCTTCGTTCTTTCTCAGGCTGAGAGAGAACGGGCAGCAGCAAAGGTGATTCTTACATGACACCTTTGTAAGCTACTGTTGGGTAACAGAAATACGTGCTACTTCCCATTTCCTGCTGTACAGTTTTCCTACTGAAAGAAAAGGGTTAAATGCTAATACAGATAAAAATATTAAGCTAAAAACAAACTAAGGTGTTGGAAAAAAATAAGCTGAATGCACTTACTACTTTTCTGTCTGTAGGATGGATCTTTTCTAATAAGAAAGAGCTCTGGACAGGACTCACGGCAACCATACACACTAGTTGTGTTTTACAACAGAAGAGTATACAACATTCCTATACGATTTATTGAATCAACAAGACAATATGCACTGGGCAGAGAAAAAAGTGGTGAAGAGGTGAGATGATGTGGCTTGTTTTTTTCCTAAATTTTTCAGCTACATACTTTTAATAAGCAAGGATTAAGATATATTGCACTATGACCAAAAGGATTCTTCATCAAAATAGAAGTATATCCTATACAATGACTGATCTGTCAAGCTAAAGAAGCCAGCGTAAGATCAGCTCCTGCATACTTGAGTGAGCAAAACCACAGATAAAGTTTAAAAAGTACTCACACAACTGTTCTGAAGTTATCAGGATCAGAACTGCAGCTGCCAGATAAATCCTCCAGCTGTTTATAGTCCTCTAGTCACCTTCTACCTAAGATTCTACTTAAGTTTCTTGTAAAATTGTAAAGGAAGAACAGCCATGCTCAGAGGAAAGAGGGGAAAAAAAAATCACAACAACAAACAAAACCCCACATCTAGCAGATTCTGGCTATTAGTTTACAGTGGCAAACATTAAAATTGCATAACTAAAACAGATCTCATTGATAGCTGCCTGTACCATATTACTCCTGGACATTACCTTCCCTCTAACTGAGGTGGCTGAACCACAGATGAAGCAGCTTCCAAACTTCCCCAGTCTGCAGCCAGTTTACTGAAGTAAACTGAAAGTGGTGTCAGGTTAATATGCCATGTACCAACCTCTGTGGTTCAGTTTGTGCAGGCGACAATCACAAATGGGAAAGGAGCATGAACTGGTGGCCCTACCAGTGGCCATAGTACCTTCCATTGTCCAAATTTAATCTGTTTCTGACTAGAATCAGGACTAAAAGCAGGATCAGTGCTCCTTCTAAAAGGCAGAGCATCTCATTTGGTAACAGTCACAGTTCCACTCCCTTCAACGGTGGGAGAAGTAAAGAGAAAGAGATGATGCAGTCTTTATTCTCAGTTTTAGAGCATCAAAGGAAGCCAGCACTAATTAATTTTTGTTTTCTCTATCCAGCGCTTTGACAGTGTTGCTGAAATAGTAGAAAATCATCAGCATACCTCCCTGGTTCTAATTGACAGCCAAAACAACACAAAAGACTCGACAAAACTGAAACACATTGTAAGAGTTTCTTAATCAACTGAACTGATAACATGAAGACTTCTAAAATAATTTCTTTCAACATCTCAAAACATGTGGATCGGGTATTAAAAGTACATCGAAAATGATGGAAAATACTCTTTAAGAGCATCTACTGAGTAGTTCAACCCCACGTCACTTTATCAGAAAAGTACTCGTATTTAACACAAGAAGCCAAAGCAGACATACTTTTTTCCTGTGAATTCATCTGCGACAACACAGGTATTCAAAGTCACGTGAAAAAAAACTGCATACTACAGCCTGGTCCTTTGACTGCTATTTAAAGATAGATTTCCTGTAGGACATTTTCACTTTAAAAATGAGAATACCCACAGTGATCTATTCTTTGCATGTGTTACATTTACCACAGATCACTGCTTTCAGCAATTTCTTTGTAAAGGGCACAGACCCAGAAGTTAGAACAACTCAACCCAACGTACTGCTGTGTACCAGCTGAAAATACGACTGTACTTCACTTTATTAGTGGCAACAAAGCTGTTAAAGTGTTTTAGATTAATGGACATGTGTTGTCCTTTTCCTCAGCTTTACTCTGTTTCATTAATATTTTTGTTTGTATTTTCAAACGTGCAAATAAAATTAAAATTATTGTCAAGTCTACAGTCTATGGAAGCATTGCATCTTAGCATCCTTCCAGCAAGAAAGCATTGATTCACTGTTGTTGATGTTTTAATGTATATCTCTGAGTTCCTTCAGAAGTTCTGTTGTTAAAAAAACTATCACTTTTTTTTACAGCTTTACAATGTATATTTGGCTTAAGAGCTCTCAAATCTTTTAAACTGCTTACTGTTGGTGACCCAAGCACACTGCTTCATTGCTAAACCAACTACCAACTCAGTTCTTGCAGGGTTATGGTTTACAGACACACACACACACACATAAAAAACGAAACCACCACACTACCTTTTTTTTTTTCCCAAGCCTGTTCTATCACAGTAGTCTACTTATTGTATTATTGCAAACAAAAGTAATTTCCATAAAGGTTAAAGTGGTGAAAATTGAATGGCTGAATGTGTAAATTGCACCAATGAAAAAATTTCAGTAACAGTTGTTAATTAGTTCTAGAGGTGTTTGATTTCACTGGATCTGAAAACTCATCTATCTTAAAGGTATTTTCCAAAACCAACGCTCTATGCACACCTGCTTTGTTCTTTTTGTTCCAGAATAGGCAGTGTTCTCCAGGATTATCTGCAAGGCTTTTAAGGCAAGATTGAGCCAGGACTTGCAAAGTCTCAGCAAGTCACTTAGAGCTATGTTGTAGCTCTCTTCTACAACTACTTCCTTGTGTTTTTGACCAATTACTCCTATAAGTAATGCACCTAGCAAGAACTGATTACTAATATGACAAGGATGTTTTGCACATGGCCACATACCTTGCTGCATCTCAGGTTTTCTTCCCTCTGCAGCACAGGTAGTGCTTACCCCAGATCACATCAAATGGAACACTGGCAAGTAAGAAACAAGGTGTACAGACTTCCCAGGAGCCTGCCTATGACAGACTGTTCACAGTACTATATAAATGCTACGTTTAGTTTATCATTCAGCTGGTATTAATTAGTATTATACTAATACTATGCTTAGTACTAGTGTAATGTTTAGAATATTAAGATTGTCAAAGCTTCAATATTAACAAAAGTTATTAGCCTCTGCAAGCTTAATTTACTTTTATATAGGTACTCTCGTATTATTTAGTTACACGAAACATCACCTTAGGTTACTATTTCAAGCAATACTTACAGTGGAAAATATTCCATGAAAAAGCGGCCGTTCACTATTTAGCTTTCTGCGTTCCTGTAGAGTCCTTGCCTTATTCACTCATCTACTCCACAGCAGTTAAACTTTGCTTCTAACAACATAACTGTTTCTTGTTAACCTTTATATGTTGCTCCTCACAAAAGTGTCCAGGTTCTTCAAATATTTGAGTTAAATGTGTAGTATCACCATCATTCTAGAACTGGGGAAGAAAAACATATGAAAAAACAAAACCTGAGTGTAGCTATAGGCTTCCATGGGAGAGACCAAGTACCAGGTTTTTACAGTAATTAGCAATACTGAGTCCTTTTCATTCTCAAAGCTGCTCCTGTCCCTCAGCTCTAAGTGCTCAGTGTCACATGTAACTTGGTGGCTGATCTACAAAAAAGTAGATGCGCTCTAAATTCAACCGCTTTCATACCCAAACCCTCCTTTTCTTTTTAGCAGTTTTCTACATCCTTACATGGGTTCCTTATAGTTTGGACAACAAAATGAGGCAGTGACTTGACAGGCAATACCACCTTCCACAAAATAATCCATTCATCCTGAGATGAAAACATCCTAGGCATAAAACAAGTCTCCTTGGGGGGCAGGGGGGATGACTGAACAAACCACAAACAAACAAAAAACACCAGTGTGTTATCACCTATTTTACTATATTCACAGTTTTGATGAGAAGCAGACTAGTTACTCTGCTTTCCATACCCAAGCTAGATCTTTTATAGCTTGGGCAGACCATTGCACAGACATATTTTGAAACACATTTTTTAGCTGAAGAAGGGAAAGGTTTGAGCAAATGAAAATACAAGCTTACATTCTGCAAGGATGTAAAATAAACTAGCACTCAGGATGGAGTATGGAATGTTAAAAATTCTGATACTATTGATTCAGCAGCCAATACAGAATCTAGGAAATGGTAACTTGGTGCACTCCTATACTTGAAACTTTCTTAGAACTGTTGCTGTGCCAGCAGCTGACACTATTTAACGCTGTCAGGTGTTTCCATCAGGTAGGTTTGCTGAGTCTGACCTGTGAAAGACACAGCAACACACCTCTCCCCCATATTTCTGATATTGTCAGCTAATTTCTCGTTCATATAATTGTCATTAACTGAATAGCTAGGAGGAAAGGAAGAAAAAAAAAGAAAACAAAGGAAGACCTAAAACTAGAACTAAAAAATTTACTTTAAGTACATTTTTTTTTTGTATGAGAACTCAGGGCAAAGTATCACACTTACTAATGTACGAAAGAGAAGTGTGTCTGCCTACCTGATACAGAAAGGAGAGTACAATGAGTACTGCAAATCATTCCTGACAATGTTGTTCCATGAAAGGAGTAAGAATTTGCATTCTCAAAAAATCCAAGTGTTCAGACATGCAAGTTACAAAACTACATTCCTCCTTCAATCTAAACCACCAGCAGCAGGCAGATTCTTAGCTAGTGTTGTAAAAAAAAACGTCTTGCATGACAACAGCCCTGGAACAAACACTGAACACAAGTTTTCTGTTAAAACACTGGAATTACTGAAGAAGAGAAACCATGTCTTACTGATGAATACACATCTTGCAAAGAATACACAAAAGGATTTTAGGACTCTTTAAGGCCACTTTAAACAAACATATGAACTCTGTACAAATAATGCTTGGGCCAAGTATGCATTTACAAAAGCATTTTCTCAGAGGAAAAACACTTGTTGATCCTGCACTTGCACCCATTTCGGTATGTCCCAAAACACTATAACCAAGTTAAGGTTTTCTCATCTTGTTATACACGCCATGTTACAAGCTACCTTAAAATGTTACAGTTGCAGTGTCAAGCACTCAAAATCAAGACACTCTTCAAATCAGGTTACATGTGCACCCTTACTTGATTTGTCATATCAGATATATCCATCACAATACAAGCATTACATATAAAATCACTGAGTCTTTTTCCATAGGGATTTATCTGTTTCACTTAGTTCATGGATACTTCAGGGATAAATGGTAGCCCTGTAATGAAAGACTGCTGTTTGTAGGACATTTCTAAGATGCCTTTCCCATTTACTGAAGTTGTCGAGAAATGTGCAAACATTGCAGGAGTCAGACAGTTAAAAGGTAGCCTCATATTGTTAAAGCAGTTAAACATTTCATTGAAGAACTCTGTATTGTCACTGCACCATCCACTGTGAGGCTGGTCAGATTGCTTAAGCCAAACTTTCTCCTGATGATCATTAATCAGGATCTTAATTTCATGGTAGTCTCAATTGAGATTCCCTGAAATGCGATCTGCAGAAGTGCCAAACTCCTAGGACCTCAAAGAAAGCATTACAGAAAAGGTCATAAGAAAAAAAGAATTATATATTCAGAACAGTACTTGAGCAATGTGTGCTAAATAATAACACAGACATAATTGAGGCTGGGGAAATAAAATACTAAATCACTACTCAAGAGGGAGCAACAGTTCCCTGCACTGAATAAGATGGACATCCACGGACAGTGACACAGGACAATGAATTAAGATTGCATAAAGCAAACTTACTTCAACATTTCCTAGCTTTACAATGTCCTTTTTTACAGGATTGTTTGAAGTTACCCAATTCATAGAAAAACAAGCTGGAGGGAAAAAAATTCTAATGACAGTTGTCACTCTCCTGATTCATCAATATAGCTAAACACCCCCTAACTCCACAGCGGATCTTCCGCCTCAGTTCTAAGTAACTGTTAACAATTGGTCATCCTCGGTGAAGTTGCACTGAGTGGGTTTTAGCAATGAACTCCACAGATATTTCTGCCAAAGGCAGTGACAACAATGTCCAGAGTTCAGGAGTTCAATTTCAGGGTTTATAGGAGACCAAGCTGAGGCAGTCAATCCTTCCAGTCAAAAAAGCTTAACTCATTTTGGTCCCTTCCTAATGCTGTTCCTTTCTAACGCACATCCCACCACTACACTAGTCGTCATCAATGCTCCTAGCCAAATTCATGTCAGAGATCAAGCTCATCGTGCAGTACAAACTGATCCAATCTTGATACAGAACACCCACCAACTATATACTAATTCACCCAAACTATGCTGCCTTGACCTTCTCAGGTACTTGCGTTGACTCCCATACATAACTCACCAGCTACAAGGCTAGCATGCATCTTCCTTACAACAGACACATCACGGGGAAAAAAAACGTATCTACCTACTGAAGAATTTTTTTAAAAATCAACTTCACTACAACAATTTTTAAAACATAAGTTGAATTCTGTTACCAGTGACATCCCTGTGACATCTGTAGACTTCTAATTGTTTCACTGGTAGCGAGCCAATCTTCACTGTCACCTTATGGCAACAGTGACAGAGAACTGTTGGCATATGATCTAAAACCTCAGGTTTAAATGCCCCAGTGCTCTCCAAGGCCAGTATTCAATTTTGACAGTTTTTCCATCAATACTTTGGCAAGCTGACTGACTTACACACCTGAGATGTAATCTTCCAGTCCTTAGTCAAAAGGTGACACATGGTAAGGGCACTCCCACTGAAGACTGACTCTAGCCTCTGGGTTCATTAAGAATCTGGAGGACGAAACCTCTAAACGTAATAATTACAGAAGGACCTTCATTTGTATACTCTCAGTCACTATGGATAAGATAAGGTCTTTTGTTTACATACCCTCACATAAACATTAAGAACTATGAAGCGTATTCTCCCTTCATCGTTATCCTTCAACTGTAAGTAGGAAACAAGCAGGCTCCTAGGAATATTACCCTACTGGCCAGTGAAGACTGACCAGTTTTGCCAAACTCCCAGTACCCTAAAAGGCAGTTCATCTGAATAAGCAATAGTAGAGAATAATATTTAGTCATTACATCCACCTGGAATAGAACTATAATGCAGTTACAGGCCTAAAATGGTGCTTTGCACTTGATGATATCCTGGCCTTCCTATGGAGTTTGGGGCTAACATAGCATAAAACGTAGAAGTATTTTCTATAAATGCTCACAGTCATATTCTGTAAATACAAGGTATAGCAAATTTAATTGTGACAGAGTCAATACAGATTAGGAATGTTCACCATTCTTAGACACCATATACATTATGAATATATATATTGTATATTTTCAACCGATTCCATTCTCAGGCTCACCATATTAACACAATTGTAACATGTTTTATTAATTTATATGAAAAATACTTCACTAAGAAAGTAGACAAACTGCACAGAAATAGTACAAGTGTCATGTGCATAGCAATATAGCTTAAAGCATTCACATATGGCTTTGTTTAAATGAAACTATTGGGGAGATGGCCCTATATGGACCTATGGTTACACAGTTGACATAATGTAAACTGCTTCACATCTTTTAGGCACTTGTTAACAATAGTGTTCAATCCCTGAAACAACAAAATCAAGAGCTAACAAGTGAAGATAACAAAAATCCCAGGATAACAGTTGTGTGTAGTTGAAAAAATTTTAAAAATTGGTTTTAGTAGTGCATGCACAGAACTGAAAAATAGGGGGGGGAGGCAATTTCTGTGCAAGAATTATACCAAATAACTGAAAAGTATAAAAATATTTACATGTTTAGGTTTTTTTAAATATGTACAGAACAAAAGCCCTGAAGACTCATTCTATAGAATAAAAATATAGGACATGATAGTAGTAACAAAAAATAATATTTTTTTTTATGGAATTGTATTTGCAGTTAGTTACAAATTACTGAACCACAAAGCTCCTTGATCTATCTTAAAGTTTGATGGCAACAGAGAATCTCCTCTTCCTTTTAAAATACAAGCACTTTGCATCATTTTTAAACTTCAGTTACAATACTGAAATACAAACCAGAATGACTTGTGTATCCTAATTCAATTGATTCTCTTTTTAAAAATTGTAATGTATGATATTTAAGTTTTATTTTCTTTACTGGTCATCATTACACTAATGAATTCCAATCTCGAGTAGCCTCCATCAGATGCCTCTGTCCATGTCCTACCCAATTATCCTGATTGTCAAATATTCTACCGCAAAACCAGCAGCTAAACTTAGCTTTCAAGGTGTTATCAGAGGTAGTTTTCACAATCTGATAATTGTTTTTGCTAGTCTTTTTCAGTGTCAATTTTAAGACAAATCTTTCTTTTACAGGGCTAATAGGTTTTATTGTCCTGTGCCTCTTTTGAGAAACATCATCAGTAGTTACGTTCAAAGGATTGCAGAAGGCTGGCTGCAGAAGTGCTTGGATAGTTCTTTTTGACAACGAAACCTTCAGAACATGTCCCTTAAATTTAGCAATGGTTTTCATTACATTTACAACTTCTGGAACATCTGCATCGGGATGGTTAAGCACAACAACTGGTTGATTTCTCCGAGGGCATTTTACAAGCTGCTTAGAATTAAAAGGAAGTAATTTCAAAGTCCTCACAGTTTCTTTTGATGCCCTGGGTTTGTAAGGGCCACCTGATTGACTAACAACTTCAGCTTGATTCTTTTCCTTACACTTTCTGTGCAACATTACTTTCTTTCTTGGAGGTTCTGGGCAATTATCTTTACTTTTCCGTTTGAAATTCTTGTTTCTTTGCACACCCACAGTTTCTGAACTTTTAGACCCAGTTTGTTTCAAACGAGGTTTTACTTTTGCGCTTCTGTTTCGGGTACTCCACGTGGACTTCTGACTACCAAAGTTATTCTTGCTGTTAGCAGTTATTACTTGCGTACTCTCAACAGAACCTTTTTGCAACCATGTCCCTGCAGACTTAGAATAAACAGGTTCTACAGGCGGAACACAACATGCTGGATTAGAGCTTGCCAAAGAGGCATTTGCTGGCATTAACCGACCTGGTAAGATTAAGGCATCGTTAGAAGTAAGATTAGTTTGTTTCTGTGCTAGTGCAGGAGTAAGGGACTGCAAGTTATCCAGCTGTAGTGAGGACACTGAGTTGCTTACTGACTGAGTGGTATCAGTCAGCATATCTGAAGTAGAAGTCTTAATTTTCAGCAAAAGCTTTTGTTGCATGGCTCCAGTTTTCTTTGGTTGACAATTTTGATAATGAGCATTATCCTGAAAAACACTATGGTTATGAACTACAGGCTTGTTTGGTGTCGTACATTTCAGAAAAACTGCCTGCTGTCTATCAGGCAAAAGTGCATAAATGTGTTGTTTCTGTTTAATTTCCCGCTGGTCTACTGACTCCAAGGAACCAAAACCAGCATCCTGATGCTCTGATAACAACTGCACAGAAGTAATTCCTTTCACAGATGACTCTGATGAGTTTGTAATTACTAGAGGTCCTTTGAACGGCACGCTATTCAATGAGTCGTTTGCTGTACTACACGCTCTCCTATTACAGGAACTTCTTACACTTCTGAAACTGTCATTTTTCCCCTCCACTTTTGAAGCCGGTATGGTTATTTTACCATATTCTCTGGAAGCAGCTCTCCCTAAAACCTGAGAACTATCACTAGGGACATCTGCAACTGTTCCAATTGCCCCACTGAAAGTCAAAATCATTCCAGGACCTTTATTTAAAACAAAGGATGCAGGTACACCTTTAGTCATCACATGCCCATCTGACGAACTGGTTGACTGAAGAGATTTTCCTGAAACCACCTGTAGTCTAGGCTGGTTAGCAAGGTGCAAAGGAACAAAAAATCCTGATGGAGGGGACTGAACTAAAAAGGGTTTCTTCTGTTCCTGAAGAGCTGGCGAAAAGCTACTAGGATCCGGGGTTGCAGGCAGTATTTTATCTTTCATTAACTGCTGTGCTACGATTGCATCTGCATGAGTGTTTAGCAACGTACCAACACCTGGAGTTCTGGATAATGTATCCATTCCCTGTGAATCAAATGATGTCCAGGGTGTCTGTCTTTCTCTCCCACAATGTGTACCTTCATTTGTGCTACATCTTGGGTTCAACTCTCTCTTATATAAATGAAGGCCTACATTAGTAGGAGGCCTCTGAAAACCACAAGCAGCTGCCGAGCTTTTTAAAGGTGTAAAGGCTTTATTCCCTGCCTCCTGACCAGAAATTAACTTGTCAGAATGAAGTTTTACACAGTTATTTGACTTGCTGCGGGATTCTTGCTGAGTAGTTGCTTTCACTTTTAACACATCTTGCAGTAACTGGTTTATTTCAGGTGATAAATAATTAGCTGCCTGTTCACTCTGCAAAGAGAAAACAGATGTGATTTTAGGCATTAAGACGGAGTTAACACAATCTGAGGCATTTTCTTGGCACTCCTCAGCTACGTTCTCAAAGCCTTGGTGTATGTTAGCATCCAAATACTGCTGGCCATTATGCTGGTCCTCCATAAAATACTCACTGTCAACAACACATTTAGATTGGTTTTTAGAAGACACAGAGTTGTTCTTAGTGTATGTGTGTCCGTAAGTTTTATTAATATTTGATTGGGCTGATACAACTTTCTCTGGGTTTAAGCCTTGCATCGACTCTGAAGATGCAGATTCAGTTCTTCTACCGTTTTGAAAAGAAACTGTTTGGCTAGATAAAAATTCTTTGTATCTGTCATCTGTTGACATCCAAATGCTATATGGGTTATCTGAAGTGTTCATTTTGGAATAGTTATGAAAAGACAGCAACCCTTCATTAGAAGAATCCACTGAAGTTGAATAATAGAGATTATTAGTTCCGTTACTATTATTCAGGCCACCATTTTGTATTTTCAGTTCAGGAAAGAAGGGCATTTTCACAGGGTCATAGTGAAGCGTATTTTTAATAGTGGGTGATAACACCTGAGGATGACTTGGAGGACTATAGCTTCCCCACGAGATACTACTTCGAGTTTCAACTTTTGTCACCTCCTCACACAGAGGTACAGCAGAGCCCAACTTCATTGGCAAATAATTCGAACTTTTTCCTACAGCTACATTAGAAGGTGCTACAGCTTGAGAAATACTCCTACCGTACAATAAGCAGTTATTTTGTTTTTCCACTTTTGTTTTTCCTGAATGAGGAGCAGAACAAGAAAATGGAGGGGAGGTTAATGAGTGAACAGAATTGTTCTTTAAGGTTGACTGATCGGTTACATGCGGTATAGCACCTGAAGACAAGCTACAGGGATCAGCAGTCCGTAGCAAAGGAGTTGAAGAACCATCTTTAATAGGATCAGCCTTCTGACCCAACAAATGTAAGTTTTGCTTACTTGTAGGTAGTAATTTTATAACAATATGTTGTTTTCCATCTACCATTTTAAATCCCATAAATTTAGCACTGTAATTTGCTGGAACAGATATTTTATTGTTTTTGACCATCAATACTGTTGGCCCATGAACAGCATTTTTCAATAATCCCAGGCCATAACCTGCTCCATCATCTGCTTTATTGTATTGTGCAGTAGTTGCTGAGAGCATTTCACCCATGAAACTATGCTTTTCTGTATATGTAATCTGATCTTTTTCTTCATTTGCTTCCACACCTCTCATACACTGGTTCAAGTCCTGAGATTTCATTTGAATTTTATTCACACTTCTTAGTACTTGTGCATTTTTTCCTCCAGTTTTATCACTTTCACCGCTTATTTTTTTCCGTCTCCAGAGTGCTTTTTTCGATGCTCCCATTTTGCATCTTCTTAACACAAGCTTCAGTCCTGCTGGAGTCTTCACTATTCTTTTTTCACATTTATCCTTTTCCAGTTTTTCTTTTGCATATAAGTGGTCTCTATGCAAAGCTATGATGTGTTTTAAAAGATAATCTTTCCGTGGTGTTCTGTAACTGCAATATTGACAGCCATAAGGAAACATACTGGTATGAACAAGATGATGTTCCTGAAACTCCTCTTTTGTAAAGCTTACGTGATGGCATTTTCCACATTTATATGGAATCTCATTATGTCTGTGAATGTGCTGAACAAATGTGCCCACATCCTGGGTGGAAAATCCACATTTTTCACATTGAAAGTGACCATTGACACAATGCTTTGATGTGAAATGTTTTGTCAAGTCCAACAAAGTGTACATATGCTCATCATTACAGAGCTCACATTTTACTAAAGTGCTACGATGGGTGCGCCTATGCTGTTTAAATGACTGAAAGTCATTAGCTGAGAAGTTACACATCTCACAAGGATACAAAGGCAACTCGCCATAGTGTAACAGCTGAAAATGTTTCTGTAGATCATTTGGGCTGTATCGGATGTTATCCTTGCACTTGGTACAAGTGAAGTTCAGTATCTTTGCTGTAGTCTTCAACCCCTCTTCAAATTGCACTTCTGGTTTATTTTGCCAGTGGCTTCCCTCTGAACAGTTGGGATTGTTTCCATTAATTTTCTCTAGACTTACGGACTTCCTTGCAGTTTGCTGTTTACACTGAAAGAGTTTTCTAAATCTATCAACTTCATGTTTCATTAATACTTCATTTGGAATGTCCACCTTGGGTAAATCAATTTTCACATCTTTTAGTTCGTAAGAGAGACTGACATCTAAAATTGCTGGTTGAGACATCATACTTAAAGGATTCACTAGTGCTTTTTCCAAAGTAGTATCTGTAGAAAAATTCTTTGCAGCATTGTGTTTCAATAAATTAATTTGGTTTTTGTCAGGAAAACACTGTTCCTTTTCAGATGGCATGATTTTAGGTTTTCCTTCGCGTTAAGTGGATTTTTGAGACTAGTCTTAGTTCCTGCAGCAAACAAGATTCCTGTGCCAAGTTTTCTCGAGGTTCTAGAACTTCTCCATTTTATTCTCCTGAAATCAGAAAACAAACAAAGCAAATATTACATTTAAAATTAATGCAATTAGAGCACTCATTACAGTTCTTTAATAAATACACACCAATCTTGGAAGTTGTTGATTCTTATAAGAGCATTTGAGAGAAAAAACAATAAGGCAAAAAAATGAGACAGTACTCTGTAACCTTTTTTTGTTTCTTTGTGTTTGGGGGCTTTTTGTTGGTTGGTTGGTTTGTTGTTTGGGCTTTTTTTCCCCCACAGAATACACACAAATCTTGAAAAATAAGCTTTAAAGGACATCTGCTGAAAGATGAAAACATTGAAATCCCTTGCCATCAAATTTTGGTTCTCTCCCATCAGAAGAGTCTGTAAGCATGAGAAATCCCAAGAACTGCTTTTTTAAAATGAAGCTAGCATTTATCACTTATTCAGGATTTCAAGCAAATATAAACACAGCGCCTCCTCTGTGACATGAATCACTAACTGAACCTAGCTGAAGTACCAAAACCAAATAAAGTTCAGCAGGAGTTGATATTTTTATTACTCAAGTCTGTTAATCCACTAGTAGCCAACTATTGTGCTTGAAAACAAACAAACAAAAAAAATCTGACAAAAGATCTACTTCACCAATGGAGACATTACCTTTATCAACCCCAAAAAAATACACCACACAGCTAAAACCAATTTTTCACGTGCCCATCTTTAGCATCACACAAGTCTGAAGTAGTCAGCAGATAAAAGTTAACTTTGGTTTCTCACCATATGTTCCTGGGTATAGGTTAATCTTTCCAGAACAAGAGCATGACTGACAACAGTATTCCTCTATGGATTAAGAGGCTCAGATAGCTATGGTCAGCATCACTGTCTCAATACAGACTTAATGTCAGTGTTTCCATAACAGGCTGCACTAACAATTTATAGCAGCTCAAGTCTACGCTCAAACAACACTTGCACATGTCAACATAAAATCAGCAGAAATGGAATAGCAGTGAAAATCTTTTGGATTTTGAAAAGTTAAACTGAAAAGGAACAAGAAGTGTTTCTTCACTGCTATATAATTCTTTTTACTAAACACTTTTTCCATAGCAGAAGTCATAGCATCACTTTCTTATTTCCTAGCAAAAGTTAGTGAAGTCTTGGCTGAAATCTGATCAGCAGCAATCTCTTCACTATTCCCTTGCCCACCCTGAAGCAACACAGACTTGGAACTCATTAGATCATCCTACTTAATTACAAACTGAAAGAATGATCACATCCTTGTAATGAAGTACAAGAGCTACTTCTAGAGCTCCATCATAAACATCACCACTAAGGTCTTCCAAATATTTTCCCCTAGTCTTATGAGAAGAAAGCATCTAGCATTAAACAGGTAAATACCTGACAAAGAAAATGGAGACTGAAAAATTTTCAAGGCCACATTCATGTATTACATAGCAAGAAAAGCAGAACTTTTTTTTAAAGCACGTTTTATTGCATTCCTTTGGAAGAGATATTAGCATTTCTGCAAAATTCTTAAAAATAATATGCAAAACAGACGTTGACCTTTTATGCAGACTCCAATATCAAATAAATTCCAGTAACTGTGTTCTTCAGCTGAGAGCTGCAAGATTTCAACTTTACATTTGATATGCAAAAAAACAAACAAAAAAACCATGAACACATACACATGCACTCTTCCCCCCTTGGAAGTCTTCCCAAAATAAAGCACTTTAGGTACAAGAAATATTTTTATTTTTTTTTAACTTCAATGATACATTCCTCATCTTTCACACAGGAGATAAATCCATGAGATATTACTCTACTTTGAGCCTTCAGAATAGAACAACTCACCTACACCGCACTCCACTATCACCAAGAGAGTACTATATTACAATGCCTTCTCTTGTCAAACGTAAATCCCTCATTTGAACAGGAGCGAGGTGAACTCCCACATAAAGAATAAGTGATTACAAGTGATTTGGACATGTTTGCTGAAGAACTTTTTTAATACACAAATGCAACCATGAAGATTATAGGTTGCATGATGTAATACATCACCCTGATGGTAGCTGCCTATCATTCAGATTAAGATGGTATACTGTCAAATACCAAAACCTGAAATATGTATGCAATTAACACTATAAAAAAAAAAATCAGAAGTGGATGCAATATGTTGCAGAGTACAAACCTTAGGCTTTTAACATGGGACCAATGTGGTCCTCAATTGGGCAACATTTCACTAACTGAACGAAACATTTGTTTGGCAAAGCGTCTCAGTTGGGTATATTCAAACATGAGTTGAGACCTTCTTTAACTAATTCACCACACAAATGACAATGTAACTTTGTTATTATTGGGCAGCATGCAACTATTGACAAGCACCTGCAGCATAATAAATAAAAATATTTACTAGAAACAACCAACTAGGATCTTTAAATGTACATTATCAAAGAAGTAGTCAGACTTACACGTTAAGAAAAAACTTGACATCAATTCTTCAACAGCCCTTTTAACATTTTTCCCCACATATGGAAGAGGTAAATATGTAAGACTCAGAAAAGGCCACAATCAGGAGGAAAATTGAAAAAAGGTCTAGAAACAAAAGAAAAGTTGTTTTAAAAGGGGTAAATACAAGCATAACTGAAAGAATAAGCCAAAAAGCACAAATCCTTCACAATTGTACATTACCTGCAATTTAACACATTAGACAGAAAACCTGTAAGCATGTACTATGTTCTCTCCCAAACAACACCATCAAATAGAACACAAATTCTAAATTAATGAGATTAAAAATTGCTAGCAAACTCCTCCTAACAAGGCCTACTTTAACCTTAGCTTTGTCACTACTTCTCAAGCATTCTAACAGACAACATAAACATAACTTAAAAACAAGACAGAAAACAGTAACTGGTACCTCAGTCCATCAAATTTTAACTTAAGAAAATATAAGTTTCTTTTAAGTTCAAGTTAAAATTGTATAAATTCTATAGCATAGACCTAATTACAATTTTCTAGAAAGGTTTGCAAAAGCCCAGGGAGAAGGGAGGTTGGAATATTACATTCACAATATCTGAAACAAGTAAATTATAAAGCAGATATAATGAATGCAAACCCTGGAAATGCATAAACATGCATCAAAGTTAACTCATAAAAAAAAAAATAAAGCAACTAAGCACAAGCATAAGTAACCACTTGAAGCTCTAAGCCTCAATTTTCTTCTCCCAAAAATGCTCCAATATGTCAGTATTTTGTTTTAAAGAAGTAGACATGGAGGAAAAAAAAAAGTTTTAACTACATACTTTAATCTAGTGAGAAATGACAGACAGGAGTAAGGCACAACTAAAGTTAGTTACCTTTAAGAGTTTTTCCATTTAGAACAAAAAAAAAAAAAAAAAAACCCTAGAAATTCAAAATACATTTCCAGGCAGGTAGTATTATCAAGATTTCTGTAAAAACTGTTTACACTCATTTAAACTTTACTAAAAAAAAAACCCCATACCCAGAAACAACTATACTAAAGAATTTTCCACGCTTCATCCAATCCCACGTGTGTCCGCAGAGTCAGAGTAGTGCCTTCATCTCTACAAAGACCTGGGCACACGCAGGAACTCAAGGGAACTCGATCTTCAAGAACTCACAGCAGCAGAGCTTCTGGCGGTCAGACGCGACCTGACGCAGCAAAACGCTGCTTTCGTAAAAATAAAATACAAAACTAAACGACCAAATCCCTCTCAAAGCTGACAAGCAGAGTCCCCCGCGCCGCACAGCGACAGGCACCCACCGCCGCCCTACCTGCACCCAACCACCTCCTCGCTCCCCGCCGGCGATGTCGGGGGACCCTCCCCGCCTCCCCGCTCGGAGCTCCCGGCCCCACCGCTAACCAGCGGCGGTGCCACAGGGCGCTGCCAGGGCTTGCCGAGGCGCAGGGCCACGGCGCGGGCTGTGCCCCCGTCCCCGGGGCGAGGAAGCAGGGAAGAACAGGGACCAAACACGAAGCGGTCGCTGCCGCCGGCCCAGCGGGGGTCGGAGAAGCCCGCGGAGCAGCCGCCGCCCCAGGGCCG
>VWZZ01002295.1:196875-228228 GCA_013399095.1 Psophia crepitans
GGGGAGGGGAGGGGAGGGAAGGGAGGGGAAGGGGAAGGGGAAAGGGGAAAGGGGAAAGGGGAAAGGAAGAAACAGGGGTTTGAACTAGGGGATCTTTGAGGTCCCATCCAACCCTAACCATTCCATGATTTTAGGATATTCAGAACTTGCCATCTTCTGGAAAAGACAATCATTTGAGCTGTCCTGGCAATAGCAGTAGCTGTAGCTACCAAGCAGTACATGAGAATATGGTTTATAATCTCATTACAGACAAGCCAGGAAAGAAATATCAATTAATTACTTTTTATAAAGTGTATATTTAATGAATGTATTAAATGCTGAAATAGACAAATTTATCACTTCAAGTTTTACTTACTGTTACTAAAAGCCACAAAGTGATTCAGAATTTTATCCACTATAAACAAGGAATGATTTAGCCCACATCATATGAAAAATGTCAGAAACAGGAACTCTTCCAAAAAATCTGTACAGCTAATAGACATTAAGGTATAAAATGAGTACTCAGAAGGTAAAACCGTGGGAGAAAACAAAAATTAATTATTTGCATCTGTAAGAACAGACTTGTGGAGGTTTCTTCATTAGAACTCTTCTTTATGGACAATGTGTGAAAGTCTTCCAGTTGTCTCCAAGTGTCAGTTGAAAAGGTTATAGAACAACAAAAGGAACAGTAGCAAATTCATTATAACCAGAGTCAGGAGTTCTAATGGAATAAAGAATGAAATGGCTGCACAATTATGTCTAAGGTGTAACTTTTCACTGAAAACTGTGGTGGTGCCAAAAGAATAGAAGCTGGCATATGGGACCCAAATTTTTTACAGTATTTATGAGGTGAACTAAAGAGCAATTAAGTCTTATGTCCATATAGAGCGAACTGATAAAAACTTTGAAGAAAGCATAGAATACATAGCATTTTGGAATTTAAAGTTGATTTTCTTGGAAGTTATTAGAAAGTGCCACAAAATTCTCTGTTAAGGCCTGTGCTGCTCAGTATATTCATGGAGCAGGAGGGTGAAACAGCACGATGCCGAAGTTTGGTGACAGTAAGTTTTTCAAGTCACAATTTTCTGCAAAGAGCTGTAGACAGTGTTCATGGTGCTGGAGAACTGGGCAATAAACTGGAAGATTAAATTCAGTACAATATCAGGAAAAGCAATAGTAATTTTGTATAGAAAATGATGGGCTCCAAAATGACTGATACCACCCAGAAGAAGTATCTTCGAGATGTGATAGACATTGATATGAAAATAGTGTCTCTATGCTCAGTAATAATTGTAAAAGCAAATAGAATGTTAAGAACCAATAGAAAGGGAAGAGAACAAAACAATAGACATCACAGTGCTGCTACATAAATCCTTGCTATGGGTGTATCTTCCACACTATATTCTGTTCTGGCTTCCCTTTCTCAATCTGGATATCACAAAACAATGAAGGTTACAAAGAAGGAACCCAAAAGCATGGCATCACTTTAGTACAAGAATGAAGAAACCCAGACTTTTCAGCCATGAAAAGGGATTGCTTAAGAGCTGATACAATAGAAGTGATATGAAGGATGTGAGCAAAGGATAATTGCTCACCATTTCTTACAGTAAAGGAACTAGAGGGCATAAAATTATCAAGAGGCCAGCTCAAAAGAAAGAAATGGGGTGCTACATGCTATTAAATGTTAAATCAGAGAACATACTCTCACAAGAAGTGAAGGATACCAAGAATTTACATGAGTTTGAAAACCCAGGAGACAAATTCACAGAAGAAAAATAAAATTAGTAAAATGAAAGGTACGACCTCTGAATCAAGGTGACTCTGAGCCTCAGATTGCTGTGCACTGGGAGAGCAAGCTGGAAAAATAGCAGCATTTGCTCTCCTCTTCCACAGGTCTGTTGGAATCTGGTTTTGGCCAGATGATGCTCTGCTAAATAGACTCTGTACATCAGTTCCCCTAGTTAATTATTTTAATACACCCACCAGATGGGCATATCCAGTTAAGAGGCTCTGCTAGAACTGGATATCCTACATACACCTAGTCTCAGCATAGCTTTTTCAAATACAATTTCTGATCACTTGCATACAAAGAATCTGTAGTACGAGTGAGGGAACATTCCTGGGAAGTTACTGATGCTTCTTTTGAATCTTGTGAGAAGGCATCTCTCTGCCTTCCCATTACATGAAGTGAGTAAGAGTGTTTTTTGTTATCATCATTTGGGCATGGGACAGTGTTGCCAGACAGCAGATGGAAGAGGCATTCTTAGAAATATGTAAAAAAAATTTTTAGAAAGTTTATCACTGTATTTATGGCTCTACCACATGTAACTCAATCAGTAATAATCTGCTTGAAGACGAGATTCACCTTCATGAGTAGTTTGCTGTGGTACCAGAACTAGAATTTCTACATATCTATTTCTTGATTAGACAATACTAAAGCCACTGTCCTCAGAGTATGTTTTAGTCTCATGAAAACTAAAGTTTGCATGGTTAAGTGAAGATCAGATTTGACTCATTATAATTTTAGTCTCAATGAATGCAAATGTCTTCAGCATCGGGAACGGTCATAGCTAAAACAAGGTCAGGCGAGCTAACTTAAAGCAGAAACTAGGTCTGGAAAAGAAAGAGGCAAGAGCTAGGAACCAAGGATCAAGGGCAGGATTAGTGACTAGCACGTGGTAGGAAGAGGAAGTAAGGTCTAGAAAACAGAAAATTGGATCAGGAATTTAGGCAGGAACCAACACTCAAGAGCAAGAGTCTAGAGCACAATTACAACAGGCGTTAAGCCACCCAGAACATCCTGTCCCATTTCCCATACATCAAGACAGGTTACAGTAGTCACTTGGCTGCGAGGTGAGGCCATTACCCTTTGGAAAACTAGTTACGGCCAGATGACTAAGAGAGAGATGTCTGAACTGACTGCGGGAGACATCTTGACTTTGCAGCTTTCAGTGGCAGCTGAGCTAGCAGGATGTGTTGGGTGACACAAGTATCTTCCTCATCAGCAGGTACTAATGGAGGACCCCAACACCCTTTTTATCAGTAGCAAAGCCACATGTGAGCAGTGAGCTGGAACACAATTGCCCAGATGAGATGAGAGGGACTAGCAAACCCAGAAAAATTTGAATCAAAGCAAATTGCATTAATCTATTAATGCACAAAATGCTGAGAAAACAAGACAATCCTCAAGCTTTTCTCAAAATGGGGAAGATTTTACTCTTGGTGGCAAACAAACCAGAAACCACACACCATTGCACATACAATCTTTCTGATGCAACATTACAACATACATCCTGAGTACTGGTCTTGCTTTCTTTAGCAAGGCAAGTGCTGATTTCCCTTTCAGAAGGTGCAGATACGCAAACTGAAATATTTAAAATCACCATAACATAAGATATGGCATCACATATTCTGTAGCACCATAACTTCTGTCCATTCTTGAATTTCTAATAGTTATGAGCCCTCTTGTAAGTTTTTACCACCTAGGCGCAAATGTCCATACCTGCACCCTTCAGGTCAGGTTGTTTAACCTCCCTGCCTCAGTTTATCCATCAGTTGGAGTGAAGGTGTACACTCATGTGGGTCTTAAAAGAATTAGTTCTTTATCAGATTAATTTGTTCTGCAATGAATGCTATTATATTAGATTAAAGTAGTTCTTTGTCTCACTCCACAGACCAACAGCTTTGTACCTTCTTTGATACCTGTTAGGAAATTCTTGAGTTTCTTTTTCAAGAACTGAGTGACATTTGGATTTTTTTTTTTCCTCATGAATATCAACATGACTTCCTGCATTTTAACCTTAGATCTATACATACACTTCAACCCAAAATCTCATGGGAGAAGTAAACAACATTCAGGTATGAGCGTTTGCTTCCTGTTGAATTTTGTGGAAATTGTGAAAATACATCTGTGCAGAATTGGACACGACTTGTTTCCTCCCTGCTGCTTGGACTGTGATAACTTACATTCCAGTCACTGCCGATAAACCTCTCCTAACGAATCCCTACCAACCTTGAATCTAATGGGAAACTAAATTCCTTTCTTTTACTCAGATACCTTTGTACTTTTTTGTACATTTGCTATATCACCACATGCTGAATTTTATCTGGGTCTTCTAGAAACTGTTCTGAAAAAGCAGCTGATCCTGTATCCCATCATGGCATCAAGGTAGACATTGACAGAAATCTCTCCAGTTTTAACCTGTTTCATTGCTTCCCTATAAGGTTTAAAATGGACTTTAAAGCATTATTCTTAGACTAAAATCTAATTATCTGTTGGTGTGATGTAGTCAACAATTCTTAAATTTTGAGTCATCTTGCATTTTGACTCATTAGCTAGCAGATCATCTGCTGCACTTCAGGTCTGGCAAAGGCAGGAGCACAACAGAAGTTTCCCTGCATAGTGTAACAACCATGTCATTGCATGTAAGCATCTGTAATCACACTGCAAGCGAGTCCCACTGCTGTATTCATTCATCTCTGACACTGGCTGACATTATTAATATCAAGTGTTAACTTTTGAAAGTGGAGATAGAGATCAAACTCCCATTATATATGGTTCCAGGCCATATAGTACTGGACTAAATGTGAGGTAGGAACCTACAATGGAAAACCCTTCATATACCATCCTGAAGCCCTTGGTAAGACACAGCATAGTCTCTTTCTAGCTATTTCAAAAGGTGTATTGGAGACAGCAGGTGCCGGGTTCCCTTTTAATTGTGCCCCATGGCCTTGGATTTCACTGCCTAATGGCAGGAGATCAGTTACACTGTGTTGATAGAGGTTAACAACAGGCTAAATAAAGACATTTTTGTTGTTCTTGCTCCTTAATCCATGCGAGATGTGCTAGCTGTTATTTTAGTCCTGTGCCCCACGAGGCTTTCCAAGCAGTTCTGCAGTCATGCGTGTTGTAGCCATGCCTGTTTACAGAAACAGAGCAGGCTACTGGTGTGAACATGTTTGTTGGTTTGTAATGAACTGTCTTTGTATTGGGGAAACTAAGCCTTTAATTAAAAGCAGCTGGCACTATAAACTGTTTCATGCTGCATAATACTGACCATGGTTTTCAGTTAGAGAGAGAGAAAATCAGGGGGTTTACACCATCCTAACTAAAAACTCTGGCTGGTTTTCCTCTTAAAGATAGAGTACCTCATCCCACACAAGAAATTAGTAAAACAACTCCATCATAACAATTTTACAGTCCTAAGCACTGTGGTATTTGCATCACAGAGTTTTACAAAAGGACAAATAAATCATGTCCCAGCCATCTTGTTACTGTTTCTGCATTGCCAGTCAGCCAATTTCTTTGAGTAATTTGAGGTAAATAAAGACTCCAAAAAGTGCAGGAAATATCACGCTCCTCGACAGCATATGTATTGACCGTTGATAAGGGATAGTGAACAAACATGCACAGTTATGAGAAATAAGAGATGAAGAAGAGAAGTATAACATTGCCATTAAAATAATAGCTCCCATAATCAACATCCAGCCATAATTATTTTCCATTTCAGTTATGAGTTAGCTTTGCTAGTAGTATTTCATTATCTGCCTTATCATGAAATCTATTCCCCCAAATTAAGTGAGTTTGTGTTTGCAACACAAAACATAACTTTGTGTTTGTAAATCTACAAATATGAACTTGTTAGGTATTTGTAGAAAGAGACTACAGTGATTAATAAGGCAAAAGATTAGGAGCAAGGACAATCTGGGTCTTAATCCCAGTTGAGCCACTTATGGTGTAACCTTGGGGAAGTTACTTGACCTTCATGTTTCTCAGCAAACTCTGCTGGAAATTGGATACCAGCTGGACCTCGGAGAATACCAGACATGTCTGCTGCACTCCTCCCAATTAGCACTGTTAGAATAATGGTGAGCAGGCTTGCATTAAGATTGTGGGGTGCTGTGCACATAAATACAGTCAAGAATTAATGACCCACCCTTTCCTGGCAGGGCTAAACTGATGTTTCAAAGGTGGCCGATGCAATCCACACCCTGTCCAATTGTTAGCTATATCATAAATGAAAATAATGGTGCATGTGAGGCAATTAGACTTAAAAGGGATTCCAGCTGTTTTCTTCCACCCAGCATTCTCCTTCACTTCCAGCAAGGATATTTATCAGATTATCTGATTAGAAAGATTAGATTTATAGGGCCAGACTCTTAGCTGCATCCATGATGAACTAGCTGCAGTACTTAATATGGGATCAATTCTATGCAACTGGAAAAGGCAAGTCCAAGAGCTGATAAACCCTAAGATGAAGTATCATTCTGGCCACATTCACCCCAAACACAGTCATACTGCCTGTGATCCTATGCCAGTAACTTTAAATCATTAAAGAAATTCCTCACATCAAGTGTATCCCAAAGTCCTTTCATGCAACCAGGGGATTTTCCTGAATTGGGTCTAAATTTTCTTATGTCAACATTTGTTGTGAAAGAAAAAGGAGACAAGGAGAGGAGAGGAGAGGAAATAGTGAGAAGAAAGGTGTGCTCACATATGGCTGCCATTATATATAGTTCAGACATGGTTTCATGCAGGTATCAATAAAAGAACATTACATGCAGGGATCACTAAAGAACAATACTTTAAAAATCACCGTGGAAGTAATTTGAAAACCCAGATAATAAAACAGCACCATATTACCACATGAAATCTTCCATATTTCTACAAAAGAAAATCGTTCTCAATAAGTAATTAGAATGGAAGCTAATGCAACACAGCATAATAACTAATGCGCTATTTCAGAGTGATCAAATTGCGAAGAAGCTGCAATGTGCAGGCTTAAGTAAAATGTCCATTACTTTGCTTTTATTGTGATCCTCAGTCAATATGTTTGTTTCTTTGTTTATTTATCCAGTAGGGTATGGAGCTGTACTTCCCAAAAGAAACATGGAGTATCTTTCATACAAAAATGTCTTTGAAACTCCTCTGTGTGACAGCCCATGCCCCATTCAGGCTTGTAGGGGAGGGATAGTAGGGAATTTTGCAGGCTACTGCTAATTTGCTGCAAAGTTCTCCATCTATTATTTATTCTATTATTTTACAACCAGTTTATTTTCCAGCAAAGCCATGGTGACACAGTCACATGCCCTTGAGTGCAGTCCTGTTGGTAGTCCTTATTTGTCTGCTAAACAAAAAGCTAAATACACCTATATAACTTCTTTTAAGTCCTTTCTGTAAAGGATCATGTAGGACCATGTAAGACCTCCCAGTATGTTGGTCAGTTTAGCCAACATGTGGATTGTATAAATCTACTGCAGACATAATACAGCTGAAAATACTACACAAAAGGAAAAGGAAAAAGCAGAGAAGAAATTATGTCCAGGTATCTGATAGGATTTTTTTCTGGAGTTGGTACAGCTCATGCCTTATCAGTTTCTGCTCTATGCCAGGACTACTCAGGTTAGTTAGGTCTACTGGCAAATTTTGCAAGGATCAGCTCTGCAGGAAACCACACATCATCTCAAGGTTCAGTGCCCAATATCACATCTTCTTACATGGGGAATCTGCTGGCACATTCCCACTGCTTCCTGAGAGACGTGGGGAACAGCTACAAACACAGGATCTCGGCAGGAACAGGGAGAAAAATTCACATTTCTGCAATGTTGTGGAACTCCCAGCAAAATTTGTCCAAGCAGATAAACCAAACTTTAGGCCATCTTCTAGATGGCCCTGCTCTTCAGTGACCCATTGTCATGATCTAGTTCCAGGCAAATTTTGATATTTTGTAGGCATAACTTTGTGTCAGAAAAGGTGCAAGTGCTGTCTATTAAGTTGTGCTAACATTTATTCCACATTTCAGGTTCATAGTTCCTTGTTCCACATCTGACTGAGAAACTCTTGGAAAGAACATGTGCCTCATTCCTAATCCATGTCTGTGATCAAAGCAAGGAAGAATTTTAGCCTTTGACAATGCAGCTAGAAAAAATATAAATGTATACTGAAATCTTGTTCTCATTAAAACTAAAGAGTATTTTGTGCTTGAAGTTTAATTGGGTAGAACTGACCCTCAAAGACATGGTATACAATTTAGAGAATTAAAAGATACCAAATTGTCATTCCCTAGGACATCAAGGGTAATCCAAAATAAGTGGGATGAGTCAAATGGGGATGCCTTTCTTTCTCCATTAACTGTAGAGGGAATGTAAACAACTATTTCTTCATTACATACTTAACCAATAGAGAGCTAAAGGTACGTAGGCTGAATACCATCTTTAATGGGTTCGGAACACTAATGCACGTGCATACACAGAGATGTCACACACTGATAGCATCACTCATTACAAGTTATCTTCCACCCATGGCACCAGATTTCAGTTAGCTGCAATTTGACAAACTATATTTGATGTGAAGGCTTCAGTCTTTGACTGAATGTCTTGCAAAAATTCAGTCAGAAATCAGGTTAGGGAACATTTAAACAAATTGCATATACAGTCCATGGGACCTGATGGGATGCACCATATGAGTGCTGAGGGGATGGCTATAGAATAGAATAGTTGTTACAAAGCCACTTTCAATAATCGTTGAAAAGTCATGGGAACTGTGGGTTTCCTGTCACTCATCTTCAAGAAGGGCAAGATGGAGAATACGTCAGTCAGCCTCACCTCAATCCCTGGGAAGGTGATGGAGCAAATAACCCTGAAAAAATATTTGAAACATAAGATAGACAAGACGGTGATTAATAGTAGTCAGCAGAAATCATGCCTGAACAACCTGATGGCCTTCTGTGATGATGTGGATGTTGTTTACCTTGACTTTACTAAAGGCTTTCAACACTGACTCCCTAAACACCCTCAGACAAACTGATGAAGCGTAGCCTTGATAAGCAGACTATGAGGTGGGTTGAAAACTGAACCACGTGGAGATGCAGAGGCTTGCAATGAGTGGCATGAAGTCCAGTCACTAGTAGTGGACCCCAGGGGTCACTAGATGGTCCAATGCTGTTTAACCTCTTCATCAAAGTCTTAGATGATGGGGTGGAGTGCACCCTTAGCAAGTTTGCAAGCCATACAAATTTGGATGAGTGGTTGATGCATGAGTTGGTTGTACTGCCATTCTGAAAGAGCTTAACAGGCTGGAGAAGTGGGCAGACTGGAATCTTGTGAAGTTCAACAAAACATGGAGGTTGGACTAGACGATCTCCAGGGTCCCCTCCAACCTCACCAACTCTGCAATTCTACAAGCCGTAACAAAGCTAAGAAGAAAAAAAAGAACATGATTTTCCTCACATTAAAAAATATATATAGGCCTCTTTTTTTGACAGAGATATCTCTTTGTCTGGTTTGAAGCAGCAACTTGAAATTTGGCAGAGACATGTTTATTATCAAGGATACTTCGATTGCCTTCCTGAGCAGTAGTCTCCTAAAGATGAACAATTCATAAGCTTATGCAATATCTATTTTTATATATGCTCACTAGGAATTTATTAGAGATTAACAGCTAAAATTCCAAAGATACTGCTATCCCTGAGCATGATAAAACTTCCTTACAGCTACAGTTACCTTTCTTACGGTCAAGGATACCTCTTTTCACTTCTCTCTGAAAAGCTGTTTCACTCCATGGATAGACTAAGGCCGTCTTCTAGATCCCAGTCTCATTTTGCTCATGATGAATTATAACCTTTCCCTCTTACACTCACACTAGTATTTAATGGTGAACATCTTGTTTGACTTTGTAAAATGAAGGTTGAATGGAAAACAAAGATTCTGTAAACGCTTTGGAGAAGTAGGTATAAAGGAAGAAGCAGGTTTGGGACAAAGGGTGTGGCAAGAAAGATACAAAAGAGGAGGTACTGGCTTGACAAAGAGACTTTGTTAGGAGCTACTAGCTTCAAAGGATTGGGAACTGTTGAGGAAAATGCGTGAGAGGAACCACAAGCCAGAAGAGATGGTTTCCATGATGGGACGTTGTGGCTAGACAAACTACTGAGGCAAAGGTACTGACAAGAAGTCAGAGTTGAGGAATATGGGAAAGAGAGGAAAAACTTACTGGCAAGAACCTGAGAGTGGAGAGACAACTGGGATGGGTGCTGTGAACAAACAGAGGAAACGAGGAGCGGGGGGAGTCTGAGCTACAGGGAAGAGTTTGTGCGTGAGGCTAAAACTAAAGGCTGATGACACGAGTGAGTCAATACATTGCTATCTTTGAGAATCACTCATCTGCAGAATTTTCAATGAAACTAGGAAATTATGTTTTTAAAAGATTTGCTAAGTCAAAAACTTGAAGAGTAACAGAACTAATGTTGCCCCTGAAACCTTCCATTTAGCTTCTCTGTGCGTATGCCCAGTGATACAGCTGTTGCTCCAGGTTCAGAGAACAACCCGCTGTGGATTTGAATTGGGCTGTGTAGTGAGAGACAACACTGCCTGTGAGCCAGGAAACATGAAGTGGGCAGGACAGGGGAACACGGCAGCAGTGAGATCAGCTTTGCACAGTTAATGCAGCTGCATGGTATGCTGGAGAATACAGTTCTACCCCTGCCTTGTATAGAGGTCCCCTGGTATACTGACCAGGCCACTGAAATACCATTTTACATCTGTTCAGAATTTCAGTGCCTCTTTTTCTGAAGCAAAGCTACTTTAATGTCCCAATGCACAGAAGCCCACAGCAGTTGGATCTGCTGCTTACACCAATGGGAAAGACTGTCAATATACGTAGTGAAGAATCATGCTGAATTCTCTGAAGAATTACCCTCCAGTTTTCTTAAATTGAGCACCCAACACTAATTCTTTTATTCTCCTCATGCCCTAGAACCACTTCTGTAAGGGGAAGACAGAACTTACCTCAAAGAGATTTTGTGAAGATGAGTATTAATGAAGAGACAGATATCCTCGTTACCATCACACGCACCCATGAGAAAATTCAGACACATATTTTCAAAAGGGGTCTAACCAGCCTGCAGTGAACAAGGCATAGGTACAAGCTTCATGCAGAACAATGAGAAAGGAACAACATAATGGATAGCTATTCAGTAAGTAAACACTGTTCTTCCTGTGCATGGTGGGAGGCAGGAATCCCGCAGAAAAAAAGCAAGCCTGTTGGGGATGTGCGGTCTGCCCTGCTCCAGGCTGCATCGATCAGGCTGCTCAACAGGGACCTCACAACAGCTCTGCCTGCTTTATTTTATATTGCTTCCCCACCACCACCCTAAATAAGCAACCCACCCTGATTTACTCTTTCGCCAGTGGCCTCCTTTTTGCTGACTACATCCTTACATGAGAATTGCAGCTTCAGCCAGCACATCCCTGCCACTGTCTTTGAAAATTTTCACCCATGGGGAGCTCCCCACGCTCCCTGTAACACATCTTTTGTCTGTGGTTTTTCCTGTTACTGCATTGCTAGTTTACCCTTCAGTTGGCCCACTACTGTCCCCTTTCCCCATCTGCAATGCCCGCGGCTTCTCACCCCGTTAGCCGGTGTTGCAGGTGAGGAGTAAGACCTGCTGTTGCCAGGACCACTGTGAGCCTCGAGAGGCACTGCAGCCTGCACACAACAGGCTGCTCTGGAGCAATAATCAGCCCTGTGAAGAGGTGGCTGTGGTGCTGGTGGCACATGCCACATCTCCCTCAGCACAATATGTAGGGACTTTTGCAGCGAGGTGGAATACAATCCTCCTCTGGCTGGCTAGCAACACTAGATCTGGTCCTTCTCCACCATCTGTTCGTCGGGCACATCTATATTGACCATCAAATCTTGTAACATCCCTCTTGCTGAGACAATTCTGGGGACCATTGGAATGTTGTTTTTCCAAGTCAATTTACTTTACCTTCCCGTAGTGCCCAATCACTCAGTGTAAACCACTGTCCATCTGCCTACACACCCTTGACAGAAATTATGTGAATAACTAAAGGCTGTATCATAAAGGCTGCGCTGAAAATGTGAATATATAAAAACAATAATAGTGAGTCAGATTAAAGGACTGCCCAAACCAGTATCTCCAACACTGGCCGAGTAGTTTGCAGGCAGGAGCAGAGACCAGAGCAAGACGCTTCCTCAAAAATTCCCAACATTTGTAGCTTACCACCAGCTGTATCCTTGCATGTTATAACTCTTAATGACTTTTTTTATAACATTAATTGGTCCAATTGCTGTTTGAAAACTGGATACTTCTTTTGCATTTAACATGACATCATGGTTCCCAGCCCAACTATGGGTTTTGAAAAAAAAAGTGATTCCTTTTGTCTAGTTTGAATATACTAGTTTTGAATGGGAGCAAGTTTTATTTTTAGTTTTATTTGATGTCACCTAGCTGTTGGATGAGAAGACACAGTGAGCAATCATTTTTGTTCTTCTCCTGTGCCATTCATGTTATTATCATATTCTTCACCTGTCTATGCAGAAAAATCATGGTCTATTTAATTGTTCTTTATATTCAAACCATCGCATATATTCAGCCATACTTATCACTAGTCTCTGCTCTTCTTTGGGAGGGGAGAACTGAACTGCATCCAGTATTCAACATGAGAGTACAACTTCTTCACGGAAAGAGTAGTGAGGTGTTGGAACAGACTGCCCAGAGAGGTGGTTGAATCACCATCCCTGGAGACATTCAAAAAACGTGTAGACGTGGCACTCCAGGTCATGGTCTAGTAGGCATGGTGGTGCTAGGTTGACAGTTGGACTTGATGATCTCGGAGGTCCTTTCCAACCTCAGTGATTCTATGTTTCTATGATTCACATCAAAAACATCCGCCAGCAAAACTATGTTCTCTCATTTCTTTTTTAAGTATTTTCCTAATAATTCCTAAATTCTGTCTCCTTTTTAGCGGATACTCAGCAGTGAGTTTACATTTTTATGGGCTTGTCTGTTAAAGTTCCTGAACAGCACCAGCTAGTTCAGTATCCATCAGTGCGTATTTAAAGCTGATTTTTGCCACCTGCATTACCTTTACCCATATCCACACAAATTCAATTCAGCATGTAATCACCTCACAATAGCATGAGATCCTTCTGCAACTCTTCAAAAGAACCTCTGGTCTTTATTTATTTGGGTTTTACTCAGCATCACCACCAAACTTGACTTTGTAGCCTCAAATGCATTTTAAGTAATTAGTATTCTAAGTCTACAAACATACTTAGAAACAAATAGATTATAATGCTAAAATTTCCCCAAAGATTAACAATGCTTATGACATGCATTTACCTTCCTCAGCTGAAGTTCATTAATTTTGTCTGTATGAAGAGTTGAAAGCCAGATTCCTAACCCTTCACAGGAAAGGTAGCAGAAAATTGTCAGAATAAGAAGTGCCAGAAATTTATTTTTTTTTGTTATTTCCATCTTCGAGCATTTCTCTTGTTCTTTCTCCTCCTCTCATATCTTTTTCTGCAGAATTTCTCTACCTTCTTATTTTGTTATTTCCCGTCTGTTCCTGTTTACATTTTTTCCTCTTGGATTTTTTTTCTTTGTTTCAGAGTAATTTTTTTCTTTATTCTGCATCTTGAGTTTCCACTTTTTGGTTTTGCTTGTTTTGTAGGATCCTCTCCTGTTCTGTACTTTTCCATTATCATGATTACAACCATTCTATTCATTTAATGCTTATTATTTTTATGGCAGTACTGAATCAATAAACATTGATATAAGCCCTTGTGGACCTAATAAAATCTGTTCCCGGTCCCTGAACAGTTGGCCTAAGTCAGTGACAAAATATAAGAGGGAAAAATAGTGGATGCGGAAGCACAGCGTAACAGTGAAAGAGTTAAGGGGAGTAAGCTGAAATCACAACGTGCCAGTTGCTTGGCCCTGTTGACTGGAGATGGTACAGAGATGTTGCTTGAAAGGCAGTGTGGGAATTTCAGGAGTTGTTAAGATGCTCCACCAGGATATGAGGGACACCAAAGGAAAAAAGTACTTGTAGAAGATTAGTTACTGAGTAAATAAAAAAAAATCATAGGAGAAATAGAAAGTGACAGCTGATGGGTGATAGCAGTGGGCAGTGGTGAGGCATGCAGATCCAATCAGTGGTGCTTGGTCTATGCTTGATACTGTGAAAAAGGAAGAAGACAACAGGACACTCAAATTATGACTTTCCTTCTCCGGATCCATATTTCTGGTCCTGTTTCTTCTACTCTGTTTCTCCAGCACTGGAAATACCACCTAGCAACTCTAAACAGTTAAGCATTCTCATATACTTTCACAGGAGCCATGATATGTTTCACAAAAGAACAAGAAAACTCACTTAGTAAAGTAAGAATTGATGCTTCAGAAGTGTAACTTTTNAACTCAGAGGAATGTTGTTTCTTATGCCTGTATACACAACAGTTTGGACTGATGCTTCAGAAGTGTAACTTTTGGACTGGGCAAAGCTAACATGTCGGCTTGGTGTCATTCCCACCTAGCCCCCACTCACTCTGATATAATTGGGAAAAGGGACACACATGTTACTTCTCAGAGATGTGTTGCCAGCTGCCTTTAGGACTTATTATGAAAATTGGATATTGTCCCCTGATATTAAATCTGCCCTGAAACCTGGAAAACAGAATTTTTAATTACACCTGGCATTCTCTCCTTATCCTAGTTACTTTGTCATCCAGATACCTGGGCCTCTGGAGTTTCTCAGCCAGGCTATAGTTCACTTCTTCCATTTTTAGCCCCCAACACATGATTTCACTTTCAGGTTTTGACCACTGCTTTCAGTATAATTGTTTAAAAAATGGGGGGAAAAGGCAAGGAAAAAAAAAAAAGCTGACCCAGGAACCTAAGTAAAGTGGGGAGGCTGCAGGCAGCAGATGAAAAACAAGCACAGAGCGCTAGGAACAATGTGAAAACAGGGTCAGCAGGAAGCATCAAGTAAATGTAGCTTCCTCTGTGGAAAATATACTTGCATTGACTTCATTAACTTTGTATAAGAGAAAGAGCAAACATTATGCTGCAGAATTCCTTTTCCTTGAAAAGTTGGCTTATACAGATTTAATTTAAATCAGTGACAAACAAATGGAAAATTAAGTGTACTATAACTCTTCAAGGCCCCTTCTATACAGTACGCAGCATAATGGCGTCCTTGTCTGTGACTTGACATAGCTTCCCATGGCACCTTTCTGTAACAAACAGCCAATAACTAAATAGGAAAGTGACTTGTGAGCCTGTCCAACATGTAAATTTTAAGAGTAGGGTGAAATTTTACAGTGCAAGCAAGTGCCTCAGGAGTATCATTAGATCTCCTCTTGCAAAGTTAACTGGAAGCATCTCGGCCCCTCCTGCCACTGCGGTTACAGTCCCTGTGGCTGAACCAATAGACCTGACCATTGGCACTCATTTGTGTCAGGGCATTCTGGAGGTGAAACCCTCCATGAAGAGGCAGTAACCAAGGGTTAACAGCACTAAGTGAAGATGTGTCTATGCCTGAAGTCTGAATAGTAAATATTATCAGAGTGCTTTAGACAGTGACCCATTAATTTTACCAGAAATAAAGCATTTACATACCTTTAATAGCTGCAGCTCTCAGCGCCACAGTCACTAGGCCTAGTTATAAGTCACAGTCTACTTTTGTATGCTGAACAAAAATGGACATGAAATTTTACTTCCCCTAAATTCTCTTCTTTTTGCAAAAAAAAAAAAAAAAAAAGGAAAACCAGCAAATCATAACGTAATCTAATATCAGGTAGACATTTGCTTTACAGGATAATAGACATATGGATTAAATTCATCCCAGAGCAAGTATAAAGAGTATAAAGTAATTTAAAGGTGTTGATGTAGATGCATGCTTTTTATTACCAGGGTTAATGACTGCAGAAGGTGAAAGGCAGTGGAAACTCAGGATTACCAAAACATATTTACCACAGCCAAAACATTGCTGACAACAGGGAACTTTTATGAGTTACGAGTGAGTAACTCGAGTGAGTTCAGATTCTCGAACAGATAGCTCTCAGCCCTACAAATGCCCAAGACAAGCCGCCGCACCTCTGCAGGTTGGCTGATAGTGATATTTAGTATTTCCCTTAACCTGTTTCAAAACTGTGAGAACCGTTTTCCTTCACTCTGGAGCAGGCTGTACTGTATGTCTCAATCTGCCAGCTAAATCCTCTAGAAATCAGTCTTGCTTCCTTCTCTGAGTTTGACGGGACAGGAAGAGCAGAAGGAAAGGAAGACACTAAGAACACAGAGAATACCAGCAGTAGACATAACAGGTATGTGAGACTTGCCACATTCAGATAAAATCAAACATCTGATGGGCATTTCTCTGAGTAGAAGCCAAGGAACAGTTGAGGCAAGTCTGCTAATTCTTGTAACGTCTCCACAGAGGAACACGGGGTCTGAGGGTGGTGATGTGACATATGGGGCAGCCAGATCGAGGTTACTTCTAGTTTCAGAGGCAGAGTGAGGGAGAAGGTTAAAAAAGTGGCTACAGCACAACCTGTGGATAGAAGGTTCATCACATTCCTTATCCATGAAGTTAAAGTCAATCATCTTCTTAGAAAAAGAATGAATTATAGGAGACCTCATCCCATGTAACATGGAGGGACTTCTCCACAGCAGTAACAGATTTTTCTTACCTCGGATAGGGGAACCAAGTTTTCAGGTACCTTTGTATTTGTATTCTACATAAAAATAAAATAAAAACACCAGAAGCACATACAGGAAAATTAAGTGAATCATTAAAAAAAAAAAAAAAAGATATTACAGCAACAAACTCCTTTCATAAGGAGTCCCTAATCTCTCTAAAGAGGTCTGTGTATCCAGAGCAGAGCAGCAGAAGCACTAGCAATGGAAGATCAATATAAAATAGGCAGTTCTTGAGAGCTGTGATTTTGGTATTTCAGAGTTCAGAAACTGCTGTGGGAAAATTAACCTCCACACAGTGTTCTGTAACAAGGAAATTAAAAAAGAAAAAATTAAAATTGTCTGGGCATGCTGCCTGAAAAATTACAAGACTATAACATTAAATATGAAAGCAAATAAAATTCAAAGCAATCAAAAGTGCCTACATGTTTTTCCTTCACAGCAGCAATGAGAAATCACATCTTGTGAGCATATAACTGATTTAGAACAAATTCTGCAGAAGCTTCCAAGAGTGTAGAAGCTGACTCACACAAGTAAAAGCTTGCATGAATTACATGTTCAGCAACACAAGGAACAAATTCAGTGCATGATAATGAAGATTTCAACCCTGCTGGGCAGTAGAACAGGTTATTTTGGCATCCCTAAAACCCATTCTATTTTGATGTGTTGCCAAAAATGGAGTTGCAACACCTTGCTGAAGCTGCGAGTTGTGATAGCGAGATTGCTCTCAGCTAAAAGAAAGTAACGTCCTTTTGTTTCAAAATAGCTGAAACAATGGAAAACCACTGGCCCCAGAAGAGGTCACAGGGAAAATGGACAGTAATGCTGTCTGGGGTTTTCCAAGGGCCTGATAAAGGTGGGAGAGGTGAAAGACTGTTTTATATAGCAGGATATGATTGGCAGATAGAAACAGGAGAAATACTCAAGGAGTACTCCAGGAGAACAACAAAGCCATTGCACTGGGCTGTCTGCATTTTTCTGCTACTTCTTCTTGCATAAACTTCAAAAAAGAGACAGAAAATGAGCATAGTTGCTGTGAAACTGCTTCCTGCTGTTTGGTTACTCCGTATCTACAGGATGTAAGAACAGGATGGCACCAGGAAGAAAAACTAAAACACCCAAAACCAAACCATCATCACCACTATCTTCTCCTATGAGCAGCAATCTGCAATACCCTGACTATACGCGAGCTATAGGAACATAAACCAGTAGCTTGGGGAAGGGATGAGACAGTTTTCAAGAAAGAAAACCTTGACCTGTTCTTAAAAATGTAACAGGGGGAAGATTATAGATGCTTGCAAAAATAAGTCCTTTGGGCACTGTGATCTGAAGAAATAAGTGAGAGCTTTACACTTCACAGAAGGAATGAACCAATTTCAGAGGTTTCCTGGAAAACAGATCTCATTCCGTGATGGCATTGCTTGCTGGAAAGCAACTGCAACACCTAGCCACGCAGAAAAGCTGAGTTACATCACTCACCATTAGAAACAGCAAAAGAGATTAGCAGGGTGACCAGTAATCAAACTATATTCTGTGGAATAAATTCTATTAAAAAAGGAAAGTTAAAAAAAAAAAGTTTTGGCCAACTTGAAACTTGTTAGCCATTCTTCCCTAACTGGATAGGCAGTCATACCAACCAGAAAATATCAGTTCACCATTTCCCTGCTCCACGTCTAAGGTAGAGATACCCAGAGGGTCAAGAGCAGACCTGGGCCATGACACACAGCCCATTTCTTTAAGTGCAATTCTTTTTCTTTAAGTTGTCTTGCAAGACTATTTCAGGAAATTCAATACTACAGTCCAAATGAACGGTTTTGAAGAGAGATGAAATAGGAGATATTCTTTTGTTAAACCTCCTGGTTTTTTGTTAGTGCTGCAAAACATTTTGCCAAAAGAGAGGACTGTTCCCCAGATCCTTTTCAAAGGCATCTGTCAGTCTGAGTGAGCCAAGGTGGGAGTGGGAAAGAGGAGGCTCTCTCCAAGCTGGCAGGGGACAAACAAGCTTCTACGCTGGGTAGATTCAGATTCAGCAGACACTAAAGATTAGCTGGCAGCAGACCAATTCATTGCTGCACATAGGGCTTGGATTTGCAGATGAACAGAGACCATAACACTTAAAGAAAATATTTTACCATGAAGCATACCTTGCTTTGGAATTATGAATTGAAAGCAGACAGTACTGAAGGAGATGGAAGCCAATCATTGAAAGAAAATGACTATGGAAATATTAATACTGTTTCATGAAAAGCAGTAAATGAAATGGGCTACAAATGGAGCTTTCAATGTGCTTCAATACCAAGATTTTCTAAGTGCAAGAAAGCTTTGTATTTGCCTTCCCAGAGTCTTTTTATTTCATGCTATAATCTGAGTTCACTATCAGAAAAAACCTCAAGTGCTCTTCAATCATCTACGCACCTACTATGTTTTCCTTAACCATCGTGGCCTTTTTCTTCCTGTTTACTGAACACACAGGAAATTGTGCTAAATAATCCCTATTGATGGAAACTGGGTTATTGTTGCAAGACAAGTACTGTTCTCTGCTTCTAAAACAGACTAATTTCTTCAGTTCTTCCTGTGCCTTTATTTAAGTGAAACTTTAAAAATCTCATAATGAATTATGATAAACACACAGATCTCTAAGTGCAGTATTTTAATTCTTGGTGGGATGTTGTTTGCAGATGAAATCCTCCCACCATGTCCAAATAATCATTGAGCAGGATTTTTGGTCCCCAGCTTTTGCCTTGAAGACAAGCAGATGCTTCAGGATCATGGTAGCCACTGCAAAAAAGTGCTCCAACAAGCAGAAGGAGCAAAGGAGAAAAAATTGCCTTGTTTTCATCTGAGACTCATAAAAACCCAAAATGGCTGTTAAACAAGGTGATTTGAAAAGGAAGGAATGAACATCAGCCTAATTTTTCTGAAGACAGGATAATTATTGTTAGCACTCTGAAAAAGTTGTCCAGCACCTGAAAAGTGCTTGCTCGGGTCTCTGCTCAAGAAGGATTGCCACTGTGGCCAGTCTGGATTCAGTTCTGTCTTTCAGGGTTCAGTTTATTGCTCAAATAGAAATCTCAAAGTAGGCAAACCTGTGGCCAACTCTCTCCTGCAACCACAGCCGTCCCCTTACTTCATGTAACTGTCCCCTCTCTCCCTCTATGCCACTTTCCACTGGAGAACAGCTGAGAAGTGTCCAATCGTGCCCCAGGTAGACACAGCCCATTCGCCTAAAAGATCCCCAAGAGAGGTTTTTCCCAGGGATGTGAGCCAAGCACATGAACTTCACTATCTAGACCTACAGATGTTGGAGCACCTGTTGGTCTTTGTTGCTTACACAACAAAATCTATGGCTGGGAAGTCTCCTGAATTGAATATGGCTCTGGCATATTTTGCAGTTAGCTTGCTTCTGATCATTCATTTGGTGGTTCAGTCCCCTGCAGGCAGCTGCTCCCTTGTTACATTAGGCTGTTGCTCCACAAACTTAGACATCTGGTGAGGGGAGATGGGAATAAAACCATGCCAGAAAGTCACCTTCCCTCCTGTCTCTCCACTGTCCTCCAGAGGCACAGCAGAAGGACGCAAAGCAGACCAGGGCTCACCACATAGCACAGCAATGCCTGCGGTGTTACACCAGCTCAAGGTTTAGCAGTGCTCAGAGCTCTACAAAGCATCGGACAATCAGTACCCTGAAAGCCTGCCTAAGTGGACAACAGAAAATAAGGATTATTATTTTCATTGCAGTGATGGTAAGTGAAGCCTCAGAGAGATTAAATGACCTGTCTATGGTCCAATAAGTGATACCTTGCAGAGGTAACACATACATCCAAATCATCAACTTACCAGACTAACATCTTAATAGCAGGGCCATTCTTCAGTTCTTTCAAGAGTTTGTCCCTGAGAGTTGGTGTAGACAAACTGTAAAAGCTTTTTTTCCCCAGAGTGCCCTCACTCTTTTCCAGTGTGCTGCAGAGAGGCTACAGTCGTCTGTCATGAGGGCTCGCAAATACATATTTCAGTGTAAACTTGAAGAAAGATACCTAGTCCTGGCTTTCCATATGAGAAGAAAACAAGAGTTTCAACTTGCCAAATACCAGCAGGTACAACACTAAGTCACCTTAAGTAGAATGCAGCCATGTCAACAGTCAGGACAGAGCAACATAATTAAGAAAGCTGTGCATTGCATCATCATGCAACCATGACTCAGAGCTCTGAGCTGAAGAGAAATGACTCTGCTTATCACAAATTTCATTCAACTTAATCTTTCAACTCACTACACAGAGTTTTCATATAGATGTTTTCTATATAACTATATTTGCATACTTAAAGCTTTTTTCCCCCATTTATGGACGTTTAAGATCAAAAAGCTGAAAATGTAGTTAAAGTATTCCACTGTATTTATCAAAAGTAAATATCTCAGATCATGGAAATGCATTTGGCAAAGAGTAGGAGAAAATCATGCAGAATTGTGCTTGAAAGAGTGTAGTCATGCTGAAGAGCAAGTTCAGACTAGTTTGGAGATATGGAAACAGGGAGACCATGTTCACCTTGATTTATGCCGAACAAATAAGGCAGTGAGTGATTAGAGTAAAAGCTCTAAGTTTTCTACCCTAACAGGTCATAGCAGAAATTTCACAGCACAACTGCTTCATGCAGAGCTACAGAGACAAAAGTGCTACAAGGACATCCAGACATCACATAACCCACCATTTTCTGATGGCTCATTCTGCCCTGATTGTGGTGGAAGAGGTCAGACTGGAGAGGGACAGTGGTTCAAAGGGATCTGAACCACAACTGCACATGATAGAGTAATAACCCTAACGCATGAGTACAACCCTCTGCCTACACTTTCAGGGGGAGAAAGAAGAAGAAGAGGGGGCGGTGCAGAAGACATCGAAGCACTGCAGGGAGGCATTTCTCACCGCCCTGAATGCAGCCCAGCGCTCACAGGCAGCACCCTGCCCGTGTAATTCCTGCCAAAATTTCACTTCCCGCGATTCCTCTCGTTTCTCTGTCTCGTTACTACTGATCCGGTAAAGCCTGGAGCGCTGTGTCTTCGGGCAGAGCAGGTAAGGAAGAGAAAGGAGTGTGCTGAGCTGGCTGCCAGTGTAGCAAGGCTTCATCTCTGATCCTGGTGGTCCCTCTAGAGGTAAAAAAGCAGTGCTGTTTCCACATCTGTTCCTAGACATCCCTGCGGAGCTGGCAAACTGGGACACGGGAGTGAGTTCTGAGATGCTAGCATGTATCCAAGCAGGTCTCAGGCTGAGACTCATCTACTACAAATTACCGGGCTGTAGTATGCATCGAGTTGTACCAACTTAACACACCCATCAGCTGAGCATAGACTTGGGTGCTGCACTCAGCTCTGACTTGTTTCCAGTTCCTTGAACCCCAAGGCTGAAGACTTCAATACACTAACAATGCTTATACTTGACAGGTTTCTTTTTCTTTATCCACACATTCACCCCTTTCTGCCCCAGCATTCATGTCTTCATTTTCAGGCACTGAAGGGAAAACTAAAACCACTTAAATAAGTAGTTACCTGAATAAACAAAACTTGACTTTATCAATGTTATTTATATGATCCAGCTTAAGTTTAATCACACTCAGGAAAGATATCTAATGTTACTAATGAAAAAAAAAACCCACATATATTCTAGGAGCATTGGATTTTCTGCTTCTTTCTCACGATGATTACATACTGATCACAAGAAGATCCTCAAGAGAAGAGACAGCAACAAAAGCTCTTTGTCCGATGGCTCTGCTGCCAACTGGCAGCATGTCACAGTGTGCACACCCAATTTCACACACACATACACACACAAATATGTATGCCTTCTGCTCCACAGACGCGCAGTCAATAGAGCTCTAAGGCAGCAGCTCGTCAGTTACTGTCACCAGATGAACTGTAGGGTTTGGATCAGCAGGGCACCCAGGGGAGCTGCAAAGGATTTTGCCATTGCATTGCAGGGGAACTGAGTTGGATCCTTGGTCAAGAGCACAGAAAAAAAATGTACACATACAAACCTGGAAGCCAGAGCTGAGGCCAGGGAGCAGTGCCTTGCACCATGCTTCCCGAGGTCGTGGCGGTCTATCTGGGAGTGCAGCTGCTTAGTCACAAGCTGCATCACTCCAAACTTGAGACATTGGTATCAGCACTAGTTTCTCACCATAGCCCTTCACTAGATCCCAATCAATCTGGGCATCACGGGAGACTTCCCAGGATAAGGGTTCCAGAGCCAACAGAGGTTTGCAGCAACACCAGCTTTCTCAAGCCAAGACATGACTCATTAACTAGCAAAATCAAATATTTGTGCACACAGCTTAAATGTTAGAAAAACACTTCTATATCTAGCCTGCCAGCTTTCCCTGGTTCAACACGGCGCTCCCTGCACTTTGCCTGGAGATACACATTTTCAGTGGCAGCCCCATGCCCTCAAGTCTGATGATGGGCTCACCCAACTCCAGAGGAGTGTCCCTGACCAGCAACTATTGAAAGCTTTAATGTGACTGAGATATTAGTTTCCAGAGCATCCCACGACCTCTCCACTTACATGCTGGCAGTTCTTACAGTCATTCCTGCCAGACTAGACATGATTCAGTGATCCTCATCCAGTCCATTCAATTATTTGGGGAGAGGCCAAACCACTGAGACCAAGAGTCAGCAGTTTTTAATTTAGTGGGTATTTGAGTCACACATCATTAAAAAAAAAAAAAAAACAAAAACAAAAACACCCACCACCACACTACTGAAATTTCTAAGTGTTAACACTGATTTTGGTACCAGTTCTCCCTGGTCTCAGGCAGCTGCCTCAACTTTGTGCCTTGGTTTATCTAGGAATTGAAGATGATAACTTGTCAGTAAGGAAAAAAAGATGTCTTTAAATTGCTTGGAGATGAAAACTATTCTGGGTATTCTGGCTAGTACTGGATGTTAGAATTATAGCAATGGATATATATTCTTGCCTGCCTTCAATTTGCTTTGAAGAATCTCAAAAATACAAGACTTCAAAGTAATCCTGACAACTTGTAAAAGCTATCTTCGGTAAAGTATTCCTGGCTTCCACGGATTAAAAGATACACACAGCATAGAAAGTCAACACAGGTGAAAGAGTATCAAAATTACAGATGGCTAATGCATCTACTAGAGAAATTCATAAAAAAATAGACAACTCTCCAGCACCCTTCAGCTGAAGTGACAAACCACAGTGGCACGCTCAAGATGTCCATGAACATCAGGAAGGTTGTGTAGCTAGAATGACACAAGATTAAAGAATCTAACAATTCACTCATATATGAAGATGATCCTGAACCAAAGGTACTCCCATGCATTCTCAGAGTTGAAATTACTTTCAATTTGGGAATACTTAATCACTGCCATTTCTTTTAAAGTAGCACTGTGTATGTTCTAACTCTGTTTCAAGTGAGGTACTTCAAAATTCTTTGCACACAAGCAAACCTGCCAGGCTCCCTCACAGGAACCAGCCCGCTATGGTTTTATCCATAGCAGATAGAAGGTACCTGGCTTTTCTTTTACCCCGGTGCAAGCAGTTTCAAATCACATTGTACTTTGTATTATGAAGAGCCTGCACAGACTGTTATTGCAAATGACATGTTATCTGTCACAGCTTCCTATTCAGCAACTCCAAGCTGAGCCTTGCAACGTAAATCCCTAAGAAGCGTACAAAAATTTTGTCTTCAATTTCTGGGGTGGTAGTTAACATCAAGTTGCTGTGAAGTACAACCTGCCTGCTTTTGTTGCTCTCTCCTTATTCTCAGTATCAAATTGCCCCAAGACTCCATGGCTTTGATTTCTGAATGTAACATCTGCATTTATTTGAAACTATGACATGTACATATTCATTTACCCAGATGTTTTTGCTAACAATATTTAATGCCTTCTTTTTAAATATGTGAACATGGCCAGATTTTGAGATAGAATATAATTCTAGATATATGCCTTGAAAGGTTCTGTTAGTATGAATAAATCTGTAGCAAAGGATAGAGTTAGGAAGAGGGCTTGGGATTTGTTTGTTGTTTTTTTATTAAATTTTTTCCTACTCATGTTTAAACCAAGATGTTCTGTGAATTCTGCCGAAAGAGCAACATCGCTAGATACGATTGGAGAATTTGAAGGCAAGTGGCAGCACAAGATTTGACAGCTCTATAAACAGAAATATTTCATTTATCAGGAAAAGGGCCATGGCAAGCTCAGTACATTTCAGTCCAATGCCTCCATCGTTCTCGGCCAGGGTTTCACGAGTAGAAATCACAACAGTTCTCACAGCAGGCCACATCTGTGCCCTTCCTAAATACTGGTCCTCAAAGTAGCCAAGGAGCATGATGTTCTCCTAAATCCATTTGCTTCATATAGGCAAACAGCCTGCAGACAGTGAATGGCAGGGTGGTTGGGAACACACTGGGAATGTAAGACATGCTAACGCCATGCTACAACCACAGGCCACACCGAGGTAAACAGCATCCTCTGGGGTCCCGAAGATAGCTTCTATTCCTGCGTCAGGTGGGGCAGGCTCACTGGTTGTGTTCAGGCAATTAATATAGTCTCTAGGCCCTCAAAATAGCATGTGTACGTAACCATTCAGTCTTTGGCTTCTGAAGGAATTTATTTTCCTCAGTTATATCATTAATATCCCATGTAAATAGGTTCTGTGAGATAGAGTGCCACTCATTCAGATTACAGCTTTCCCTACAGCTGGGAACAGGAATGGTACCAGAACTGTTTCTGGTGCATGCAGCACTGAAAGCAATAAATTATTCAGTAAACTTCAGTGATTATATGCTTATGACATGTATAAATTATGCTAATACAGCCTTTGAATGTTTTATTAATTCTACTAAGCAACCTGGTTGTTTTCCAGAAGGAAGCAGGTCAAAGTTGGGCAATGCTTCCAGGGTGGGGCCCTGACAGCCATGAGGAATTACCCTGGAATCTCCCTCCTGAGAACTCTTTCTAAATGACTTGGAAAAAAATAAGCCACGTTACATTGCATTTTCCAAACTGACATTTTCTCTCCATATCAGGCTATTGGTTAAGTAAATAGTTTAGGTGTTCACAAGAAAATCTTGGTTGGAATTAGGCCATTTATTTCTCTGTTTCAGGAAAAAAGCTAAAAATAGGAAGGCAGGACAAATGGTGTGTTCTTCTGAAATACCACTCAGCTCATTTATCTGCATCTCATGATACAGTTAAATAAAACAGTGATGATTTCATGACACTATAAAATTAGTCTCAATACATTTATATAGATTTATGTTGCAAATAATCCAAATTTGAAAATAGTTGAAAACAGATGCATGCACTGCACATAACTTTCCCTACGTCCACGTATCCACTTTCTCTACTGCGTGATCCATGGAGCATTACAGATCCATAGAGATTTCTCTGATCATATGTTTTCTGCCTTAAGTATGTCTTAAGTAGTGAAATATATATTGCTATTATTAAATTTCACATCATGAATGAAGTAGCCTCACGGGAAACACAAAATCCAGTCAAAGGCGATGGGGACAGTGAAATATTTTGTCTCCTGTCACAAGGAGGATGATGTAGCTGTGCTGGAGAGCTCGATCAATTCACTTTGTGTTCTGCAACCTCAGAATATTTCACTGCTTGCCCTCATCTAACTACAGACCATTAAACAGCCAAAAACGTATATTTTGGCTTTGGGAAGTACTCACAAACCACTAGAGAAAGGCCATGAAATAATAATATTCAGTATGACCTAATCTAAACTCAGAAGCAAAACCAGTAGACACTTTTACTACTTCTCCTATGTTTTCTCTCTAAATTCAGTCAATCTGTATTACAGTTACACAAAGCTGAGCAAGAAGGATGTCATTCTATCTTTTTAACATAATTTCACCTTTCAGTTTCTTCCACTGATGGTAAAAAAAAAAAATCAAAGCCTTCATTGTCTTTTTGTTTCCAGTAACTACATGAGTAGTTGTTCCATCTTACGTACTCTTTAAGACAAAGCCTGCCACCTCATCTCATGTAACTCATTTCATTTCAATGGAAGCATTCAGATGAGTTAGATTTGCAGGATTATTTGTATTCAGTGGTTGCATGGCATGAGTGTCACTCAGTTACTTGGGCCACAGCTGACTTCTTCACAGAACAAGGAAGTGAAACTCAGAAACACAGAGGGTGCAAATGCTTTTATGCATAGGTAAGACCAGGCTTCCATAGTCTTATTTACTAATAACAGATCTATGTGCTATTGGATCAACCAGCAGTAGAAATTTGCTCTACATCAGGTCTATACAGATCACATTTTGATGGCATTAAAATAGTAAAGAGTATAAACTACAGAGTTTATACTGGCTTTAGAATTCTATGTGAGCTTTATGTTGGCTGTCAGAAGACAGGCGATTCCTGTTTGTGTATAAAGTAACTGCAGCACTAACAAACAATTGTTGATAAAACCAGCACAAGCATAACCCAATTAAACGTGAAACAAAGCTGAACTATCAGAGGAAGTTTATGCCAGATGAAAGCTTTGGGTCATGCAGCAACACTTTTTTAAACTACTTGTAGGAGTCCCAAAGTTGAACTTAATATTTCATTAAACCACCAGCCAGATTAGTTCCAGCAGCAGTGACGGTCTACAGCATTATACTTCTGATTTTCAAAAGAAATTAATAATTTAAATCTAAGTAAAATGAGGGGGGCGTGTTAATTTCACTTCTAGATGATCACCATAGAAATGCTTATCTGAAATCTTTAGTAAACATGGTCAAGCAGTAAAACCTAACCACTGGAAAAGTCAGTCTAATCTGACATGCTTTTTTCCATATATACCTCCTGTGATCTAACACACATGTTGATCTAGCAGTGAACATCTGATGATGTTTGAAAAGCCAGCTTTTCCATGGCGACCTCAACCAAGCATATCAGTGTTTGAGCACTGCTCTGAATGCCAGTCTCTGAGGACTTACCAGTTCATGTTGACTCCTATTAATCACCTGCTGCTGCTCCTCTCCAACTCCATCCCACCATATGCCCCTCTCCCTGATCAATCACCTGCAGCCACAGATTCACCCCAACATTACTGAGAAACATTTCCCTTCACCTTCTGCAGTCCAGAGCTCTTGCTCCACTACAGCACTATGTAGACTCACAAAAAGCCAGTCTTGAGCATGTAAACACACTGATGCATACAACAGGATAACTTTAAATGGAGCTGTTTATGTTCGTAAAACTTTTAAAAGAGCATCAGAACTCAATTCTATTCAATTCTAGCAGTTATGATACAAAAACAATCAGGATCCAAAAATACTACCACTTGGCTTTTATAGCTACGTAACACAGTAAATTGCAAACTGCAGATGGTAAACTCAAAAGAGTTCCAAAAGCATTTTCAAGCAAAGAATTATGAAATGTAACAAACTTCCACAGAACAAACACCCAGCAGTATCAATCAAATTATTTCTTACAAGCCATACCTACTCTAATCACAGTCACATACTAAGCAAAGCAACGACTCAAACACAAAGATTGACTTTTGCCATCTGTTTTGAAATCGTTGGACCACCACTTCGAGAAAAAACACAAGCTGGCATTTCTTAAGACTGAGGCCATTAGTGAGAGGAGAAACATGAAGTGCTAGTTCATTTTCTTGCCAAAGAGGATCTTGTACAAATTTAAAATATGGTAATGTACGAGTGTTTCACAGATACTGTTTATTTACCGTATTGATATCTTTAATTTCAGACTGAGATTTATGTGTGTTTTTTTTCCATACGCAGTGTTTCTCACTCAAAATCCTAAGCAAATATGACTCCATTTTGCCAACAGCACAAAAGAGATGGCTCGTACACATTGTCCTCAAAGTAATCCTGAATGGGACAGGTAGACATATGACTTTATTAGAAATTGTGTACGTGACCACAGCAATGCAGTATGCCAGGCAACTAAATAGAGCCTGGTCATAGATGCACAGACTCTTGACAGCACTTTTTCTTCAAGTCTGAGGCTGGTGAAGGTGCAGAACGAGCAACGCCTCACCAGTTCGTCTTGTCTCTTACACAGTGGTGGTGGCAGAGATTGTCTTTTTCTTCCTAGAATAAAACCCATCTTAATACTGTCTCTCTCCTTACTGTTAGAGAAACAGTCAGTGCTGACTAATTTAAAAAAAAAAAAACCACCTTACTACTGAACCCTTCCTCCCATGAGGTGTTAACTATCTGTTCAGGGTACAGCTTTTATACAAGTCTGCAGGTGTGTTCATCAAACAGTCCCAAAACAGAGACCCTAATACAAAATGGGGGTCATGCTTTCAGATGGGAGTACCACTGAACTGGTTTCACCACTGTGAAAACAGTTTGGGTTCATTTTACCCTTCCATCCAGATACCCTTTCAACCGGATTGTTCCTTGCCACAGTTATACCAGTCATGACAGCACTTTTAACAATATCCAAATGCAGGTATGATTCTGCATTTTTAATAATGCAGCAGGTGTAATGAATCACAACGCAATGAGTGAAAATAAAGAGTACTGACTCATATCTATTAAAACATGTCTCAACTAGATGTGTTGTGACTAGATAATAATGCACTGAATAGCATAAGATGATATTAGGAAGCAGCAGTGAAGGTCTGTTTGCCCATAAAACTTGAGAAAGGTACATCCACACACCTAACCAGATAAGACATAGTTAATCAGCTCCTTCAACATGTGCTTGGCAGTAAAACGTGTGCCAAACAAAAATCTCAAATTCTGTCAGCATAGTGAGATGTAAAGATTACATTAGGAGCCTCTGGGCTCTATCACAGATGCAGAATTGGCCACATCCATCAGACACTGTTGCAGAACCAGATCCCAGATATCGTTGTGATCTATGATCAGGTTCAGATGCACTATTCCTACACACTGCAACCCCAAACTGTCAGATCATTGCTACCAAATAAGGAGCAGCACTTCTGAATAATGGAACAAGGAGCACTTGAAACACACATAAACCCTGTGGGATTTGGCAGGATTTACACCAGCCCCAAGACTGCCGAAATTTATCATTCTTCATTTTTGGGGTTCTTTGGTTATTTTTTGTTTGGTGGGTTTTTTTGTTTTCCTCATGGGCACAGAGTGACCCAGGTTGTTCACTTGGCAAACATGCTGGAAGACAGCACAACATAGACCAGCCAGCACTATAGGGAAACTAAAGACTCCTGCAGTGGCCAGGTGAACATGAGCCAACAGTATGCCCTGGCACTGAAGAAGGCTAACAGCATCTGGCCTACATGACAGGACCATAGCAAAAGAATCAAAAGAAGTGATTACCCTCTTACTTAGCACTCATTGAACCACACCTAGAATACTGCATCCACCTTTGGGACCCTCTCTTCTCCTCAGTACAACAAAGACATTGACTAACTGGAGCAAATTTATCAGATGGCCACCAAGATGGTTAGGGACTGGAGTTCTTGCCCTTTGAAGGGAGCCTGAGTGATCTGGGCTTGCTCAGCCCAGAGAAGAGGCAGCTCCAGAAGGACCTAATAGCAGCCTCCCCTTACTTAAAAGGAAGTATAGTGCTCTACACATCCCTGCCTTACTCCTGTGCATGTAAATCAGAACAGACTCAGAACAAGCTCAGTAAGTCCTCTGAGCAAACAGAGGGTATTAATGGTGACTTTCCGTAGCAGCAGTTGGGTTCTCATTAGCAGGAAACTGGAAGTGTGAAGTTTTCCACTTGTGCCTGGCTACAGAGCTGAAAACCTACCAGGCAAGTACTTCAACAAGAAGCACTGCAAGGACCAAGTGCCCCTGGGGATGCGAGCCCACGTCTGCATGCAGCTCTCCTCTGTGGCAGCCACTAGCAGACAAAAGCATTAACTTTGTATTACTCTGTCTGGGCCGGCTACTAATTTGGCAACCCTAGATACTACATATTAAAAAGAAAAAAATCTTCGTTGATGGACATTCAGTTTGAAATTAAAAGAAACAGGCCGCTTTGTCTCACTTAAATTCTGTGGATATAAGTAAAATCCAAACATGCTTGACAGGAAAATCAACATATCACTAATTGCTCTACCCCTCCATCCCTGAGCTAACTGCACAACATGTAACCTTTCCTAAATTCCAGTCAAATTAGCTGAAGGCTTCCAAGTAGGAAGTACCTATGCTTCTGATGCAGAATTCCTCCAGTCTTTTTAGTTACTGACAAAGTTATTTCCCAAATGAAGAGTATGACTTACAGAAAAGATGAACCCCTCAGTACAAATTATATCCACCAACACTCTTCCACTTCTATGAACATTTCCTTCATCCAACACATTATCAAAAACATATACATTTACCCTAATGCCAAATAAAACATCCACAGGCACACATTTTTATAATAGCTTCCTAGAGGATGGGAAAACACTTAAAGCCAAATTGTTCATTAAAATGTTTTGTAAAAAGCATGTATCGTTGTCGTGGTTCGGCCCCAGCCGGCAGCCGAGCCCCACGCAGCCGCTCGCTCACCGCCCCGGCAGCAAAACACGGGGCAGAGTGAGGCAACAAAAGGGCTAATGGCTTCGAGTTGAGATAACGACCGGTTAATGGGCCGACAAAGGGAGAGGGAAAACGACAATAGGGCCGCAGTAGTTATCCCGGAATGTAAACAACCGCGATAACAAATGCAGTACTTTACCGACCGACGACCCGACAGACCAGACGCGCAGCCCGCAGCGAGACCGTCCCGGAGCAGCCCCGGGCCCCTCCCGGCCAGTCCCTTTATAGGGGCGTCATGGCACGGGGGGTGGGATAGCGGCCGGCCCGGCTCACCTGGCCCGGGTCTGAGCATTAACCCCGGCCTGGCCAGAGCCAGGACATTATCCACCCCTTATTCCACACCACCTATGTCATGCCCAGGTCACAC
>VWZZ01002295.1:233805-263678 GCA_013399095.1 Psophia crepitans
GGCGTGCAGCCGGCGCGGCGGCTGGAAGCGGGGCGGAAGGCGCATGTGGGGGTCGGGCCGCCCAGGGTTTGGTGGAGTTCGCCTTGAGAACCGCGGTGTCCTCCCCGCAGGCAGCGCCCGGGCTGTTTGCCCTCAGGCTTGACAGTTTATCTGAGCGGGCTGTTTGCTCTCTGCGCTCTAAGAAAGCGCAGGGGTCACGGTGCGCTGGGCTGGGCTGGTTAGGGGTGTCGGTGGGTCCGAGCCTAAACTCTGCAGAAAGCACTGCGGTGCTATTGTAACAACAGCGATGAAAAACAACCACCAAACAAATGCTCGGCACAGTAAGAGTAGTAGAGGGTTTAGGCAAAACTGCTTTGAAGTTGCTGGGACTGACTTAAAGTTGTTTGGGGCCACTTCCATAATAAAGCACACCTTATTATGCCCAGAGCAGAAAATCTTTTTACCGTGAAAGCACCTACTAAAAACCATGCTTTTGCTTCCTGCTAGTATTTGATGAGTGAATTATCTTTCTTGAAGGTGTGACTGCTAAAGCAGCTTCCCCCCCCCCAAGGGTGGGAGGAATACGAGAGGACAGGATAATTTATTTGCTGTGAAAGTTCCCGTCACTAAAACTAAGTTGGTGTTGTGAAAGGTGAATTGTAAAGCTTAGTAGGTATGGGGGGAGGGGATGCTGGTTTGTTTGCTTTTTGTTTTTCCACTTAAATAGCATGTTTCAGAACTTTGACCTTAAAACTTTGAAAATTCTGGATGATTACATTCTGTCTTGATGTCATCAGATTGTCCTGCTGGAAATTTAATTGTACTCAAAATCCTACTTAATCTGGGCTGCACAATCTAACTCATAAATTTATTCATGATAACAGAAGACAGAACTGCTGTTCTGGCATACACAAGAGAAGATACTAGCTACTAGGCAGGAGTCTGGGGAATGTTCCTTCCCCCATTTTGTATTCAGAATAGACCACGACACAGATTTTTCTCATCTGTGCTGTTGGTAGGGCTTTTGTTTTGTGGGGTCGTCCCCCCCAAATCTGAGACTGTGTGAGGTTTATGTACGCTTAACTAAATGCCCAAGAGCACATTGTAATCAGTGTCAGTGCAGCATCAATGAGATCAGTCGGGGTTTAAACACATGCAGCAAAGGTTGACACACGCACACCCTGTTCCTCTTCCTAACGTTGTTACCTTCAGCCAGCTGTTGGTGCCCTTCTCTTGGAGGCACCTGCAGGAGAACTGGCAGCACTGGAACATGCAAACACCAGTACAAAGTCTGACTGCTCGGACTGAGCTGTAGCAGGAGGAGGTTGAGTGAAGCTATTGGACTTTGTATTGAAGCAGCTCGCATCACCTTGCTGTTTCCCTGCTGGGAGGTACAGTGTTTGCAGTAGAAGTAACACAACAGAAATGGTAAAAGCTAAAGTCGATCTAGCCAATTGCCCAATGAAAAGATGTTAAATTTTAAATTATTGTACTAATGTTGTACAGAACCAAATTACTTTGTAGTTCTTCTGTAATACAACAAATAGATTTTGTTCTGTGAAAAGGGATGTTGAAACAATGGGAACAGAAGGAAGAGGGGAGAAATCCTTTGAAAACTCCATAATAAATTTGAGAGTATCAGCTAAATTAATCTAATACCAATTCAAACTAAATGATGGTTTTAATCAAGTTACGTGCTGCTGTCCATCTAGGAGCTGAAGCTGCCCTCCTACAAAGGCCAATCTCCCCAGTTACATCTGAGAAGATATTTTGCAGATCTGATTGCCATTGTGAGCAATCGGTTCAGACTCTGTCCTGCTGCACGACATCTAGCTGTGTATCTGTTGGACCTCTTTATGGATCGTTATGACATATCTATACAGCAGCTGCATGTGGTTGCTCTTTCCTGTTTACTTTTAGCAAGTAAGTATGTAGCACCAAACAAACTAGAGCAATATAGGTTCTACGGCCAAATGCAAGGTGTGTCTTGATGGGGTACAGCAGATAGGGAAATAAAGGGGTTATAAAAGACAGGCACATTAGCATATATCAATTTGACCCAATTGGTTAGAGCCTTTCTTTAGACTCTCGTTTTGACTTCTGCTGGCACCTGATGAAACTGAGGGGAGAAAAAACAAACTGCAATTAAAAAACAATGTTTATGGTTGGAAACAAATTATTCTAAGGTGAACTTCTGGAGCTGTGTTGTAGGAATAGAAAGACTGTCTTTCTGAGGATGTTTCAAAATAGGTAGATCCAGTGCTGGTAATGAGAAATCTGCATACCTGTGATAAAGGAAGAAGTTAAATAAGCCATACGTAGACTTCATTGCACCCTGCTGATGGTGCTGTGTGGTTCTGGAATACTTCAGACTTCATAAATTGCAACGTTTTTTAAGCTAGCTAAGGCTAACATAAATCCTGTATTGTCACATACAAAATGTAATACTGGTGAGGTACATTGTCTTCAGAGTACTGTGCATTCACCAGAATTAATTGCAAACCCTGATTATGAACAGTGCTGCTTATATTGACCTCAGCTAAATTCTTGTGGTGTATATCTTTTGACATTTGTGAACCCCTTTTGGATCCAAAGAGATACGGATGTAGTTTGCTGGAAAACCTGCTGGCACTTACTCTTAAACCAGTAGATTCAGAGAAACAGGTCCTGGCAGCAGAACTAACTGTTGATTCAGTTTCTGCTGATCTGTTTCTCTGAATCTGTTTTCATTTTCTAATGAAGATATATCACGTTGTGGCTCTAGGCCCTCTTCGCTAGAAAACCAGAGTGCCGAGGTGTTGACTATTTTTGGTGTACTGCTTCCGTTCATTGCATCCCCTGTGTCCATGAATACAGCGATTCAGCAGAACAGTTATACAAGAACAGGGTTATTTGAAATTCTTCTGGGGGTAAACTTTGACTGGGTGCCACCAGTAAGTGATCTTCCCTTAGCAAAGGTGCCGAGCATGAAAACCTTGTTTTAGAAACCAGCATAATCCATTTAGGAAAATGGACTGGCTTTGAAATGAATTCCATTTTGAAATGGAATCTGGCTTTTAATGCCGGATTTTCAAATTAAATTAATGTTCTGAAGAGAATTATAATTTAACCAAAAAAAAGACTTCTGCCATCTTTTATGACAAGCTGCAAGTAGAACTCTGAAGGCCTGGAGTACTCACTCTTCTGAGCAGCAGTGTATGAATTAGTTCAGAAAGCACACACCAGAATGCTATTTTAAACTTTTGCCCTGTGGGGCTTAAACAAGCAGTTTAATCAGCAGTGCAAGAAGTTGGACAAATCAAGCTGTGAGATATATATATATCTATATATCTATCTGATAAGGTTATATAAGTATTAAGAAAAATTATGTGACTCCTGAAGCTTTTAGTTCTGTAATTACTAGAGTATGGGAAACAAAAACTAACGGACTGCTGTTGGATTAAGTCCTATATAATACCCCTACTGTTGAAAAAAAGCATTCAATATGTTCTGTCCTGCAAAACTCTCTAAAAACATGCATTTACAATATATATCATGTAATACTGAACAGAGAGCGTAAGATGGAAAGAATTTGCAATGAAGTTGAAATAGCACAACCATATGGCAAACTGTATGGAAATGTGACACTTGTTTCTCTTATTAATGGACTTTCTACATATACAATTTTACTTCAGGCTAAAAACATACAGGCCTGACAAGTTGAAGTCCAAGGAAAGCTGAAGCTACTAGCAGTGTTAAAGTTGAAACAGTACATATGGCAGAGTAGGTTTTCAGATGCACACTGTTGAAATCCGCTTGTTTGAAATGCTGGAGCAGCTAGCTTATCGGCTACCAAATCTAAAAGTGTACCTACCATAACAGGCATTAAAAGCAGCTGTGTTGGCTAGAGCTCTAATGAGTGTTAGAAACAAAAAAAAGAGGGGGTGGGGGGCAGGAGGGTGATTAAAGCCAAATGCTGTGGTGTTGTGTATGCCAGCTCACATCACAGTGGTACTTCACTGAAGATGGGGCCACCTTATACAAGGTTTGGTGACAAAAACTTGCATATACAGTGCCAGTGCTGTCCTAATGACAGCATACCACTGCTCTCGGCAACTGGCTTCTGTGTGTCAGGGTGGGAAAACCGACAGGAAACGTGGCACTGCCTAATATCCTACAGGGTGTATGATGTTGGTGTGTGACGTTATCTGCTGAAATTGAGCCCTTTATAGTACATACCCCTTTTTGTCTCTGATGACATCTTCTTCCATTTGAGCTTTGCACCTGCAGGAAAGTCTCAAGCATATCTGACATAGTAGAATTGAAATATGACCAACACAGACATTAGATACAATCCGTTTTATAGTTCACTTGTGCTGAACCTTTTTTTTTTTCCCCCCCTCCTCTTTCTGTTTACCTGAAGGTAAATTTGAAGAAAAGGAAGACAGTGTTCCCAAACTTGAACAGTTGAACAGCTTGGGTTGTATGACTAACATGAATTTGGTACTAACAAAACAGAATTTGCTTCATATGGAGTTGTTGTTGCTAGAAACATTTCAGTGGAATTTGTGCCTCCCAACTGCTGCTCATTTCATCGACTATTATCTTTCTATTGCTGTCCATGAGACTGATCTTCATGATGGCTGGCCAATGGTTTGCTTAGAGAAGACTAAGTTATATATGGCAAAATATGCTGATTACTTTCTGGAAGTATCACTGCAAGGTGAGTTACATATTTCAGGTAATCACTACTTTGTTGGCATGACACAATGTCCAACTTAAATGATTTTTTTTTTCTTTTTCCTTCTTTCTAGATCATGCATTTTTAAATTATGCCCCTTCTTTAGTTGCTACTGCGTGTGTAGCTTCTTCAAGGATTATCTTGCGTCTCTCACCAACATGGCCTACCCGACTACATCATCTTACTGCATACTCCTGGGATTACCTGGTGCCGTGTATTGAGCGACTGTTAATGTAAGTTAACAGCAGCAGCTTTTTTTTAAGCCCATTTCCAGATCTGTTGGTATGCTTAATTGCTGTTAGCACTGAAAGTAAATTTCTTCTTGAATTTCAGTTTTTCTGTTCTAAAAATACTTCGGTATTGGTTAATAAAATTGGCTAATAACTGCTTTATTCTTTCTAAAAAAAACCCCTTATCAGATCTAACCTCTTTCCTGTTCTCTCAACAAACAAACCTCAGGCTTACATTTCCACTGAACATCTTTTGGCATGCTTTGAGAATCTGTTAAATAACTTATTCCCAATCTCTGTTGTCTGCTCCGAGAGGGGAAAGAGATAGTGAAGAGTACTGAAGGCGTAGGGCCTCCTGCTTACTCTGAAGAAGCAGAGGAAGTTCAGGGGATGCTCCAAGCAGATTATGGATCAAATATACAGGCTGTTTGAGTGGGCAGCTTTGGGGGTAGGAGGCTGTACCCATTTTTGCACTACAGTGGAGAGATACAGCTAACACAAGATAAAAATGCCAACAAACACCAAGTGAACCTCACTGGGAGGGGATGTTACACAATCAGTTCTTCTAATCTAAACTTTAAGATCAAAACCTATGCCCACCATAGCTGCTTTCCTCCTACAGTTTACTCTTGCCCAGATCTAAATACATTTGTGCTCTATAGAGGCCCAGGAACAGCTGCATGTGGAAGAATCCTATCTTCCTAATAAGTGTGACGTTATCACCCTTGATGGCCTCTTTTGTCTTTGCTAATGTGTGTAATGAAGCGGATAGAACCTAAAGCTTGCAAGTGCTGATGCAGAAGTGTTTTCAGTATTGCTCTGGAACACTTGGCGGGGGGAGGGCGGGGGGGGCAAAGCCTTTCAGTCATCTTTGCAGTGCAGCATAAAAAGGTAGCAATCTTTTAGGAAAAACTGGTGAGGGGTTGAACCCCAACTGTCTTAAAGAGATCTGCCCTGTATAGGCAGTACCCAGAAACTTAGATGATTTTAGGCCTGACTGAAGCATGTAGGTGGCACCTGCTTAACCTCCGCATAAGAGCAAGAGAAAGAGTATGTCTAAATGCATTTGAGATAGGTGTAAATCAAGGGGAATTCAGGTAAGCTAAACTGTCTAACTTAAGTACTGACCAGGCTAGGAAAAAGCTGAAAGAAAGAGAAATGCATTTTCAGTCCCCAAAGAAGAACTCAATATAAATATACATATGATCTTTAGGTACTGCAATCTAGATCTTTAAAAACCTGATATCGTGTCTTCAAAACCCCTATACTCGATTATTCAATTTAAATGAGGTAGAAGCAGCAAGTAAATTCTAATTTCAGGTTCTGGTAATCTGTCACTTTATTGCAGTACCTGGAGTCTGCAATCTGGCAGACTGTATTGCACTGGTAATTTCAGATATTACTGTATTATTTGTATTGTGCTTGGCTTTTATCTGCATTTTGTATTGCTATGAAGTGAAATGCTGAAAAGAAACTATCCTAAAGAATCAAATTTTAAACCCTTGGGTGATTTTTAAAGGGTAGGCTAAAATGATTTCCTTTCTTTTTTAAAAAAGCTTCAGAAGCTTTTAGATAATTGCACCATTTGTTAGAGGGCTCTTAAAAGTTAACCCAAAAGAGCTGAAACTATTTTAATATCTATTTTCATGTATTCTGCCTTCTCAATTTGTTTTAGCGCACACGATAACGATGTGAAGGAAGCAAACAAGCAAAAAGGACAACATGCTCAGTCTGCCCAACATACTGTATTTCAGACCCCAGCTCCAACTCCCCAGCCCGCTAATGCGCAACAGCACATACCGCAGTATCTCCAGGCTCATCAGTCTTCATTACAGTATCACCATCAGACATCGCAGCAGCAAAACTGCCAACAGATATTATCATCTAATCATACAGCATCTTACCCACTCCAGACTTGCCCTGCTGCCTTACAGTCTAGTGTGCAGGCTCGAGGCCATGTACAGACTGGTGCTGCGATGTCACTAGCTGTGCCGCTAGAAGTGAAGCCATGCATAAGCGTCTCCTACAACCGGAGTTACCAAGCGAACGGACGATATTCCTGTATTACTCCCTGCTTTGAGAGGTGATGAGTACAAAATAGTTTTGTGCTTGTTTGTTTGGGGTGGGAAGTTGTGTTGAAGGGAATTGTTTTGGGTTTTTTGTTAAACCTCAAATAAGTTTGAGGGCAACAAATTGAATTTAAAAAAGTGTCTTTCTAGAAAAAAAAGCAACTGGATTGGCAATGAGTACTGTAGCTCAAATACAGACTGCAAGGAATAAGCACACAGAAAACACCCTCTAAAAAAGATGTGTATACCTGGGGGTAATAAGTTCTTACTCTGGCACTTGGAGTACTCTGTGCTTTTAAGGCACATCTTTAAAATACTAGTCAAAAGAAAAATAGCTGTGGACTAACTACAGACTTACCTTTTAATGAAGGAGATATGCAGTATTATTTTGAAGACGTTTATGTAATACCACCATACAGTATTAACACTAAGTTTACCGAAACGTAAGAATCCGTTGAATGCCAGACTTCTCCAGACACATGGGGACCACATGAAGAAACAGATCTCCTCTGGCTGGCTCCATACTCTTGCCCCTTTTTCAGCACTTGTGTTGGATATTTGCTTTAGGCGAAGGCATTTGAGTTAACTGGTATTTTGGCTAGTTTTTTAGGTTTTGTACCTTACAGGATAGACACCATGTTTTTATTTCTTTTCTCGACCTTGTCCTTTTTATGTTTAAAGTAATTCTTTCATACTAACTCAGGGAATTTTCTACTCATTACTCTGTGCTGCTGGTTTGTACACTTCATTGGGTGTAACTTGAGGGAGGAAGGTAGAGACTGTAGCACGTGGAGTGGCTTTTCTTCAGGGCATCTATATGCAGAGTACCAAAGGGATATGTTAGTGTTCACACTGTAGATGTGAACCGCTGCCCAGCAGTGTGTTATTGAGTTACTGAAGAAAAGAGAAAGTTTCAGCTGCATTTGTACTGTACCAGAACTACTACCATGGCTGTGATTCCTCTGTGTGCACACACAAACACACGTGTTATTAACCAACAGAAAGCATCCTCCAATTGTACTGACAGTATTACTTCTACAAAAAAAGTACAGTTAAAAAGAAATCCAGTTCTGTCAGGCTTATAGTGGAGGGAAATTCTCAGGTAATAGTGGGGCAATTATATTTCTTCTACTATTTGGGAGTTCCAGAAGAAAAGGCAGAGATTTACTCTTCTAAACGGGTGGATCAAAAATATATTGCAGAGTGAACTGCTTTATCACAATTAAGGTGCTAATTACATAACTTTATGGAATTACACTATCTCCTGTGGAGTGGATAGTCTGAAGGTAGAAAGCTTCACTCATCCAACTCTTGGATGAAAATGGTGGTAGAGATATTAACGGAGGATTGATTTTTTTATTTTTTTTTTTTAATATAAGAAGATAACCTGACTTCCTCCTGTGGTAGAATATGGGAGGAAAAAAAGTATGGATGACAGGATTCTTACTGCTTTAAAGTATCTGTATAGTATATGGGCTTAACGCTCTTTTTGTTTGTTTTATTTGTTCCTTTACCACCACCTCCCCTGTCTGAGTGGCAGCACTTAAAATTGTGTACCATCTAATGACACTGAAGTATTGTGAATCTTACGGAGACTGTTTTGAAAGTAGGGGCAATTAAGAAACATCAACATTAAGAAGCCGCCTTTATCACAGGAGAGGGGGCCTTACCATCATGTTCAGAATGGAGGGAGGACAGCTGTGTTCATTCTTTCTGGAACTGAATGATGACATGCTACAAAAACCTCTTTATTGTTGAGGAGAAGAAATCCTGTTTCTCTTGGTTTGGTTTTGTGTTGGTTTCTTTCCTCAGAAAGCTCTTTTTTTTGTTTTGGGTGTTTGTAGCGTATATGTGCAAGTCAAGATGGATAAGGAAGGTGAATCAAAAAGACAACCCTCTCTATGCTAGAGAATCAACTTCGAAATAGTCATAGCGTGGCCAGTTCTTAATTAAAGTGCAAGTTGGTTTGGTTTCGGGTTTTTTTCCTATCCTCTCTTCATCTCTCAATGAATATTTCCCCATGTCTAAGAGTACTGTTAAGTAGAGACTTTCCACCTCATAAGATGCTGTTCTTTTTGTTCCACATTGTTACCTATTTAAGAGGCAAAGGGACTTCTCTCTGTGGTTTCATTTTGTTGTAATACTATATCTAAGTCCTCAGTGCTCTAACTACCTCTGATGCTATGAATGTACAGTCCTGTAATAGACCATGACTTGAAATAACAGCAGATGCCTGTAGCAATTTTTTCTGTAAAATCTTTAAATCAGCTAACTTGTCATCTTTATTTGTGACACAGCAGTATAGACTCTTCGTCTTTGGGGTATTAGTAAATTTATCCCATAGGCATTTGATACATAAAAATTTAACTAATACTTAACACTGGAATTATAATGGGCGGGGGGCTTATTCAGTTAGTTAATACTGCAAATTTACATTTAATAGGGTGGTTTTTTATTTGACTATTTTAAGACATTAGGTCAACTGTAAAAAGGTCCACTACATGCTGTTTGTTTTTAATTTATTACTTAGTTGTATTTTTTCTGACACTACAGCTGCATAATGACTACAGAGAAAATGTACACTGAACACTTTCAAGATATTATTTAAAAGGGCTTTACCAGTGTACATTAGAAATACACTGTTCTTACTATTAGAACCAAACTGTTTTTTATGTCATAGATAAGAATGGTGCTCCTAAATGCAAAATGTCCAAAACAATGGAATCCTTGTGAGTGCTATGCATTCAACTTATTTTTAAAAAATAAAACTAGTTTTGAGTAAGAAGGCTCCAGTGTGTATTATGCTTGTGTGTGTGGCTTTTTTAAAAATATGTAAACTGACCCTAATCTGTCTTAGTCCTTACATCTTCAGCCCATAAATGATGCTCTCTTCTTTCTCCCCACTCTTTCTGTAACACTGTAATAAGCTTCAGGCACGCTCTTGACTTTACAATTTAAGGAAAAGAAAAAAAAAAGAAGGAAATCATGCAGGAAGGGGCTTTAAAACTAACTGCACCCACAGCATATGCTAAAGATTGTACACTTCAACAATGTGTCTAGTGCAGAGCTGTAACAAAGAAATCAAGAACAAAAGAATGGGAGTAGTTCAAGAGCAGGGAGTGAATTAATTTTGTTTTCACTTAAAGTGATACTGGCAGTCTTGTACTTCCAATACTAGAAATCATGTAGGAGAAGGTGTGGGAACAGCCTTTTGTCAAGAGCTACAAGTACTTAGGTTCTTCACAATAGTGTGAAGGCTCAGTCATGCTAAAGGCAGCACAAAATCCTGGGATATTTTGGGATGCTTGCACTTTCTGATAACTGCTGCTTACTGAAAGAAATTCTAGTTTTTCCAATAACATGCACATTTCACACTTGTAACAAGGCTATGTGATTAGGGCTAGAGCTCCAAAGATTAAGTAGGTTGGGTAGAATTTAATTCCTTTAAAGACAGACATTGAAATTGTGAGGTCCCTGTTACCTTGCCCCCATCCATTTACAAATAAACTGATTGTGAATACTCCTAGAGGGCTGAGGACAGCAAGCTCTGTCCTGCCACGAAGGAACACGGGAAATGCTCCAGTATGGTGGTAGCATGCATGGATACTTTGATCTAGAAAGTTTTGTTCTTACCCTTGGGGCAGCAAAAAAGTCCATCTCAACTGTCTCCTTGAAATCTCTCTATATTTTTTACTGTAATTATGAAATAGGAACTACCCATGACCTTTATGAGTCTCTAACAACTAAAGGGACTGCCAGCTACTTTTCAGTATTTCAGTAGAAGTCACAACTTTGGATTTTAAATTGCAAGCCTGAGGCTTTTTGTGTTTGTGCATAACAAGAAATGCTTTAACTCTGCTGCCCAAGACCCAGGTTCAGTATGTACATTAAATGTGAGGATATTTATATTCTTCCAGCACTACAAATTTAGCTTAAAAGGTGAAATTTAAAGTTAACAGTTTAGGGACTGTCACATCACTAGAAATAAAGATTTTTTGCAACTGTAATACTGCTGTTAAGAATATGGAAGGCAAAAAGTAATGTAGCATCCCCCCTTAATAATTTATTAGCTCTACATTCTGAGTGTTCACAGAAATAGAAGTCTCTTGAGTAGATAAGGCCTTATCTGACTGAACACAAGTGCCCAGTTTTATTTTATTACAAGGTTGTCAACAGCAATTTTTAAAAACACCAAGTAAAGTGGCAATAACAAAACACAGTTATTTTTAGTCCCCATTGCAATGATATTTTGGAAATTATGGCACAAGCACATACATTTGTGAAGTTTAAGATTTAATTACCAGGAAAGAGCAAAATGTGTAGTGTAATAAATACCTATAACTTCAACAAACAAGACATGCATTCCAACAAAGGAAAGCATTTGCTACTAAACATTCAGAAAAAAAAACAACAAAAACCAACAAACAACAAAACCCAGCAGTTACAACTGAATAAAGAGTAACTATATAGGAAGTAGCTCCTAGTTTTAAAAATTCTTAGTGCAACCAAGGATGTAGGCTTCTGCTTCCAGTCCCATCAAAAGAAGGGAGACTTAAGGAACGCTTACAGGCATTAGAATTGCAAACCTGAGATTCAGTATTATAATGTTCATATTCACTAGTGCAAGTCAGTTAAATTGCTGTCATACCTGTTAGCTGGCATATGCATTCTAAGACTGTTAAGAAATACTACTTGTTGTTCTTCACACATTTGAATTTACTCTCCTGAAACAGCAAAACAAAAGAGCACTCCCATAGAAAAGCCCATTAAAGTGGTCTTAAAAGAAAGCATGCATTTTCCATATTCCATGAATCATTTAAAAGACAAGTCTAAGGCTATATATTCTTTAGGATTCTTTTTCGTGCTAATCAGTCATTAATTACTGGGAGATTTACAGCCATTAGAATGCAAATTTATAGTTTATTCCACAGATAACATAGTTAGAATCTTCCTATAACACCACACTGGCTTATTTCTTGTGGTACTGAAAAGATGTGTTACGGTCTTGCTACATTTTACAGCAAAAAGCTTCCTTTCCCAGTTTTCATTCCTTATCTAGATGATTGTTGTAGGTCCTCTCCAACTGAAATACTCTAGTTTATTACCTTATTGCATGAGAGGTAAGCAACAGTAACTTTCTTTTTAAACATTATAATTTAACTAAAGGATACTTTTTCATGATTGATCAGAGAAACTAAGTAGACCCACAAACCAAAATATTATTTGGATATAGATAAAAATATACATCAAGAGAAAAATTCTTGCCTGGGAATTTCTGAAATGTGTGTGCTGGTTTGATATACAGCTTCAATTAGTAACTGCAGATGTATATATGGCTTCTGGATATGGTAGCTGATAACTGGGGAAAAAAGTACTACAGGTGTAACTGCAAGTTGGAAGGATTATTTAAGAAAAAAAATTGTGACATATCTTTATCAATAACCACTCTCTAGTTAAAACCTTTTAATATATAAACATGTTACTTAGAAATCTTCAGAAGATTAAAACAGTCAATTGAAGTAACTGAAAATTATTGTATGTGTATTGACATATTGGCACAGTTACACTGTGAACATTCCAGTACTGGAGCCCATCAGCCTGGGTACTTTTGACATGTCCTCCTTTGAGTTTGACCTACAGATTTATTAATGGGACTCCACAGCAGAAGGGCAGATTGTGAATCTGCCTATTGTCAGCACAGCGTTGTGAAAGATTTTGCCAAACTGTGTTCTGCTTTACCTGTTTCTACAGACATCAGCTGTACACACATTTGCATTCCAATCACCTATGGACTGTGTTACTTAGAGAAAAGTTTTCTAGTTTTGTTTGTTTTTAAAACACTGACAACAGCAATGTTTTGCTAAGTGTTGCAACATGTTTAGATGCATAGATTTTGCAAGAGGGTAAACGGCACTCCAGATGGCATCCTGCAGATCTCCAGAGATGGAGACGTTTTTCAGAAATGCCACAGAGACTGAGGTTCCAGGGAAAGTGCCTGTATTTTGGAGAGCGGTTCTATGCTTCTGCCCTTGCATCATCTCTCAGTGCTCATATCTTATCTTAGTGCTTGTTCACTGTGGCGCAATAAGGACAATCTCCAAGGACTTGGATATTCCATAACCTTCCAGCAGAGATTATGAATACCAAGAAGACTATCTTCATTGACAGATGAAGGAGTGAGTGTGTAGCCATGTGTCCAAAAGACTGTTGAATGACAGATGTGAATATAGGATAAGATCCTGTGGGGAAACAGGTTTTCTACTAGTAGAAAAGTCCCTATCAGGCCTTTATTCCTGGGTTCAGATTATGTGCTCTAAAGGGATCCTCCCCCAACACAGAGTTCATTTTTAAGTCTGCTTTGAGAATCTCTTGTAAAGTCTCCTACGACTTAGGAGAATTAGTTGGTAAAAAGTTAGCAAACATGCAGCACTACACCTATGAGAGACCACAAAACGAAAAATATATCAATAATTTTTTTCCACTTCCTCCATCAACTAGACTGTGAGAATACAAAAGTATCTTGGAAGCACTTCCATCACCACTTTCTCTTTGAGAATGCTGCCAGTTTTGTTTCCAGAAGCCATTCCCTGTTTATACTTAACAGGAAACCATTCTATCTCCCTGCTGATTTAACTCTACATCCTTACATTCCCCTCACAGATGAAGCAGTCAACATTCTGGAGGGAATAAAAATATATCAAACTCCTTGTAACATACTCCCTTGTGATACCGCTCCATTAAGAGATTCCAAAATAATTTTTCCAGAGTTAGTACATATGCCATTTTTCCTCCTATGTTAACACAAAATAGGTATCAGCAGTGACATACACTTCCAGTGGAAAAGAAAGTAAAAAGGCTAAACTGTTTAGCTTTCTTACACACTGTAACACAGGGATTTAAAGCAGCACTTTCTTCTGCAGCCTTTTACAAATTGTTCTCTTTCCTTTGAAAACCGTGCAGGACAACTCTGAATAGATCAGTGTCCTTCATATGTCAAAAGAAGAATTGCAGCACAAATTACAGCTGTCTTAAATACTAGTGTATGTTGAAAAAATGAGATTAAAGACATCAGCTTCCTTCAGTATTTAATTTTACCTCACATACAATTGCAGCGACTGTACCGACAAACTGAAAAAGTTGGTATTGCTTAAACAAGAATCTAGTAAGAGCAAATCACAAAGAAGTGCTAAATACTAGCACAGATGGGATAAAATTTGTGGTGGTGTTCATCTCCATTATATAAAAAAAGAAAAACAAGGAACATCTAGTGGAATTCAAAAGGCAGTGTATTTAAATACAAAATTAACTAGAATGAACGATCACAACTTTCCATGAGGACAAGAGCTTAGCAGGATTTTCAAGAGATTAAGCATTTATGTAGCTAATGAAATCATTCAGGATTTAAGCCAAATACTAGTGAAGGTAAGAAAGAAATATTTCTCAGTGCAAATTACTCAGTCTCTATGACAGGATTTCTTGCACCTTCTACTTAGCAGATCTGACTAAATGCAGAAAGCTGACGACTTTCCTAGACTTCATTCAGTAGTGATTTTTTTTTTGTGGTGTAATAGACATATATTTGATTCTGCTAGCATTTCATATGCTGTATGCTTTTCTTCGGCACAGAAGTAAAAATGCGCAAACATATATTTAATTAAAGACTTGCTTCTAAAACAGACATTCCCAAAAGCACCCATGCTTTTTTCCCCCCAAAATACAGAAAATATTTACAGGAGCATACTGCACGTTGTTCTTATTTCCCACAGCCAAACTGATGTAACACAATATCCAGAAGTATAAGGAATAAATGGTTTTCCAGAAATTCTGTCCCCTCTCTAATACAGTTTCTCTCCTAGATACCAAGAATTTGTGTGTTTTGTGTCCCTTTCTTCCTCTGCCCCACAAACTTCCTCTAGAGCTCTTTGAGGAAAGAGTTGTCAGGGTTTATATGATTCAGCTTGAAAAGTCTCCTGGAACTGTATTATTATTTGGTTATTTGTATACACAGGTTTGACTATGAGTCGAAATCATATATGTATTTAGCTAGCAATTAAAGATTTTACTTTTTTCCTCTTTGTAAAGCAATTATTATGCAATAATTTTAATTAACTTACAACAGATTATTGCAGTAGTCTCCCACCTCATTTACATTTATTACGCAATTTTTACTTCTGATGTCTTCTAAAGATGAACATAATTTTCATCCAGTGTGTTTGATCCATAAGGTATTAAAAATACAAGTCAAGGGAAAACGAACTATGAAAATTTAAATATATGTAAATAGAGTATGCACATAACAAATAGTAGTAAATGAACTACAATCCACATTTAAAAATATGTGAGAATTAAGACAAAAAATTACACTCTAATGCATTAGCTTCCATAGTCACTCTCAGCAAGTTATCAATTACAGTGTCAAATCGTGAGTCAAAAACTAATTTCACAAGATCTTTTTTTATTACTGGATCCTACAAAATAAGGTCGTACTTACTGAAGTTCGGATAAACATCCGGTAGCTTTTGTGGCAGATTCAGCACCTTTAATACAGTTCGCTACTAAAGCTCCTCTTCTTTCATTGTTAAAACCACAAGTTAGTGTTTCTTCTGTTTGGAAATTGTGCTTTACATTTCTTTTAAAAATACGTACTCTTTGAAACTGTTTCTTTTTAGTGTCCTATAAACTAGAACATACAAATTACATTGTAACTTCAAAGCCTGACTACAGAGGAAAAACATTTAGGTAAATAATATTATGTGCTCCAAGATATTAATCCATCCTATTTTGCAATTCTTAATGAATATACATACCTACTAAACTGATACTCAATTTAAATTATTTTGAGCTATTTTCAGTGGATGATAGTTGAGGTTTGATTGTTGCAACAATGGTTAAAAATTGCATTATCTTTAAAATTCTGTCCATGATGCACTTGTGTAAGAAATTAATGTCTTATTCAAGGTGTATCCAAGTAAAACTTGTGTTATAGTCACAGGAAATGCATTACAATTACGTATTTTGGCTCACAGGTCTGTATCACATAAAATCACTTTAATACAGTATAAGAGATGATATATAAGATAAACCTGTTTGATTCAAATTGTATCACATGAAATAAAAGGAAATAATAATTGCTTATATCTTCCTCAAAGGATTCTACTCATTACGTTCTGTAAATGACACCAACTCTTCAAGAGAAAAACAGTAGTGGACTTCTCCCAGGAGGACACAGCCTGTGACAAATTCTCTTGGGAAACAGCCTTTTGCTAGTCCTCTGGTCTCAGAGAAGTGGGAGAAATCTTGGAATGACACAAACATTAACATCCAGGGAACTTGTAAAATGAAATTGACTTGGTAGTATTAGGTTTAGGTAGGACTCAATGCATTATCTTGAGGGTCTTTTCCAACCTAAATGATTCTATGATGCTATTCTATGATGTGAAGACCTCCAGCATTCTGCAGCTCACTTCCCATGATCCTATTCAACTTGACAAAGGTAATTTAAATCTGTAAAATAGCCAATTCAAGATTTTCTTGCAAACACACCTATATTCTAGATGCACCTTCTTTTCTCCTAAACTTCCAACTGTGAATGTTCTCATGATAATGAGAATTGGACAAAAGAAGTGATTCCTTAACAGGTTTTGGGGAAAGGCTATTTTGGAATAATGGGAGCAAAGTGCAGGGCTGTCTTCACATCAGCTCTAACGTGTACAGGGACACAAAGAGTACTCACAATGATACCCGCTGCAGTTGTTACATTACGTACTCCTGGATACTGTAGAATATCACCACTCTGAAAATTTAAAAGTTTTGCTTTTCTAACAACCAAATCCCCTATGGAGATTTGTGAATAACATTGGAATATTTTATATTTAATTGTATATTACTTTCAGTATTCCAGAGCAGCCAAGAACAGAACTGCAACCGATCCAACCCAGTTCTCTGAGTGGCCATTGCAATGCTTACAACAAGTCCTATCAAAATGCAAAGATGACATAATTGAGAAAACAAAGCTAAAGCTATTTGTTGGCAGATGAGACACGTATCAGCTAACAGTGCTGCAGGTATAGATAGTAGAGAACTCATCCTCATATGCGTGCTTGGATCTAGCTGGTTTTCTTAGCTCAGGACGCAGCTTAGTGTTGATGCAGCCTTATCATTTCCAAAGCCCGTGGAAGTCAGATACATCATTTTCATACAGCACTGCATTTTGAACTAATAAATGCCGTTGGATGCAAGACAGTGCTGTGCAGATCAAAGACTCAAGAGTACTAAGCTCAGAGTTCACCTTTTCAAACTCATAAAAACGACATCTAGCAAAAAAAGCCCACAGAACAGCAACAGAACCATTCCAGATTATAGCTGCAGTATCCCAGAGGAACTCCGGTATCAGATGAAGGGTTCTCACAGCATTGTGAACACTTGCTCATTTCACCAGCTCTATCTTCCCTGAGCATTACAAAAAGAGAAGCTCTCTACTTTGTATCGAAACATTGAAAAAGCTCCCTCTGAGGGCAGATTTTGAACTGGAGAACAGCAATATGGTAGTATAGGAAAAAGTTGTTGTCAAGACAGAAAAAACGTCAAGACAAAAATCTTGATGAGGGGTCTAGAGCTCAAAGGAGAGAAAGAAGATCAAACTAAAAATATTATAAAGGCAGAAATGCCAGGTTCTGATTACACAGTAAAGCAACATTTTTCTTCATTACGATACTAGTGTTTCTCTGCCACCTACTGATACCCTTCAGCTCCCTCTTCTACCTGGCAGTTTACTCCTAAGATATTCAATAGATGAGTAGGTGATTCCACTAGCTGCTTCTTCTGCCATATGCACACACAATTACACATCTTTGAAATTACTAGGATTTCAAAAATCTACAGTTCTTCAAGTAAGCATCCAGTGAACAGCCCTGTGCACAGCTCTCACTGATAGTGCAGCACATACGTTGATACGCATGCTTACAAGAAAGGTCTAAAATAATTTTATAATGCCCATAATGACAATAACTGGAAGTAGTTACTCAGGAAATGATATTTCAAAAGGTCACCACGCTATTCTGGGTTTTGAGAATGAAGACAGCAGATACCTCATATTCTTAATATATTTTATGTCAGTTGTTTATACCTCATTATCAATATTTGTGTCAGTTTATACCAATCATTATCACAGACTGCATTTCCATATACATTCACTGTATGACTCAAGAATCCACACAATTGTTTTCTGACCCCAAGGGCAACTGTGAAGAAAAACATATACACTGGCAGGAAATTCTACAGAAAATCTGCATATAAAAATGCAACTCAAAAGCTAATAATTCCCAGAATACAGCCATCCTCTGCATGAAAGAGTTTAAGAACCAAGAATTTCATGACTAGTCTTGGAATAAAGACAGAGTGATATGGAAATACCTATTTAAAAAAAAAAATCTCTAAGAATTTCCTTCATTGGAAAGCTTCAGAAAGACTTGCAAGAAAAAATTACAAGAAAACTTGCATTCTAAAGATTCTCAATTTAACATTATAAATACAGAGTGTCATCAACAGCCTATAAGCATCTGCATAAGACCATAACTAGTGTGAGGTCCTAACCTAGTAGATACAGGCATACCAGAAAGTGATTCTAGGAAGTTGAATCTTCATAAATTTAAACTGGATGTACCTGACAAATAAAACATTCTAACTAATTATTAGGACAACTTTTCTAGGGGTGTGCCAAATATTGCATCACAATATCCAATTCTTAAAATAACTAACTGAAGGAGGAACTATAAATGTTTTAATGAAAGAAAAGTCAGTTCATATCCGTTGGTTTGTTGAAGAAAGCCAACTCAGAATTTCAACAGCAAAAGCATTTTAGAGAACATGAGGTTTCTTGGGAAATTTCTAATTGTAGAAATTTGAATACTTCAGAAAACACAGAATTTTTCCAAACCAGAAACATTTAAATAGAATAGCGTCCATACTTCTTTAGTGGCATTGCCTTTGCTGACTCTTGCTCTGCCTCAGAGCTTCATCTCACACAGTAAATTGTGGCAGCTCAGCGTGAGGGCTCACAATGTTTCATGGTATATATGATCTCATCCATAAAGATTGTGAGAAGTCTTCTAGTCTACAAAAATCAGCATGCTAGATGCACTATTTAATCAAAATGTTAGTTTTCAACTCCACTGTAAAGATTTTCCCCAGAGCTTCACTTTGAAGACACAGACATTGAGGGGAAAACAGTTTATTTTGTTTAAAGTATCATAATATCTAGCTTTAAAACCTATGAGTAAAATTTTGTAAGCTATAATAAGTTTCTTACTGATTTGAATCACTGGAAAGCAGCCACACTGAAAGGGATCTGGGGGTCTTGATTGACACCAAGATGAACATGAGCCAACAGCATGCCCAGGCACCAGGAAGGCCAACCACCTCCTGTGGTGCATCAAGCACAGCATTGCCAGCTGCTCTAGAGATGTGATTGTCCCACTCTACACTGCACTGGTGCAGCCTTACCTTAAGTACTGTGTGCAGTTTTGGGCACCACAGTACAAGACAGACATAAAGCTATTGGAGAGCGTCCAAAGGAGGGCAACTAAGATGGTGAAGGGTCTACAACGGAAGACATATGAAGAGAGGCTGAGGTCCCTTGGTTTGTTCAGCCTAGAGAAGGCTGAGGGGTCACCTAATCGCAGCCTACGACATCCTCATGAGGGGGAGCAAAGGGGCAGGCACGGATCTCCTCCCTCTGGTGATCAGCAATAGAACCCAAGGGAACGGCATGAAGCTGCAACAGGGGAGGGTTAGATTGGAGATCAGGAAAAGATTCTTCACCAAGAGGGTGGTCGGACAATGGAACAGGCTCCCCAGAGAAGTGGTCACCGCACGGAGCTTGACTGAGCTCAAGTGCCTGGCCCACGCTCTCAGTCATCTGCTCTGGGCTGGTCCCGTGTGGAGCCAGGAGTTGGACTCGATGATCCTTATGGGTCCCTTCCAACTTGCAATATTCTAGGATTCTATGACATCATCTGTACTGTTAACTAATATTTCTAATATGCTTCCAATTACAGTTAATCCAAATGCATTGAAAGTAGGAAATAAAGGAGGCAGCATACGTAGATATGAATCAAGATCTAAGTTAATAATGAACTAAATTATCTGCTACATAAACGTACAGAAAAATGGGAAAGCTAGATATTATATATAAAATATTTTTAAAAGTCAGAGATTAAAGTTAATACAATTTGTCACACACAAATTAAAACAAAGACTGGACCTGAAAAACTAAATTCTTGAAATACTGTATGCAGTACATCTCTGCAGACAGAGGTATTTGTTGAAAATAGCAGAAGCTTAACTACCTAAAGTTGTAAATTGCAACACCTGGAAGCATTTACGCTTTTTAATCTCTTCTTCAGCAACAAAGTTAATTTCTTCTTGCAGCTGTTCAAGAAAAAAGCATTTTGGAATGGTTTGTTCCTTGGGTGCTGCATACTGTGAAAAAACATAAGAGCAAGGCTGGAAGATTTTACAAATTGTCCCAATTTAAAAATAACTTTTTAATTTGCATTTAAACAAATTTTTTCAAGACTTCTGACTAGTACCATAAGCATATACTAATTTGTGGCTTATCTGAGCAGACATCACTTGTCAGGCCAAACTATAATAGCTTTTGGTTGTAAACAAATTCAGTCTCTCTCACAAAGTGTTTTTTTTTAAAAGTAAAAGGATATGATAATGCTTGTTCTACTTCCTTTGTCATTGTATTTTTACTTTAAAATGTACATACATATTTTTTCTGCATCACTGACATCATCCAAGAAATTACCAACTGCCCTCTTCTAATGAGTAATACTGTAAATTAAAGATGTTTCTTGCAAAATAATTTCATTTAATTTTTCTCTTTTCACTGGATTATCAGATACCTACTATCCCTATTAGAGTTACTAGATGCAACAGTTATACAGAGCACAATTAGATAAACCATACAGGATCTACAGCGTAAAGCCAACTCAACGCCCACACATCAGAATTACAGCCTGTATTCTCTAGAGTTAACCCACATGCACACAACAAACCTAATGTATCCACAACATCCCAAGCAGGCACAAGACATCTGTGCATCCTGGAAAGGATAGGACCTTTATCCCAGTCATAGAAGTGACCTTTACATAACTGCAGCAAAATGTTACCATACAATCATAGAGTTGGAAGGGACCCACAAGGATCATCGAACTGAAAGTTACCACAATCAATTCCATCACACATGAATACCACCATACATAAATACCGTGGGATATTTGTGATCAAGCTGACCTGCTTTGGCCCATTCAATATGTTTGTGTGTTACTGACCCATCAAATTCCAATAGTTATTTCTGCATTTATATTTCTTGGCACATTAAAATAAAACCATCTAGCATTAATTGCAGAACATTTAGAAGAAAAAAATGTTTAACGCATCCAAAATTTCTTATAATGTATACATTTTTAGAACACATTTCCAATACTGACAGATTAATCAGGTTATCTGATTTATTATAGCTATTAAAAAAATCAACTAGGAAGCACTAAGAAACCCTAAACCATCATACAAACATTTCCCACAGTTCTGAACATGAAATCCTAACAGATGAGAATCCTGATAAACCTTAAAAACATTTAAAAACAATTCATTACCACCTGCATCTAGCAGAATTTATCAGCTGAGAAACAGGTGCTACAGGAAAACACTTCATCAGCTGCCTATGATAAAGCATGCATGAGTTTGCCTGACATCAAAGGATGTAAATTGTCTTTTTCATCTAAAAAGAAATGTACATCTAAGTCAAAATTTGTTGACAGAAGAGAAAAAGCCACTCAAATTGTGCATGTTTATATATAATTTTAAAAATATATTTGAAAGGTCACCCACCCACCCCAGATGAAGTGAAACTTCCACTTTATTTTAATTGACCATAGCAACTACGTTACTTTCAAACAAAATTTACAGGTCATTACCTCAGAGACATAGCACCTCACAGCATTTTAACATTTGAATGGCTGATAAGCATGTGCTTAAGTATTTTCCTAAAGGAGGATGCTTTCTTGAGTTTAGAATTAATGGAGGAGAAAAAAAATTAATTCTCTAAAGACTCCAGAAAACATATAATTCACAAACAAACACTTAATGAAGACAGGCAAAGGTCAGTATTGGCAGCCTGTCAGATCAGAGTTCAGAGAGGTTTTTATTTTTTGGTAGAAAAATTACTTATCTCTTGGCATCTCCTATCAGGATAAAGTGGTGGTCAGAACCCAAGCCAGACTTCATCTGCTTTTTTTAAGTTATCACCTACTACAGCTGTAACAAAACTTACCACAGAAATGGTACGGTCATGGACTTGGGCACTTCTACTTAAAAGCACGTTCCTTTCACTTCAAGTAATTTTCTTTGAAAAATTTCCAATCTCCACAATCCTTACAGGTCTCTCTAAGAATCCCCAGGGGAAAACAACAGTGTCTTACCAACCACGAACTACTACTGAATGCTATGAGCCAATGGAAATGACTTGGGACTGAAATCTGTTATAAAAATCTTGAAACAACTTCTCCTAGATGAAAGCTTTCATAAAAACATTGTGCTGGAGGAAATCCCCAGGTCATTAAGTCCAACACCTTATTACCATAAGCAAACATGTCATATAAACCCTTTCATCAAATTGCTCTGAAACCTTGGTCTGACAAGGTTTAAAGCTCACGAGTCCTATCTGTGAACTTAAACACGTTCACGGACATTTGTTCTTACAGCAATGCTGTCTTAATTTAACTCAGTCTTTCCTATTCTGGGTTTCTCTTCCTGCTCCATTTAAATAAAGCAACTATGGAAGAGCTGCATAGCTGTTCACCCTGTCACATGTCTAGGAGCATGTGCTTCAATAAGCAATGCCAAAGATGAAAAGGGGAAGTTGCAGCTACCTCAACCTCCTCAGTAAAACCTTCTCTGAACACAACTGCTCTCAGATCCTAGTTTCTGCTCGGCAGAGTTGTCCGTCCTCACAACCAGCAATTCCCAGCATTCTGGTGCACCAGTTCTGTTTTGTGCTCATCTTGAACACAAGCAACTGGAATTGTATACATTATTGCAGAGGGGTTCTCAAATGATGTCTCTCTCATGATGGAGAAAAAAGGGGAAACAGGAAAAGATAAAAAGGAAGAAAAAGCCTTATTACCCACTATAACTGAAACTCGGAGGAGAAAAATCCTCTATGGCTTGAACAAACAAGAGAAACCACAAAATGTCTGTGATTCTGATAGACTGAGCTAAAGAAAAGAAATCTCCAAGCAAAATCCTTACACTAATACAGATTCATGGTCTAAGAATCTAACTGTTCCTAACACAGAGCTGGATAACATTTAATACTACCTTGGATTTGGTTTAGAAGTTTTAAAGCAATCCAAAGCTGTGAAGTGATTTGTAAGAATGTAGGCAAGCTAACTTAATAGAACTCATTCCACTGGACACTTGGAAAAGTGCAGCCCTATTAACTTGGACTTCAGCATGATCTCTAAAAGGATAAAATCACCTAGTAAATATAAGGTCACTTTCAGATGACTGAGGAAAAAAATACTGACATTTCAGATTATTGAAAAATATTCAGGCTTCTTATTGACTTCACTAAAAGGGCTTCTATGCAATGACAATTTATCCATTTAGTGACAGTTATTTTAAAGTCTAATTTTTATCTAAATCTTAATACATTTAATCTGATTACTGATACTGTACATGATAGAATCAGATAATAGTTGAGTAAAAATTAACACATTAGTATTCTTAAAATATATTTAATACAATTTATCAGCCAGGTTTACAAATCCTTTTAAAAAAAATCACTTAAATTGCATCTGCTGAACTAATTGCACTCCTGACATCCAATTATTGATAGAATCTCTTAGGTTTTCAATTCTTTAAGATTAATGTCAGCCTCCCTCCGAGCAACAGTATTTCTCTGAACCTTAGAGAGTTATATCGGGATCATGCATGGCAGAGATATTCACAGTAAAAGTAAATTAGATAACTCTATCTTAAGATTCAGATCAATTTGGTACCCAAATGCTGAATATCTGATTAATATCAGATAACACTTTAAAAACTAACTGTAAGGAAGACACTGATGTGCTGGAGACTTGCTTTCCATTTCAAAATTTTTTTTTATAAAATACTTGTAGCTTCTGAACTTTCTTCTCCTCTGTTTACATCTTTTGTCGTAGATAACAAAGGGCATAACAAACCAACAAGCATATGGTCATCATACTTCATGGCAGCTTCTTCTCGTACAGGCTCTGTACCCACCCGCTATTTTCCAACTACTGCACTGACACCGGTCAGGTAGGTGGAAAGTTGAGGATGAGGTGATGGGATGGGAAAGATAGCAGCATGGGTTTCTCATTTAAGGGACAGAAAGTATTTACAGAGGTATGGCAGCATTCCTCCTCAGAAATAAGGCCTCATATACCATCTGGAGCTAGTATCACTGCTCATGTGTGAACATGAGGAAATTAAATTCAGAAACCTCTACATTAAACCATGGGAATTGCCAACCAGTTCAATAGGACTATTCAATGTAAGCATGTAAAAATAAAAATTAATAGACTTCTAGCTGACTGGTTAAGTTTTGTTGCACAATAGCAGGAAATATGTAAATAAGTATTTTTATTGTACTACCTTCCTGTAAGTTCTGATTTACCAGTTCTTCCATTTGTGGTCTAGCAACATACTCAGTGTCTTCAGTAAACTATGAAACAGAAATCAGGAAAAGCTCTCTAATGGTTTAAAATAAAATGTAAATACCATATAATTTTTTCCTCTATGTTAACTGTTTGACCAACTGCTGTTGCATTTTTGTTAAGGAATACAAATATTAATAAGCTAAAATGCCACGTTTTTGATATTTGAGATTTAACATTTGTTGTTAATTTCCAAGCGGATTATTTTCTGACACAAAAATCAGGAGTGAATTAGCCATGGGCTAGTTCAGAGACGACGATTCTTGCCAACTAAAGTAATTTTTAGTTACGTTCGATCACGCAATTTGCTCCCTCTGGTGGTTGTAGCTCAAACTGCGTTTTAGAGTAGACTGCAAATGGGGTGTTTCCAAATTGAGACTGTACTTTACACAATGAAAATAAAGAAAATTACTTTTTTTAATCTGCATTTTTTCTGAGGTATTATTATATTCTTAAAAAAAAATCAGACTAAAGTGCAGACTGTTTGGTTCTTAATACAGAAAGATGAATAACCAGTATTAAATGCTGTAAAGAACCTATCACATTAAAACCAGTATTTAACATTAATCAGGAATATTACACAGTATCGTGCTGTGCTATTAACAAGAGAACACAGCTATTCTTCAGATAGCTGTTTTGAATTTGTCCCAAAAGCCAGTCACTTTTTGAAGATAATTGGTTTACAGCACAGCTCAGCTATGAGTACTGAAGATTTCTTCAAACTAACAATAAAATTAAACTGCATACAAACATCCCTCTAAAACGCACAAATATTTATTTGAAAAAATCCAAGTCAAATCACTGGATGCAAGTTTTACTTTTTCAAAAGTAACCTTTTCAAAAGTGGCTCTCATCAGCTACATTGATACAAACCCACACCGCTTACATTCAAAACCAAGAGTCATGACAGATTTATACCAGCATCACTATTAACAGAATTTCTTATTTTGTATTTTTCTACTTTCATTTACATCCCAAAGACTCTTCTTTGATTAAAAAGAATAAAGACACCACAACTTGGAAGAATGATTCAATAAAAAAAAGTGTTCATAGGATGTTTGCTAACTATACAGATCAAAAAAGTGAAGTCCCTAAAAAAATACGCAAAATAAAATCAGCAGGTATGAATTAGCAGCTGTATTTAAAGCTAAGATGAATAATCAAATACAAAAAGCATTAGAAACAGTATATGGAAAGTATATTTGTAAGTTTCATAAACAAGGCACCTCAAAACTGCTGTATGAAAGTACTTTAGAACAAGGGTGAAGAAAGTCTTTGAGGAAGTAAGATACAACAAACTCAATGTATTTCTTTAAAGTATTTAATGTACATGCTCCATCATCCATGTTACATGATACAGTATCAAGCAGATGTCAAAACCTATTAATAAAACAAATTGTGAGGACCAACATTACAACAGCTGTTTCACTGTAAATCATGGTTTAAGTTTTCAAAATATGCTTCTAGTACTGACAACCATTCTGGCTGTCATCCACCAATGACAACTCCACAGTAGTGTGTGGGAGTACATGGGAGTAATTAAGCAAACCAAACAGCAATACTCAGTGAAATCTCTAGAACACTAAAAATAAAGATAAATTGGCTTAAGCAAGGAAGACAATTAGCTGATTTTAAAATCTGCATTACTTGACTAAGGAGAGGGTCTATTTTGAAACATCTAGTTAGAAAAGAATTTGGCATTTGCTCTAGCTGTAAAGGAGATACTCTATTCAATCCATGCTGGTATCGTATCTGACACTACACTCAAGTGACAGTGAAGAAAAGCACAAGCTTTGGGAATGCACCATAATTTAAAAGTACATTTAGTGCTACTACCAGAAAATTGCATCTAAATAGGGTTGAGTGACAATGAGAACTTGACCTGAACCTAGACAGCCTTTGTGACCTACAGATGAAAAGGCTTATTACTGCACAGACCGACATCTTTTACTCTTTTTTTTGTATCAAAGAAAGAAAACTCTACATAAACAAAACTGATGAAAAAATGGTAAATTCTTACGGAACTAAAGCAATGCATGTTCTTCAAGCCACGTACACTCATACATCAAATTCCATGTAAATATAAAGCAAAAAGAGCGCATATAATCTTTGGTTGTTGAAACAGTAACAATGTAAGACTGCAGAAGAATTGCACATCTATATAGCAGTGACTATATTAGTTAGCCAACACTAACACAACTGAGGGCTCTGTACTTTAAAACACAACAGAAGAAAACAAGAAACAATACAGTGAAAAGCTGCAAAATCATTATTAGAAGGCTGGAAAAGTTTCTTACAGAATTATTTGAGAATTTTAATAAATTATGTAGTATTCAAACCATATTTTAATCTTAAGTACACTGAAAGAACTTACCATGTCCACAATAACTACTCTTGTAGACAAAGAGAAATAAGACCAAGAAACTGAACAAAAGCTAAAAGCCAAATATGCTACTGATTAAATATAAAGGAACTCATGCTGAAAAACAACATGCTCTTCCCCCCCTTTCACTGCAGGCATCTATGAAAAAAAACAAAACTAAAAATAATTCAACACAACAGAATTTAGCAACCATTTCTACAGGTTCAGACAGTAATCAGTTATTCAAAGTTTAGACTAAAAATATTCTTCTTGCCTAAAATAATGACATTTTAGAAATTTCCAAACAAAAAAAATATTACTAGAATCCAAATTACTTACATTCAAGAGAGACAGAAAATTCAGTATTAACAAAGCTTGTTCAAAACAAGACTCCAATGACTTCGCATTGAAGAAAAAGTTATTTTTTAAAGTGTCCAAAAGTATTTTCATACAAAATATAAGTTTTAAAACTTAAGGATAGTTCTGCTAGCAGTAATAAACATACTTTGTTAAGAAAATAGCAATTTATTTTAGTAAATTAGCCTTAAAGCAAATTTTAAATTATAAGACCACTAAGAAATTACTACTTTTTTCTCTAGATGTGTGAAAACTGTGTAACTACTAGAGAAGAGCAGCACTGACACATAAGGCATTACAAAACTACATACAAGAATCACAGAATCTTTATTAGCCAAGAAATGACAACGATGAAGTATTTTTGCCTTTCCATACAGTGACATTCTGGTACACTGTATTAAAATGTAACATTAATACAGCATCTTTTTTTTAACTCTGTCCTTAAAGATATTTCTTTTCCATGACTCATTCTTCTATCTGGTTTGTTAAAAATAGTGTTGTAGAGATGAATTATATGCTTACTGTTTACAGAATACACATCACTAGTAGAAGACTACAATAAAGTTGATCAATAAATTGCTATAATGCACAAGGTAACAGCTCAGAAGGCCCTGAAATCAAATGGTGCCTTGACACCCCTACTTAAACTGTGGAGCTGAAAAGTTCCAATTACTGTCTCTACTCTTCTTTGTTTGCACTATCCGTTTGAATGCCTACCAATTACCTGTCTGCCACATTGTACTCTCTACACTTGATTAGCAACCGCTGGAAGTAATCTATGCAAAACATTCAGAAGAGACAGAAACCAGAAAACAGGCATTTTCTTTGTTAAAAAAATACATAGCAGACATACCAGCCTTCTTCGTCTAGGGATATGAAGATTATTTCACTTAAATCTTGCTTTAAGTTCTAAAAGTTTGTCCTCCGATGTTAGCTTTGTAACTTATCAGGCAACTGCATTCACTATGTCACACTTTGCTTAGAAGGACCTTACTGATGAGCATGTTTTCTAGCAAAATAAAGAAGACACTAAACAACTGCTGTAAGTTATCACTTAAAAGTATTAGGTTTCAGGAGGAATACTTTATACTTAAGTCTAAAAAAGTCAAATTCTTCAAAGATGATGTGTTATGAGAATTTCAAGAATTTATGGCCCTCTCAAAAAGAGCACGTTATGATGCCACAAGATTCTTCTAAACGTTTGAGAGTTATGCTATGACCTTTGGCTTTCCCTCAGATTAAAGTATTTTAGAACTAGAGGCTTTATGTTTTCTATCTTGAAGACACAAGTTTGTTTATTTTGTGGGTTTTTTTTTTACTATTTACAGAAGTGAGAAACACAACATAGCACTATCCTCACACAAACTCTTGAAAATACTGCTACAGTACCACAAAATAGTACTGCAGGAAGCCAAGTGATGAAATGCTGCAGAACAGCTGTCCCCATTTTCTCAGGGTAACCTGCACAGGTGTGTGCAGACAGCACTTTAGCAACAAGAATGAACATGACTGCTCTCACAGAAAACTTACTGTATGCATACTTGCTTTGTTAAGCTGATCATGCCTCACTGAAAGCATGCTCAGGTGCTTAGTAATTGTTTTCCTGCACATATCAAATGGATTTAGCCAAGACTGGCCGTTCTACATTAAACTATGTCACAATCTCTCAGCTTCAAATTGAGTTTTGGGGAAGGCTGGGGGGTTGCTTTTTGTTTTGAAGAGTATCAGACTACTTCTATTCTTAGGTGTATCAAAAAGATTACTACCCTCCTTCTAGCCTGAACTCTCAGCTTTAAAACATTAACTAGAAATTTTCTGCTCTCATTCTACTGATTTAGTGAAATCAGTCATGAAACATTTCTTCAACAGATGTGGAAAAAAGGCACAAAGTGAAGATTTCTGGCAAAATTGAACACAACAGAACTCACGCATTTGCTATGTATTTTTCTAGTTCTTACTTTACACTAAGTAGTGTGAATAAAAAATTAAATCTGGCATTTTTAAAATTATTTCCCTTAATTATTTCATCTGATGGCTTTTCATTTTGCTTCTGATCAGGATCCAGTTTGAAGTGTCCGCATTAAAAGACAAAGAAGTTTTAACATGTATACTGGGAAAAGGAGCACTGCTTCAGAGTACATTCAATTCAGAACAGTAAATAAAAAGTTATGTAAACACTGCTTTAAAGTGTGCAATGAAGGACTGGAAGTGAAAGAAACAGTAAGACAGTAAGGTATATTCAGGAGCTGGTGGGGTTTTTTTTCTCCTGTACCTTAAGAAAAACAAATAGACAACTGCTGAAGAGTAATACTCTACTCTTAGAAATGTTAAAAGTTTACTGTCCTGACAAACAGAAATAAAGTTGCTCTTTTTCTCTAATATAGCACAATAACTCCAGACTAAATTGCA
>VWZZ01002295.1:267028-516385 GCA_013399095.1 Psophia crepitans
TGTCCCGGTCTCCTTTTCCCTCCCCCGAGTTCAGCCGCCTCCCGCTAAGAGAGCGCCCAGAGCCGGCGTCGGAGGCGATGCTGCCCGGGGCTCCCTGCGTTCGCGGGGACATGCGGCTGTGAGGAGGGAGCCTTACGCCAGCCTCCAAGCGTTTTCTGTGGAGCGGCGGACATGGGCCCTCCGCGGAGTGGGGGAGCTCCACTCGCCCCTCTCCTCCCTGCCCTGGTCCCACAGAGCTCGGCGGGCGCTGACGGTGCCCAGGATCTGGCGGGATCGGACCCCTCTCAGTTAGAGTGGGGCAGGTGATGGTCCTTCCCTTGCTGAGGTACCGGCCTCGCCTCTTGCAGCTGCCTGGAGTTGCCTCTCGTTGAGACAAGAGTTCTAGCTGTTGGGAGCACAAGGGCAGAACGGGCTGCGCCGAGCCAGAGGAGAGGGACAGAGGGGACTGCCAGGAAGATCTTCATCCCTGCAGCGCTGCTGCTTGAGTTAGAGAGAAACCTACTGCCTCTCCTCTCAGTTTCTTTTGATCTCCTGGAGAGGAGAGGTGAGTCGTTGTCTTTCCCTCTTGTGCTGTAGCAGTGGAGAAAACAGGCTAGTTTGCAAGCCGCACAAGTTGTTCAGGATGGCTTCAAACCCCAGCTGACTGCTTGGTTTATTTTACTTGAGAGTCAGCCCTATGAAGAGGCCCACTGATGGAGAAAGAGATCAGCACCGTGTTAATTGCGCGGTTCTCTCTCCTTTGCTGCAGTGCCCACTTTCACCGCTGTCTCCTGCTCTGCTTGCTCCTGCTTTCAGCATGGTAAAGAAGAATACTATCCCCGATGGGTAAGTATCCCTCACACTAAGCAAGAGGCAGGAGTGGGCACAGTCCTGCCCACAGAGAAGGGGCACTGACTGCCCCAGACGCTTGCTTACCACAAGCATCTTCACTCCCTACAGCCAAGTAAGGTAGGTATCTTCTCCAAGACATGAACAACCCAGCCCTTCATCCCCCAGGTGAGTATAATGCTCCAACCTGTTTGTGAACACTTCTCCTTCATCAGCCAAGCACAGTCCCTTCTTCCTAGCCTTCTTACCCCAGGTGTATGCTTAGTGGGGAAATGGGAGAGTGGTCCATCCTTCTGACTACTCAGATGTTTGCTACTAGGAACAGAGGAAGAGCTGATGAGATGGGAGCAGGTGGTTGCATGCATGTTATCAAGGAATATTTTAATGGATTCAGGTTGAGAAACATCCCACGATTTTGTTTTTAACAAGAGGACAAGAAGAATGTATCGACAAAAAATAATAATAAACCCCAAATGCACTGTACAGGTTTTCTGATTACTTGATTGGGAGTGCATATGGGGAGGCAGGATGATCTCATTTAAGATAGAGACAGTTCTATTCTCCAGTTCTACTGGGAAAAAAAAAAAAAGAGGAAGTCCAAGTGTAGACATCTAATCCATGTGTCACCGCTGACGTCAGTACAAACTTCTTGGATCGGAGGTTGTGCTGAGGTATAAAGGCACACTGTAATGGGACAATAACTTGCAGTTCATACATTATTGAGGAATGGTTGACATTATCGTGGTTTCAAGGGAAGTGTTAAATAAGATGATTAAGAACATTCCTAAGAGGAACAATAAAATAAAAAAGCATTATTTCTTGCAAAATATGTTGGCATAAGAACAAGAAATAAAAACAAAATATGAACAAAAATTTTAAAATAACTTCAAGAAACTTTGGAGTTTTTTGATAGCTGATGAACTGTGGGATTGAAACTAGAATAAAAGTTAAGAAAAGCTATTTAAGCATGTCTTTCTCTGAATGTTTCTGTGAAATTTCCGTTAAAAGTTGGAAAACTTAAGCTAGAGTGGGTTAGGTTTGTAAGTAGTAATGCAGAAAGCCTGGAAGAGCAACTATCCTTGTTTTCTTCATACTTTTAAATTACTACTAAAACTTTGAGGATCAGGTGCTCGTTTCTCTCTTATTTTCCCCCCCTTGCATTTGAACTGAAGCAGCTTTCAGGCTTCATGATTTCTTAAGTATGGAAGAAGCGATCAACTATTGGCTTCTATGATTGGAAACTAATACCTGTTCTTTCAAGTAAAGAAACACCTACTGTGCAGTAATTGGTTACAAAGTTAGTGTTACCATTTGACAAAGCTCATGACACTCAAGTGCTTTCAGGTTTTCCAGATACTTACTTTTTAATACTAGTAACAAATCAGGCTAGGCATCCATGTTGGGGTTTTGACAGTAAAGGAGTTTAAGAAATGGTCAGTCTGCCAACCTCATGCAGTAGAGTAGTACATCGATGTCATCCTTGTGCTAGCATAGCATGTTGTAGTTCCTCACTCTGAATTTGTTTAGGACACCAGGAAAAAAATAGCAGTGAACCATGGAAGCTGGCTTAAGGAAAACGAGCTTTAACCTAGGTGATCCTGCACATGCGATTTACTGGCCCCAGAAATAGTTGGTGGCAGAAGTGAGATTATGGAATGCTATGGCATGAGGACCAGTCCAGATGGTAGCATACTATGGAAGTACAACCTCAATCATATCACAGTATTCTAATGCAATAAATCTAACAGTACTCTTGTTTTTAATGGTACTGCAAGAGAAACACCTTATTAGATAAACAGAAGTCATGCTACATATAGACATTTTAAAAGATTGTCTTTCTGTTACTGCCTTAATTCTTCATACAGTTCTTAACCATTTTAATCCAAAGTTCATTATACTAATTAGAGCAGTACAATAAATTTGAGGTTTCAGTTAAAAGTAACTAGAAGTAGTGCAACGAGAAATGGTGATATTTTTTTAACTGGTCAGCTAATTGGCATCACCTTTTACAATACTGTCTCCGCAGCATAATTGCCTTTATGTAAGGGTTGTGCTATAGCACTGCACAACTTTGCTACATATCAGCACTTTGAGTGTACTCAGCACCTAATGTAATGTTAAAGCTGTATTAATTGCCAGTGTTACCAATGGATCTGCACTGCTGGTCTTGTACCTTGTTCTTCTTGGCCCACTCTTGGTTTTGTGTCCCTGTCACTCAGCCCTAGTGCAGAATGTTTGATCTGATGCTATTTGCACCTGTTTCAGCAGTAAGAGAAGGAGGTGAACTGGAAGTAAGACTTCCTGTATTGCTTCATGGTGAAAAGCATTTCTCCCCTTTCCTAGTAGTGTCTTGGAGCAGAACTAAGGTGCACAGTGTCCATTGCAGTCTCAATCCTAGAAAGCAGTGCTGGAGAAGTAATTTTGTAATGAAGTGAGATGTCAGTATGAGAGGGGGATTCAAGTGACCCCTTGCACTGCTATTTCTACCATGGAGTCAAGTTCCGTTTTTCAGTGTCTGAAATTGTCCTTTTGTAGTTATATACTATGATGTTTTAGTGTGGAACGAGCCAGTAAATGATCAAGTTACATAAGAATCATAAAATACTATGATGTTTTTACAGATTTATACCTGTTTGTGCTTCAGTATCCAAAATCCTACTGTGGGTATAATTTCATAAACTGATTCAGTTCTGAAAAGCATCTGCAGAAGTGTCACTTTCTTGCATGTTTCCCTTAAAAAGTATTAAAAACATACCAGGAGCGGGATCTTTTTGTTGTAAGGACAAAGCTAAATTATTTCTGCCTATGCACTGTAAACATACTTGTTTAACTGAATTGTTCCTGTGCAGACTTAAAAGCATCAGCATTTTCATTTAGACAGGAATGTTAAATGCTATGGCAAAACTGATTGTGCTTGTTCAAAGGTGGAAGGGAGAGAAGGGTTACCGTATGGTGAGAGTTTATTTGTAAGGTAAAAGTGCATCATACCATCAGGCATAGAATGTTTGCATTTAAAAACACAGGATGGAGAGAAATTACTTCTTATAATACCTGAGTAATGACAATGTCGCTGTAAGAGTTGAGGCCCCACCTCTTGTGTTATAACACACCACAAGTACAAAGCTATGCAATTACTTATTGACATGGTAAGGAAACTTTTCTCTCATGCTTTATATCCACACTATTTTTTTTTACAAGCTATGACTTATTTGTATCCCACTTACAGGGGTTGAAAAAAAGTGAAGTGAGAAATCTGTGTAGTAACAGATGATTAAGCGCTATATTCCCTCCCTTCCGCTTTTGATGTGTTCAGTATGTGTTCTGTCTTGATAGCACGTCATGGTCTTTGTACAGCTATCTTTTGCTCAACAGAATAGTATTGAAGCTGGTGTCTATAGAGGTGTGGAAGCTACTTGGAAAATAAAGCTGTGTATATATCATGTAGTATCAGTCGCTGAAAAAAGAGAAGAGGTTCCAAGTAGTATCTTCTAAATGATCTTGCTACTGCTAACAGTATTTCAAACTTGAGTTTCTCTACAGTTACAATAATTATCCTTTTTGAGTGTTTTAGAATTTACTTTCCTGGGTAACTTCTAAACATATAATAGCTTCATAATCATAGGTACTTGTGAGAGGCTCCAGAATTGTAGAAATCCTTGAATTGTTAGTCATAGCTTTAGATACTGTTCTCTGAACTTACTTCTTCATCTGTTGTAGCTTTTGAGTAATGTATACCTTTTTACACTGTTTTACTAACACTGATTTTTAACTGCGACATGAAAATCATTCTGAATTGATACCCAGAGTTCAGTACTAGTTTCTCTTACTCTGGAATTTTGTAGCATGTTATAGCTGAAATGAGTGTTACACAATTGGAAATGTAAGATAAGAGAGGTTACTTCCTTTCATACTTGGTTTTTTTCCTGTCAAAAACACCATAATTACTTTGTAGAGGTATTACAGTATAGAGATCTTACTCTTTTTTTTTTTTTAGCATATGCTAATGTAAACCTCCATTTCATAGGCAATCTAAAGGGAGTTTAAGCTTCAGAAAGACCAAAGAGTTCTAACTGTTTGCCATAAAGAACTTGTAGGGTATCTGTTGACAGTTTGATGTCCTCTGTATTTTTATATAATTCTGTCCCTGAGATCTGACAAACCAATGACATGAAACTTCAAAATTATTTCCAATTCACTGGTTCCATTGTATTGTACCTATCAATTATTTAGTAGCTTTCTTGTCTAGCTTGCCATTAAAATCTATGTAATGTCTTTATGTGAAATTTAGTATTTGTCTTTTTTTTTTTTTTTAAAAAGAAAATAGTAAGGTATCCATCTGTTTAAATGACTGAGTATGAATTACATACAGCTGCATATTTTATCTGCTTCAGTTAAAACCTTTAGTAGACCCAGGTGTGGAACACACAGTTTTGTCATACCTTAGTTTAACATTTCTGTTAAGGGGATACAGTAGCTATAGTTTCCAGTATAATTTTCTAAGTTTTAGAATTTATTCATCGTAAGATTTACTTAAACAACTAGAAATTATGTTCATTTCAAATGAATAAGGCTTTCTTAACTAGATTTCAAATTTGTCTGTGCTGTGTTTTGCAGTTCATTGATACATAGTTTTGTATGTTTAAAAACTTACATAAACATCTGTGCTATCACTGTCTTATTTTTTAATAGCAAGATATATGCAGAATATAGATACTATAATGTTGCTTGATTGGATTATTATCTTGGTGTTCAGCATACTAAACTTAACTAAAGAGGTTTCAGAATGATTACTAAATTTTGCCTTACTCAAATTTACTGTAAGCCTGTCTTTATCATGGGCATTTCTATGTCTTCTGTTATCCCACTTGAAGCTGGAGGCTGCTATGCAGGTCCTGTTGATAATCCTCAGTTGATTGGTTTTAGAGCTGAGTGATTTTTAAAAGTGTTTTTAAGTTTTTGTTGCTGTTTTTTTTTTTTTCCCCGTTGTCCTTGAACAGAGGCCATTTTGCCAGTTGCTGCTGTTACAAAACAATTGATGCTAGATTCTTGGGTTAATCTAGATCACATATCTTGTAAGCTTTTACTAGAATGCATGAAACTACTTTCTTTTCTGTTGATTAACTGAATATCTCTGAAATTTTTAGATTAAAGAAAAAGGCAAGAAAACATGCTGGCTTTCCATGTAAAGTAAAACGGATAAACAAAGTAATGTATTTTCATGTAAACTAGACTTAAAAACCTGTAACATATTAGCTAACTGTAGTAGAGTCTGTAGTATTAGTAATAATTGTATTTATTCAAGTGGAAGCCATTCAAGCATCACAGAAATTTCAAAGGGAAAGGAGAATGACGTTTTAGTTTGATTTTAACACTTTCTCAACCAAGAAGTGATCACTTTGTTTAGAACAGGAGGTAAAATTCTGCCCGTGTTTTAAAATAATTGATAGTAGCTGGGGACTGATGAAGACAAAACATGATAGGGAAGTGGGAACTGCGAAAGTTAAATAGTTAAATAATCGGTTAATTTATGCGTTTTGCTGACTTTCAGTTCTGCATGTAGTCCATGGATCGTTTTGAAAACTTAGAAAAATAAAGCTGTAATTGAAAATATATCATGTGTACACAGTATGTAACTTTAAGTGCTGTTCTCTTTTAATTACTTTGCTATTTGAACATGCAAATTCGGGGGGGTTGTGGCTTTAGACAGTCTAGAGTTTGGAAAAATTTCAATTACCATATTGAGCCTGTAAAAGCCTATCATAGCTATTTTGATGCAAACTTAAGTGTTGGATTTGCAGTTATTTTGACACAGTTCTTGAGTTTCTGAAGGAGGTTTGTTTTGTGAAAGGACCAGAAATGTCACAGATTTTAAGATGATAGTTTGCTTTAATGTATGCTGAACAAGATTGTCTGCAATTTGACAGCCATTGTGTTTTGTACAGAAACTTTCAGACTTCACTTTCTTCCTAGATGTGCGGCCTTCTGACTATTATTTGTGTTGGAAAGCTGCAGTGTTTCTCTGAATTTACATTATTGCATTTTAGGTTTTAATCACATTGTTCTAATGTGAATGCCATCAATTCTCTGGCCAGAACTATTACTTTTGTGATGCAAATGCCTAGATTTATTTCTAGGCATAGAAATAAATTCCATGCCCGTGTCTCGATAAGATACTACTGCCTCTTTCAGGAAACTTCCTGCTGTCTTTTCTGCTACTTCATGTCTGTATTGTTTTTCACTCAAGCCTCTTACCTTTAGCCATTGCTATAGAAATCATGATGGTGCCAAGTCAAACGCCTTTGACTCCTGGCTTTCTTCCTTCCACTTACACTCAAGCAGGAGTCAAATTATGTCACAATTCTCATTCATGCTTGTTAAAATGCTTCTTTATGTCTTTGCTCCTGTAACTTCTGTTTATGTGACCACCTGCAGCTCACTTGTCTTTGGTCATTTCTGTCTTTATTTAGACTGCTTCTGTAAGAGTTTTACTTTCAGTCCCTGTCACCTATACGTCCCAAACATATTTCTTTGTTGACAACAGAACAAATTTGGATTTATTTCCTTAGCCAACATTTGCTTAATTTTAATCTGCTGGTTTTAATTTGAGATAATTCTTAGTTCTGCAGGAATATGCTGACATTTCCTTTTTAAATATTGTTTTAAAGATAGCATGGAGCACATACCCTTTATAGTTTTTGATGAAGAGTGCCTTCTGCTCATTTTCTACCACTGAGCTGTCAGCAGCTTTTGAGTTTCTTGCTGATTGTGCAGATTTTTTTTCTGGGAGGATTTAAATGGCTTTAAATGCAGGAGAACAAAAACCCACATTTATTAAGATCTGGCAACAAACTGTGTAATCCTGGTGCATTGTTTTGTCAATCCCTTAATCTGAAAAAAAAAATCAGAATTTTTACAAAGCCTTTTTTACATTGCTAATTAAAGAAAATAATATTTTTAAGCCTTTTTATGATTGGCTCCTAATTGCTCATATTTATGATAATCATGGTAGATTTACAGTCATAGACTTCCAAAAGAAAGCAGCTTTTAAAAAAAATCAGAATTTCTAATTTATTTCTACTTTTTAATTGTCTTACTACGTAACTGTTCTTTTGTGGTCAGGATTTTTTACTTCTGCCTTCCTTCAAAATGTTTCTAAACATGTATCTGTGAATATGGCTGGCTGTCAGATTAAATCCTACTTTTGTAAAGAATCAGTACGTTTTATTGGTAGAGGTAACACCTAAGAGTAATTGAACTAGGTTGAAAAGAAAATTCTGTATTCTTGTTTGTTTTATCTTTATGACAGCATTTGCTCACTAGTTTCTATATATCTAGGTACAGTGCATTTTCTACTTCTATTTGAAAGTGTAAGAGCAAAAGCAGGAAGAGTATTTCTGTGTTTTAAATAAATACATGTAATTTCCAGTGTTATTAAAATTAGCAAGAGGCAGGAGCTGGTATTAAACCTGACTTTGACATTAATTTTAACAGTAGTTCAGATTAAGTCTACATCTAAATAATGTTCACAGCATTTAGTACCTTTCTAAGACAAAGTGAATGAAATAAAATTAAACTACGCACAGGGTGGATTTCACAGGTTTTTTGTAGATTGTTTTTTTTTAACTGAGCACTTCTTGCAACTAGAATATTTCATTATGTTTTGGTTTTTCTTAGCTTCAGTAATATTTTCAGTCCATTTTCTGATCTTCATTCATATACAATTTATCTATCTTAAACTAGAATAAATGGAACATAGTCTCAAATTTTTGTTTTCATATTTTACAAGTAGTGTACAACTACCAGACTGCAAAGCTTACAAGCCTGGAAATTCACTTAGAAATACCTCTCAAGTTACAACACTTTTATAATACACAATATGTAATGCATGCATCTATCCTAAGCTAAGGAAATATGGGAATATATGAAGTAGGCGATTGTTTTTGTTCCCTCTTTGCAATTATGAGGTACAAAGTTCCTGCAGTAATTTACAATGTAGTAGAAAAAGTTTTACTGCAAATACCTCTCAGTGGTTTAATCTCTAGCTTGCCCTTACGCCTTCTCTCCTTGTATCTGTCTTCTACCTGACAGCTGTTTGCAACTACCTTCCTAATGATGAGTTATTTCTCCTTTGTTATTTCATTTTTTATCCATTAAACTAAGCACCTGTATGTCTACATTGCGAGCCTCTATCTGTTCTTTAGCTCACAATGAAGACTGAAAAAGGTAAGTTAGTGCTAAAGACACTGAGGTAGTAGATTGTTACATTATCTGTTAGTATCACTTATACCTCTGGTCACCTTTGTTACTTCTAAGCATCTATGAATGGTAATGTTATTATTTATATACTATGACAAGTATAATTACAGACATTTCATTCAGAGTTTTGCCAGCCAAGATCTAGTTTTTGTTATGGTCCCTTATGGGAATTGTGAACAAAGCAAAATACTCAGTGGTGAGAATATTTTAACATAGAGTATTCAGTTTATTTCATAAATTAATATGGGTTTATGGAAATCAGAAAGGAATCTAGAAACTATTGGATGCTGCCTTTAAAGGGAGATATTAATTAAAACATTAATTCAGAAAATTCTAAGTGTATGGGCACCAGTGTTAAAGAATCTTATGAAAATGTTTTGTACTTTAATAGTTGAGATACTAGCTGAAAATAGAAAAAGATTATGCTGATTTTAAGACACCCAGCTGCATCTTTTAAGGTCATAGAGATAATGTGTCCTCACGTGAGAAGAAATAAAGTCCTAAATTTAGTAAGTTACCTCTTTGAAGGTAAATTTTATCTGCTGATTAACTTGTTTTCCTCTTCAAATAAACTTTTCATACTTCTAAAAAACCCTGAAATCTCTGAAATGTGATATATCGAGTTTTTTCGGTGTGGTGTAGAATTTGTGAATACCAATTCTTTGGATTTGGAATTACTAGCATTTTGAATGTTGTAAAAAAATCTTCACATTAATAGATGATTTTTGCGAAGTTTTGGTGTGGTAGAATATTCTCTGTATTTTTCAAAGTATCTAGAGAAAGTGCAATCAAGTCCTTCTTGGAAAAAGAAGCAGCTTTGCATTTTTAATGGAAGTAAACTTTGCATTTTCTTGTCAATTAACTGATTGATGCAAGCATATGATAATTTCTTAAAGGTGTTTCATTCAGCCAAGTTGAAAAATTTCCACCAACTATTATATAACAATACTTTTTTGTCAAACCTTACCCATCTGCTTTGCTTTATATTGGTGCTACTTGTTTGTAAAAGCTGTCCTGCTATTTTGAGGAGAGAATATTTTGGAAGTTGAAGAAGAAGGAAGGAAAAAGACTGTTTTCAAATGTCCTGATGATACCTTGAAATTATTTCATGGAAAAATTGCAGATTTGGGGACATAATTCCGCTGTATGATAACAGCAATCCTGCACATTATCTCTAAGAAGTATTTTCTTTGTGGTGATGCTCTATGGGGAATAAAGATTCATTTTTTTATGGCTCCTGACTTTAGACTTGCAAACAATAAAAATCCTTTATTTAAGCTGTGTAGTGTGCTAAATAAGCTTCTGCACTGGTCAGTGCTGTAGCAATATTCTGTTGATATTCTTCCAGCATCTTTTAGCAACTCTCTATTTCTTTTATCCCAAAATAATACTGATCTTGATGTTTGATTTTATTCAAACATATTATGACAAATTGTTATAGTTACTCTAAAAAGATCTTTGTTTCCTGGTGAAATAGGCAGGTTACTAATGGAAGATGGGTTTTAAAAAATATCTTACTTACATATCAGGATTTAGTCTTTCTCATACTTATGCACATCAGTTACAATTGGTTGCTTATGTGGTCAAGGAATTTTAGGAACATTTGTGTCCTGCTGTTTGGAAATCTAAATCTTCATATAGTATGCTAGTAGCTGCATGGCCCATCATAGGAAAAAAAGATAACTATCATAGCTTTCTGCTTGGAGAAGTTTGAAATAACTGTTATATTTAAAGGATGTGAAATATGGCACCAGATTTGTCTGATACTTGTAAAACACTTCATATAGTTTGAGATAACTCTTATTATAATTTTAAAGGAACATAATTATTATGTGCTTTGTTTTACCAAATCCTAAGAGGAAATATCTTTTTGGTTTTTAAATATTACGTGAAGCTGTGGTGTCTTCTGTTCAATCATTTTAAAATAAATATTTGTTTCATTACAGATGGCGGAGTTTGACACCAGTTGGACAGCCTATACCAGGAACTAGATTTATTGCATTCAAAGTCCCTTTAAAAGGGGTATGTATAAAAAATAACTACAGATTGGTTGTGTTAGATGGAATGCAAAAGTAATGGACAATAGTATGAATATTCATGCAAACTTCAGGAAAGTTTTAAGAAAAAGATTTATTCAGATCTAGCTCTTCCAGTCATCTACTAGTGGCTTTTTTTACCTAATACTCCGTATTTTTTCTCTTTCTGTTAAACTTTGTGTTTGGTGTTACTCTTTTTATTTATCTTTTAAAAATCATAAAATCTCTAATCAATCAGCATGATTCATTTGATCACTACTAAGTGGCTTAAATTCATTCTCTTATTTAACATCTTTTCATGACTGTTGTAAGAAAATCATGTGAAAGGGGCTATGATGTGAATAACAATCTAGGCAATGTAAGCCAAAATATAATTTTACAGGAATCAAACACTCATTAAAGGATACCAGCCACTGCAGTAATTTAAAATTATAGATTCAGATTACCAGTTTCATAAGCAAAAAGCTTCAGTGATCTGGAGGAATGCAGTGTATTCAAAAAAGAAGTCTTCATAGATTTATTTATGTATTAGTACTTCCTTTAGATTCTTACTATTATGGAGTGCCAGCTTAATCTATTAGATACACTGAATTAGATCTTTTGATTCTTTGTGACAATACAAAATGTGGAGGCTGTCTTTTTTAGGCTCTTTAGCTTTTTGGTGGATTGAGGCATAGGGCAAATGGGAGCAAACAGCAAATTTGACCTTCTGTATAAATTAGCGCAAGTGCTGTGTAAATAAGCTCTTACAAGTCCTTGCCTCAGATACACAGGAAATAAAAGGTCCTAAGCTCTTTTAAAGTTCTGTGGCTATAAATAATCTTAGCAGCTAAGAGTAAATATGCTAAGCTGTTGTCTACAGATTGCGCTCTGGTATTCATGTACAAAAGATGTGGTTCTTTGGGTATATTAGTGCCCATTACATTTTCGGTCACCATTCAGTTCACTTCTGTCAGCAATGACTGAAGTGAAATGCTTGCAGGTTTTGCTTCCTGCAGCTGCGTTAGCATGATAGTTTGCTTCCTTTGACACCAAGGATCCCATACTTAATGTTCGTCATGTTCTCCATGGTGCTGATGGGTTGTATTACAGTTGTGTCTTTTCACCAAGACCACCAGTGAATAGAACTAGCAGTGAATATAAAACTCAGTAGATCTATAATTAGCTTCTTTGCTTTTGGGGTATTCAAGAAAGGATTTTTTGCATCATCAGCTCCTATAATTCCACTTGATCCAGCACCAATTTTTTGCATAGATGTACTGCAGGATTTGTTCAGTGTGTATATTTCCAGGTCCCTGGCACTCCAGATTTCAGAGAAAGATTCTTCATTGCCAACTTTACTTTCCCTGTAGCTCCTGTGATAGTCTGGAAGGAACTCCACCAGAGACCATAAAAAGGGTGACATTCTCTAAGAACGTTTGTAGCATTATATCACAAATAGGCATTCTACGTCACTGCGTTGCTCACTTCCAGTCTTTCTGATCTCACTGGGACATAGATCCCTGTTCTATGAAGCTGTCTTCGAACTTGATCAGATATCAAGTCTGGTACCCAAGAAAACCAAATCTGTAATGTTTCTGTCCCTTCAGTTTGTTCAGTCTCAACTATGCAAGACAAGTATGCCAGAGACTGTGTGCTTGAAACTTGTGGAGCTTGTGACATAATACACGTAAAAGGCATAACTGGCTAAACTGTGATGTCTTGGCAAAGATGGTGTAGGTCAGTAAATCTGTCTGGAAATGCTGAAGACCTGTTTGGTCATAGTCTGTCAGAAGTCCTATTATTAAATTGCTGGAATAGACCTCTTAAATATGCAGGAGTTTCCTTCTTTGATCCCTGTTAGGAAATTGATTGGTGATTTCACCCAAAGGGAGAAAACATTTTCAGTATTTCAAGACTCAAGGGTTATTGCTTTAGTAGATGTAGTGCCAGTAAAGACTTTAAGATGATGGGTTTATTTGGAAGGATTTTCTGTCCTTCCTTTCATATCATCATTGTAATGCTAACTAACATTGTGGGATAGTAAGGGCTGGGCAAGTTCTTTCTCATGCCATAGACAGATTTTAGAATTGATACAGATTTCTCACATTCTCAATGCCCAATTAAACACCTAAACTACTGAACACTCACAGAAGTTTTTCAGAAAATTCCAAAGAGTCCCATGACACATTCAAGTGTTTATTCAATCAAACAATATGTTTAAAGATACATTATTTTTGTAAATTGTATTCCACCTTAGTTTGTGTGACTTCACATAGTAAAAGAAAACATTCTTTAACATTCTACAATAGACTTTTTGCAGATTCACCGTCGTCACCTCAAAATTAGGAAGTTCAGTTTCAAATTCTACTAAAAGTCACTACTGAATGACTCGTGTTCATTTTGTTTGAACCTCAACAACTGCCACTGGTTTTTCAGCAGTGCACCACTATCTGAAATACATAGGACTGAATACTTCTATATACTTTTTACCCTATTCTTTTTAGCTCAAGCTTCCTAATCACATAGCAAGTTTGATGGGACTGTCCTGCTGTTTATTCTTTAATTTGGTTTCCTGTCTCTGTTTCCAGACTCGAGATAAGTGCTGACTAGCATCTTAGATTATAATCCGTACAGTCAAAAGAAGGAATGGTTAGTTACCCTGTAGCATCTGTGGTTCTGAGAGATATGTGGTCTGTGGCTGCCTTCCTTTCCATTAGTTCTGAGTCCAGTCTGCTTGAATTTCTTGTTGACAAAGGAACTGAGAGGTGGTTGAGGCTGCTGCATCTTTTGCCACTGTCTTTATTGGTTGTGGCTGAGCCTGTGTCAAAAGGCTCTCACAACGGACAAGCACGCTATTCAGAGAAAATCCAGTCTTGCGTATATGAGGCATTTTCATACCTAGAGTGAAGAACACATTCAAAAAACACAGCTACGATAGGGTGAGTAAACATTTTTCCCACTGTTTCTGTCAAATGAAATGAATTATTAATTACCCACCAACATGCAGCTTTCTTAGTCACCATATTTTAGTCCCATTGATTATTTCCCAGTAGTAAATGACATGCAAGTACACTCTTGCCTAGAGATGATGCAGGGATAAAAATGTCTGCACAACGTTTGTGGGGAGAAAGATAAAACCTCTAGAAGAAATGGATTCTTGTATCGCAAATTCTAATGTTTTATGTGATATAGTGTTCTGTGTTATTGTGCAGGACAAAGTATGTTTGGGGGGAAAGAGGATTGTGGTGTTTTACTTTTGGTGATGTTTAGTTACTTAAAAATCAGTATATTCATGCTGCATTTTCCAGGATTTTTGTGTCTATCAAATTAACGCTTGTTTTAATAATGTTTGTTAACATTGTACAAGTGGAAATTGTCACACAGTTTCTTGCATTTTCGTCCGAATAGGAATATATGACAAATTCTTGCTTTCTTTTTATTCGTTTCTTTGTCTTTTTTTTATCCCTTTTAATACATGGATATGCTTCTGATACTGTAAACATTCCCTTTTGAATACTGATATTTCCTAGTCCTAATTAAAACAGCTGAATATTACAAATATCATGTTATTAGAACTTAAAAAGAAAATCTTTCTTTTCCGTTTTCATTGTAGGCAATTAACCAGAGGCTTACCCCAACCCAGAAATTTACACCAAAAGACTTAATTGCTGCAATGAAAGCCCTAAATGTGGAGCTTGGATTAATTATTGATTTAACATATACCACACGATACTATGAAGTTAAGGTAATACAAGCATAACAACAAAATAAATCAGTTAGCAGTATTTGTTTTAACGTATTTATGCATTTGCTTACCTTGAATTGGAAGAAACAAGTGAGCCATCTAGAATTATTTTGTGTCTCCAATAGAAACTAAATGTTTTATCACAGAGGAAATAACTCCTTCCCCCAGCAAGTTGCATCTGTGGCTTATTTGTATTACAGTAACTCTGAGTAATGAAGCGAGACTTCAGTGCCAGGCACCACAGAAAAGATGCAGAAGACTTACAGTCTGTGCCCTGAAGACATTCTCATTTATTCCTACAGTCTTTTTTTTTTTTTNTTTTTTTTTTACTGATCCATAGTGGAATCCACTAAGAAAGTGTACATTTTTAAACTACTTTATTAATTTCCAATTTTGACCAGTGTGGTCCAAACGATCCACCTCCTATTGAAAAGGAGAATAAATAGCAGTGTTATTACTGAATGTTAATCTTTGAATATACATGGGCTGTAAGCATTAAGGGAGTGAATATGTGAGTATATATATGATTGTGGGTGGAAAGAACAAATATTGCAAATAACTGTAAAATGGGTTAGAATAGAATTACAAGAATTTAGTCTCTTCAGTTAATGTGCTGCCTTATTAGCAGGGATAAATAAGTCTTCTGTAGGAAATGTTCTTTGAGATCAGGTCTTTAAAGTGGAAATATAAATGATACTTTCTGAGAGTATATCTCTATAGAATTGTGTCAAGATTGTTTTTAGTTTCTGCTCAGGATTTGAATTACTGTTTTACATTGGTATTATGTTAGATGCTGCTTAAAGTTTTTCATTGATGCAATGCTTCAATAATTTTTACTTTTTTTTTTCTTATTGCTAGGATTTACCTAAAAGTGTGCAGTATAAGAAACTTTATACCGTTGGACTCGAAGTCCCCGATAATGCTACTATCCTACAGTTCAAAAAATGGGTCAGAAAATTCCTATGGGAAAATGTGGGAAATGGTAAATATCAGCATCTTATGCTGTAAAAAAAACCCCAAAATTTATTTCAGTGCTAGCTATCATTTATTAATTTCAATAGATATAGACATTCAATAGACAACTAAGAATGTCACAGCACTTTCCGCTTTACTGTCATTAATGTACGTTCTGTGAAGCATTATGTATCTCTCTTGCATTCAAAGCACGTCTCTTTCAAAAAGTGACTACTAGTAACTTGAATGCCTCTCCTAATAGTAGTATACTTATATTTCCATTATGCGTCAAAGCAACTGCAACAAGGCTTTCATCTGCCTGACCCAAGCTGTCTACCATCAGCTTAGTGTTGCAGCTGCCAGCCCTTTATGGATGTTCTGAACAGTACAGGGTTTCTCTGATGGGGCTGGGCACTGATACATGTGAGCAACTTAAGTCCATTTAGTCTGACGTAGCAGTTTTTTGATTTATGAGTCCATTGTTGACGTCATATCCTAGCAATGCTTAAAAATCATATTACAGACACAGTGTCAGTGTTTCCACAGTGTGGATCCACTGCTGGTTTAGTGTTTATGCGGTAGTACAGCTCTTGCTGAGATGGTGTAAGGCACTTTTTTGTGGAAATAAATTTGAATGTATTTTACCACAGCCCGTATGCAGCTTTTACCTTCTTGCTTTTTTGGCTAATGATTCTTCGTAGGCAGATTTTAACTGTCTATCCAATATTGGAGGACCATTCTTTCAAGCTTTTTCATGCTGTTTGCTGTGATTACTTTGGCATTTTCTGTGAAAAAGTAGAGATATTAACTGCCCAAGTGCATACAGTTTTTGCTGCAGATGGTTGGCTCTGTTTTGTGAAAGAGCTCTGACCTAAATTTCAGGAATGAGAGCCTGAATTAGAAGTGCTGGGAAAATTAAAAAGCATAAGAAGAAGCCTTTGTCCTTACTCAGGAAGTTAGTGTGTAAATTCTTCCTTTACTCTTTTTTCAGCATAGGGAAATTTCTTGAAAATTGTTTTCTTCTGGTTTTGATTTAGTGACTTTTTGTGTGACAAAGAGCAGTCTGTATTTGAATCTAGTTATATCTGAGTCTCAGAATTGAGAGAATCAATTCCTAAATTGTTACTGGATGAGATCTGCAGTTCCAGATAGTAAGACCATTTTGGCAGCGTTTATGTAACTTCAGAGTTGGGAGAACTTTCATTTTTATATTAACTTACTTGTTGTAACTTGCCCTCTGTTTTAGATGACCCCCTAAAATTTCTCAGGATTGTTCTTGCATACAATTTTTGAAAAAGTTGTGGGTTTTTTAGTGTCTGAATTGTTAGGACACCAACTTATGTTATAACTACCACAGAACAGTCACCTTGCCATAGAAGTTTATTGTATCTCACTCAAAAATTTATCAAAGTCCCATTTCAAAAACCACCTGTCAGTACGTCTCTGCCACAACTTTGTTGTTCTGATAATTAAAGTTTTTTTTCCTTCTGAAATCTAGCCTAAAACTCTCAGTTAATAGACATTTATTCTTATGACAACTTTTGCCCTTCAGTAGTGTTGTTCTTCATGTCCATTGTTATATTCAGTATCTCAGATTTGGTTTTGCAGGCTAAATAAGACAAGCTTCCTAGGTCCCTTCTCATAAACCTTTTGGTGACCATCATAGTAGCCCTTTCTATACATATTTCAATTTGATTTTTTTGTTGTTAAATACGGATAATTAGAATTGTATGGAATAGTCTGGATGAGGTTTTGTCAGTGCCCTGCATGACCATATTAGTGTCTCCCTATTTCTGTTGGAAATACCTCAGCTGAAACACCCTAATACTAGTAAGTTATTCTTCTTTTTAGCCTTCAGCTGATTAGTATAACCTTTCCAAAAAAAGACAAGATTTCTTTAGAGATTACTGGTTTCCATGTATATACTGATTTCTCCATGCATGAACCTAAATTACTTGACCCTATGGTTCATCCCAGTAATGATCCAAATTTTGAGTCCAGTTAAATTAATTATTCTAGTCATGTATTTAATACTCTGAAACACTAGGCGTATTACATTTTTTTTCCCCTTTTTGTAAGTTTTATGAGAATTTGTAAGTCAATTTCCTGAATTTTATGTTTGCTTTTTTAGATTTGCTTTCAAAACCATATTTTATTCTTTTTCTCCTGTTACTGCAGTTCTGGCTGAGACCAGCTGCTTTACTCGTCATCACTCCTCTCTTTTTTTCCTACCTTCTGCCGAGTTAATCTCAGTCCTCACAGGTTTGGAAGTAGTGAGCTAACTGCTGTTAGAGATCCAGCATGAAGAAGACAAAGTCTGGATGTGTCTATTCTTTTACAGACTTGACAGTATAATTTTGTAAATAGCAAGCATTATTTATCATTACTTTGCTAGAAAAGTACAGCGCTTTTTTTTTTTTCTATCTTGCACTAACTTTTTAGTAATTTCACTTTCTGAATTATTAAAGACTGTGTTTCTTTTTTCATAGAGAAACTCATTGGCGTTCACTGTACTAATGGGATTAATAGGACCGGCTACCTTATATGTAGGTAAGGATTGCATAAAACCAGAAATCATTGTTCAAAAATGATAGTGTCCTTATGTTAATCTGTAATCCCTTTGGGACAATAATCTAATCCTATTTTTCTTCAGATATCTTATAGATGTTGAAGGCTGGGATCCAGAGGCAGCAATTCAAGGTATTTATACAGTTTGAACTAAGCCACGTGTTGGGTTGTAATTCAGAATTACTACAATTATATTCACAAATATAACAATTCTATTTTAGTATCCTTAGAGTTATTTCATGTGCTGGCTTCCATAGAAGATGTTCTCTGACTGTTGATTCTATTCCAGGGAAGGCTTGAGCGTTAGCAGATTGACAGCATAGTAGGAGTACGTTTCAACTGCTTAAAATCTTTTTTTTTTTCCTTTCACTGTGAAGGGTTTTCAGTCACAGATTGCTATCATGACTAGTTTCAGTTGTTAAAAAAAAAAAAAAGCTATTGCCATCTTGCTGAAGTATTTCATATCAAGTTAGAACTGTTTCAAATCCAGCATCTCATAGTGAACAGAAACTTGCCTTCCACATTTTTGTGGCTCGGGTTGAGCTCATTTCATTAGACTTGTACCTTTTTTTCTTTAGCTTTTGGTGATGCTAGAGGTCATCGCATGGATGGTCTTGTGTATCTCACAGATCTCAGAACACAACCAATGAGAAGGTAAATGAGCTTTTACTTGCATGGTTAAGATTTTCCAGTATGTGTACTGGTATTTTGAAAACTTCACTTCCAGTCCTAAGCTAAAATTACCCCCCTCTTGAACCTTTAATACATAACTACACATATATTGTAAGACTTCTGATATGAAGAACATGAAGTGCAGTGTACTTCCTTCATTCATCTTTTGAATTTATATGGTTCAAAGGACTTTGTTTAATCTGGCAACCACTATTGAACATTGGTGTGGTTTTATCATACTGTGACAAAATACATGTATTGACTCTGTATTCTCTCATGATAAGCTGAAAGGAGCCACTACAAAGATTTCTTTATAAGCTGTATGATCTGCTTGCTGGTTGGCATAGTAGAACCAGATACTTTTTCTAAAAAAAAAAAAGAAAAAAAAAAGTACAATAGCTTTAGGAATGAAAAAGTATGGGAAAGTAGAAGATTATTCTTAACTTCTCTGTTCATAATAGTTGTATCCCTGGTGTGTAAGAATTTTATGTTAATCATATTCACCTAAGATTAGCTAACCTTTATATCTTCCTAAATTATTTGTGCTAATGATATCTTGTCGCAGTAAATTGATTTTAAAATAATACTTGACCAATTTGTGTCTTTTTAGTTTAATTGAATGCCATTTGTTTTACTGCTGTCATTGTTTTATAGTCTGTGCACAATTAAGTCCTGTGTCAGATCTTTGAATAGGTATGGTGCTTGTCTCATATCCTTTAGGATGTTCTTCCAAGCTTATGAAGTTTAGGCATTCTCTTTGCTTTCCCTGCTTTCCCTTCCGCAAATACATTTACAAGATTAAAATTTGTTAAGTTATGAAAGTCAGTAAGCTTAACATTCAAAAGCTTCTGGCACTCTAAGCTGAAGAATTCTATGTGGGTTGTTTTCCTCTCTCAATGGTAAGTTTTAAAAAAGGAAGCTTATGTGAGATGTTTTTATTCTTCCTAGTAACCTTGGAATGGATGTATGGGATTCAAATGAAGATATTATTCCACCACCACATGCAATGGAAGGACCTGTAGAGCGGTTCCCAAATGAAGATTTTCAGGGGTAATAGGCTGAAACATGGAATTAAAAGCCAAAAAAGAAAATACACCATGGGAAAGATATTTGTTTCTTATTGAAAATACTACAGATACTCTAATTTAAAAGAGATTTTATGAATGTAGCCTACTCATGCAAAATATATTTACAGAATTTGATGAAACGGTGAAAAGATAAGGGAAAGAAAGGGACTAAGAGAAGTCCATAAGTAATTAGTTCACTTGGAAAGATTTAGAGTTTTACTTTGCCTGTCCTTCTTACTATTCTACAGTAATCTGCAATTATTTTTAATTAATTTGGAATCACTGGTTTTGCCTGTTTAACAAGTGTTATAGAATTACAAATGAATGTTTGTCACAGCTGCTACTATGACACTGAAAGTTCTATAATCTTACTTACAGTTTGGATTCTTCGTAGCTTTGATACCTATGTATTTGCAATTTCTTTCATATCATATAATTCTTAGTTTAAAAAAAAAGTTGTCATTAATGACTTGTAGCACTTATAAGTATGATATTCTATTTAAAACAAAAACTTCTTTACAGGTCTGGGAAAAGATTAAGAATTTATGATAACCATTCTCACAATGATTTGCAAGGACAGATACAGTTGAGAGATTTTGATTTCATTAATAAGGGACCTGGACAAAGACGAAGACCATTTAATGACCGTCAGGCTCAGGATGATTTAAGAACACCAATGCAGATGAGAAATTGGGACTACAACAGGGGACCAGGACAGAGGCGAAGACCCTTTCCTGATCACCAGTGTTACGATGATTGTCAAGAAGACATCCAGCTGAAGGACCTAGACTTCAGTAACAAGGGACCTGGACAGAGGTTGAAACCTTTTCATGGACACCAGTTTCATGATGACTTACAGACAGAGAGACAGTCAGGGGACATTGAATTTAACAGAGGCTGTGGGCAAAGGCAGAGATCATTTCCTGACCATCCATCTCACAGTGATTTGCAGGAAGACAGGCACTCAAAGGATTATGATTTTGGTAGCAGGGGCCGTGGCCAGAGACGAAGACCGTTCCATGACCACCAATCTCATGATGAATTTCAGACTCGGATGCAGTTGAAAGAGTTAGAGTGTGTCAACAAAGGTCCTGGCCAAAGACTGAGATCTTTCCATGACTATCAGTCACATGATGACTTACAGCCACAGATGCAATTCAGAAATTTTGAATTTGTTAATAGGGGTCGTGGGCAGAGGTTGAGACCTTTCAATGATCACCAGCCTCGCAATGACTTACAAACAGAAATGCATCTAAAAGATTATGATAATAAAAGTCCTGGGCAAAGGCATCAACCTTTTCATGACCATCAGCCTTATGACGACTTACAGGAACAGACTCAGTTAAAAGATTTTGATTATGTTAATAAAGGGCATGGACATGGGCCAAGACCTTTTCACGATCATCCAGGTCACAATGACTTGCCACGTGAATGGTGTTCAGACAACAGGTAAAGCATCCTTGAGCTGTAAGACCAGAATTAGAGAATAAAAGTGTAAATGTCAGCACTTTAAAATTAAATTTCAAATTAATTATTTTTAAAAAATAAATGTATTTTAAATTAATTAATCATCCTTTTAAAATCATCTACAAATGATCAGTTAAATAACTCCTTTTATTTTGAGTCACGTGGAAGGGTTGAATTGTAAACTGGAGCGTTGCAGCTTTGAAAGCCAATGTTTCCTAAATTAGAAGGTTCTGCTTCTTTAAATTAAAGTTGTATTTCCTCTACTTTTTTAGAGTCAGCTTGAAACAAAGCTCTGCCCCACTTCCTTTTGTATAGAAACTTTCATTTAAAAAGCAATCCTCAAGACAGAAGACAATATGAATTTCTATTTATGCCCTAAGCCAAACAGAGATAAACAACAATGCTACAAGGAAGCTTGACTTGCATTTATTTATTCCATGAGTTAATAATTTGTTAGGAATACCTTTGCTTCTGAACTTACATCATGTTCTCCCAAACACACGTATCACTTACTAGTAAATCTACTGGATTCTGACATAATATTTTAAAATATTTTTAATATTTCAGAATATATTCAGAAATATTTTTAATATCTTGGATTTTTTTTGGCTAGTAAAGTTCAATTTAATCTCTTCCATTATACAGCAGAAATAGAGGATATTATATCATTACAATGAAACACACCATTTTGAAGTATTAATACAATTGAGATAGTTTTTATTAAATTTTTAAGTACATTTTAAGCAAAAGTAAAAAGATTTTATCTCATTTAGTAAGTGCATATTTTTCAGAAGCTTACAACCATTTGTACTCTTCTTAACATGCAATTCTTTTGGTTATTAGCAGAAGTCGATCTTTTTCTTCCCATGAAAATGTACCAGAACCTCATTTCTCCTCATCGCCTTCACTTCACAGAGATTATGGGTCTGATAATGATGACTTTAACAGAAGTTATAGGTAAATATCAGATTTCATATGTTGCTTTCTGACTTACCTTCATACTGGTACTCCCTCAGTTTCCCAGCTAAACAAAAAAACAAATTAACTGCATAGTGTAAAAATTGTTGTTAATATTTTTACTTAAGTACAGTTTAAACCATTGAATCTGAACAATGAGGAAATAACGTGACTAATTTGTGGTCCATCTATATTGAGTTTGAATGTGATTATGAAGTGGTTTGAGAATCCCTGACCCAAGTCATTGATGTGACAAGCACAGTTCAAGCTCACATACTACAAAATATGAAAAGCTATTGTCAGTAAGCAAAATGCAGATGCTATATTTAACTCTTAACTGCTGTCTACCACAAGCTAATGAGTTTTACTCTGCGGGATGGTCTGGCACTGAAACAGGTTGCCCAGGGCAGCTGTGGATTCCCCATCCTTTGAGAAACTTGGAACTCAGCTGGATATGACCCTTGCACAAACTCATCTAATTAGACCTACTTTGAGGTCTAATTAGAGCAGGTGGCCCTAGGTACTTCTAGAGATCCTTTCCAATCTAAATTAATCTATGGTTCAGTGAGGGAGAAGATTTTTAAAATTAAAAAGATTGTTCTGAATTGGCTTTACACACCACTGATTTTACAAAGTAAGGAAGGTACTTGAGAGTAAAGAAAAGCCAAAACAAAAACTATATATATCGTATATACATTTTCAGATCCTTCCATATGTATTTTGTAGGAGAGTTATTCTTCTATTACAGTAGAATTAGTATTGGAGAATATAGAATTAATATTTGGAGATACAAAACCAAAGTATATTGTTGCCTGTTGAGACTATCACAAAAATGAAAACATGAGCTTAGGAACAAAAATGGCCCCTAGGTAAAGAAACCCTCACTAACAGGGAATTTTAGAAACATCACTTGAAACAAAGCATCTTCTAGTATACATACTGTAAAGAGTTGTAATTTTAATGACTAGAACTGAAAAATTAAGATGAACAAGTTTGCAATATCCAGTAGCGAGGATTTTGATTTTAAGGGGTTTAAACAAGAATGAGGGTCTGAATTGTTCTTTCAAGGTGACATAAGTTTAATTTCAGCGGTGGCCATGAACAATAAATCATCTGCCTTATTTCTAGGGATTTCATTGTTCCTATTTGTTCTTCTTACAGCAATCGACCAAATTGTCCGGAAGACAATAGGAAGATGCATCCCTCAGATGAATTTAACAGAGGAAAAAAAAGATTTGCACCATATTCTTCACGAACAATGCATCCATCTTCATCTGTGCACCAAGATGATAGTTCAATAGACTATGAAAGAAAACCTTTTCAAGGTGAAACTACCAGAGAGATGGAACAAAGTAAAAGATTACCAGTTGTAACAGTTGATTACAATTACGGTCTGCCATTAGATTATGGACCTGAAGAGGACGAGAGAACACATTGTGATTTACCTCCAAGAGACCGCTACAACTGGAACTGAATAGAAAGGATAATGTTTGCTCAGCTTAGACTTACTTTTACCCATTTTGCTTTATATGTGGACCAATTTTTTTTTTTCTTAAAACAAATCAGGAAAATGCAAATTTCAACAGTAGAGAACTGGTCTCTTGTCAGATCAGCTACTACTGATGTTTGGTTCTTTAACTTTATAAGGATGTATTTGTTAAGTGTAGTTGGAGACAAGATCTCAGTACACATGAAGTTAAAGTAGTCCTTCCTTTTAGTGAAATTGGAACCCTGTACCTTAAAACAAGCAACTTCCTGAGTGATTGTAATTGTGTCTTTTGGTTTACATTTCTTTAAAATGTATGTAATTTCCGGATGCAAAAGTCATAATAAAATACTGCACTATCAGGTAGATTAGCAATTGAGATTATAGAAAAAAATACTATGAAATGAATGAAGCAAAGTTATGTCCATATCATCCTTTAATTTGAAAATAGCAGTTTGAATTATCGCTAACAGTGTCCACAGCATTGCAGTTTAATTCCAGATTTTCTGTACCATCAACTGAACTGACTTAGTTGCATTTTTTTTTCATAGCAAAATTTTTCCCAGACTGCTAAGAACCTGGAAACAAATGGAGTTTGAATACTGCAAATGTCAAACTTGCTTTTCAATAATCTGAATATCCCATCCTGACCGTCTTATTTTTTTTCCTGATCCCATAGGTTATATATGCTTCAGAGTAGTCCAGGGCAGGTAAATTTCACAATTTTCTCAGCAACACATCCAAATGAGGTGTCATGTGTCATCAGTTTACTTGTCTCAACTGGCCAATGCCTATGTAGTAACACCTCCCTGCTTGTCAGTCATACCTGTCTTACTCTCCAGTTCTGTTTTCTATAGGTTTGTTCATACAGCACAGCAGAGTAATCAGAACAGAAAATAACCTCATCAGGTAAGTGACTTTGAACAGTCATGTATTGGACGGTCTCCTCTTCAGTGGGTCTCAAGAAGGTAGTGCAGCAAGCAGTAACTGAATTCATGCCAGCAGCTGCACAGTAGCACCAACAGCTCCTACTGTGGATGAACAAATCTTAGTTCACAGGATGGAAATAGTATTAATGTAATATTTGGGTAAATTTAAAAATTTACATTTTTCATTATTATTACATTCATAAATTCCTATTTTTAAAAGGCATCACAGTGAATAAGGATAAAGCTAGACCATGATATTAAACAATTAAAATGAATGCTAGATACTTAAGTCAGGCAGTTAAGAAACTGCCTCAAAAGCAGCACAGCTGTAAAGCATAAAGCCAAGAGGGTGTAGGTACACACTAGAAAACTGCAAATCCCACCCCCAAGTTCTCATAGCCAGAACCCACAGAGCTTTTTTGCCTTTTAACCAGCAGCTTAAAACCCAGATTTCTGCATTCCTGGCTCTATAGCTGCTAAATAAGGACTGGATTTAAAAAGTGTGGAACATCTGGCAACTCCTGTTGTTTTCGAACACATGCAAAAAGTTCCTCAAATCAAAGGATTCTGTGGATATAAATTCAGACTGCAAATGCTGCATTGCCTTTGCAACTGGTAGAACAACTTTGGCTTTGTTCGTTGTACAAAGTAAATAATTTTCTCGTTTTCACAGAAGCTAGTCAATTGTATTTCCCATTAAATCTCTGATTGTGAGCCTCATTCATGTGGTCTCGGGAATGAAGCTCTGTATATAAACTGGTTGTGGAACTGAGCACTAAATTGTAAGAAAAGGCATTTGTTCTTTCACTTGCCTCTTTTTATTTTTTTTTTTTAATGAGGAGTAAGCTGAGAATCTTTATTGAGGCTTCTCTATTTGGAGGCGAGGAAGATCTGCAAATTGGGCTACTATATTGCCAGATTCTTTAAAACAGCAACAGAAAACCATCCTGGTATTCTCCAGCCAGGCGCTAAAAATGAGGGACTGGTATTACAAGTATTTGGGGGGTTTCTTGATACTATGTATGCAGTATTCATAAAGTGAATAAAGAGCAAATGCTTGCCCTTCATATTTTGCTTTGGGTATTGAATTATGTTTTTTAGGATTGCAGTGACTATACAGTCAGTCCTTTGTTCCTTCAGGCACTGGGGGTGCTGGGACTCCCTGGTGCACTGGAAAGCTCAGTGCAAAGCAACATGAGGTGTGAGGAGTGAGGATCAGTACTAGCTCTCACCAGTCCTTGGGCAGCTCCTGCTGACCTGTGGAGGGTTTAGATACAAACAGATGGTATAATTCCTGTTATCCAACAAAATAAACATCATGTTCATACTTCTGATTCCTCTTTTCAAGCAAAATTAATAGACGCAAGGTTTCCACAAATGGCTTTGAGATGACTGTATGAAAATAGCCTAAGTTGGGTTTCTATATTTTTTTTTACTATTATTGTTTTTTTAGACTTTAGGATAAGGCTTTCCACCCTATTGTTCCTAATGAAATTAGGCAGAGCTAAGGCCACGTAATACATTACAAACTGTTACTGACATTTATCTCAAATTCCACAGCTGAGTCATCACTGCATATTTGCATCTGTAGTATTCAATTACTAATTATCCACATGGTGGAGAATGAAATTAAATGAAATAAAATGCTTTTTGTTTTTTAACTGAATATTGTATTACAGTGACACTCATAAAAAAAAAAAACATGCAAAAAAACCTCAACACTTTTATTTATTTCACAGTTCTACAAAAATGTCATAAAATCTCACTGGTCTCTTCTGTGTATGTTTTCAGCAAACCTAGAAATAGCTGCTGTTCTATCACAGAGCAATAAAAGCAAGACTTGGATGGACTGTGTTGGTTTAATATATATAACTTTTGAACTTTGAACTCACAGAAAACTTCTTTTTCTGTTGCTATCTTGAAGTTATGATTTAATTCAAGGCCTGATTTTTATCAGGTAGTGAAGCCATGGGGCCAGCTCGCCCTGAGCTGTGATCATCCCAAGTTAGGAAATGTTCAGGTGGTTCCTGGAAAGTGGTGGGAGAAAGTTTGGATGAAATCTGTGGAGAAGGCTGACTCCCAAGAAGGGCTTGGGGAAAAGAGAGGTCAGCTGCAGAGGAAATCCAGAACACAGGGATATGAGTAAATTTATATGTAGAAATCTGCATTACATGTACAGCTAATTTAGGTTTGTGTGTGAAGAATAAACAGTTACCAAAATATGGGCTAGAAAGGTTTGCATGTGACTATTGTTCTCTCAGGTGGGGCAATAGGTAAATGACCTACTAGGAGCCCCAAGTACAATTAGGATCCTTTACTGTTTATTTGCATCTAAAGTAGCTGCTAACAAGCTGCAGGCTTTTTTTCATGTGCAAAAGTGACCAGTGATGTGTTGTGATTCAAATCTGGGGCGCATTGCTACAACCCGTCTGCCAGGACCAGCAGTTAGATCATCTGAGCACTGCCTTCTGAAGAGCGTGTCTCAAGTGAGTCATCCAGAAATGCAGACCCCCAAAGATCATTAGTGGTTTAGAATCTGCTCCATGCTGAGGAAAGGACTGTATTCCTCATCTGGGCTTCAGCAAGGGGATATGAATCCCTGGCTGCTGTGAACAGCAGTTCATTTAAAACGTGTGTGCAAACAAAAAGCAATAGCTTTTATCAACCTGTTGCTATTATCAGCCACAAGTGTTTGCTTCCTCTCCAGGCTGACTCATTTGCTCCAGTTGTCAGTGGACCATGCTTTACTGGTTCCGGTGGAGAGGAATTACCAAACCTGCAGATCCCTTTCTTCGTCTTGTGGGGAGTCAGAAAAAACAGATGACAAAAAAAGAACCAGGTGAGGAGGCAACTTGGTTCTCCTCCCTCCTGAGGTGAGAAGACAATGAGGGGTGGGGGTGAAGGACAGGGAAAAAAAATTGAAAAGAGAAAAATTGAGAGGGGAGAAAATGAAAATGTCAGAGAGAGTGTTATCAATGTGAGGGAAGAAATGTGCAAGAGATATATGTGTAAAAAGCTGGTGAAAGATTACTGGGTGCAACAAGAGGGCATGTACTGGAGGAGGAGTTCCTGGCAACTTCTTATCTGAGTCTTCTAAGCTGTGCCTGTGACTCTGTGTAAGCACCATGCTGATGTAAATAACAGTTATCAAAAAAGTACAGGAGCATTCAGACCTCTAATCCTGCAGTAAAGTCATGTGGGAGCTTAAAACTAATTAAGGCTTCCCTTTAAGCTTTAAATCTAGCCTATGTGTAGTGTAATATTGTGAAGATATTCCCTCCAGAATCCTATGAGAATTTCAGACAAGTAAGAAACTACTTCTCAAAATCTGTTTCATTAGGTTTTTACTGATACCAGGAACCGCATCATTTGAGGAATCTAAGAATTAAATCCAATTTATTACAAATACCTGTCTTATTGCAAATTTTCAGGACTATCAAAACACACTGTAATGCTGATATGACTGTACCCATCACAAAACATTACAGTTATGAATTAGTTAAAGTGTAACAAACAAAACTGAAGTAACTGCCTTTATAAGAAGTACAACAAGCAAGTTGATGAAGTCATACCGAAAACAGGAGGCAGTTTTTTCCTTTACGAAATGTTCAGGACTGAGTGTTCCACAAGGGAAGATGAAAGAGCCCCCAAGACAGATAAACTCAAAAGCTGACAGAGATTAGGATGATCCTTATGCTGTTCTTCAAAGGATCTCTTCTAACATCAACAAAGAGAAGTTTTCACTTTGCAAGTTATGCTACCAAAAAGAAGCCTATACAGCAAAATTAACCCTTTAAGGAGAAGGTAAGAGAGCACAAGCTATTGTTGATACCTGTTAATCACATCTCAATCCATCTTCAGGGTGTATTCAGATGTTCAGGCATGTACACAGTAAATAGATGAAAGAAAGTATAAACTGGCATTGCGAAGTGAATGCTACAGCTGATTCACCCTTGTCTGCACACCCCAGATGAAAAATGGGACCACCATATCTTGATGTCTACATCATGTTGGAGCTATTTAATAGCAATTATGGTACACGGGGAATGGTAAATTCTGTTTTTCAAAAGTTACGAGAAATCTTTAATAGGCCTAAAAGATACTCTGAGAAACAGTGTTTACAAATTAAAACACTAGTTGTTTTATACCATTTAGTATACTAGTGATAATAAAATATAGAGAAAGCAAGGATACGTTCACCCAACTTGTTTTTAAATCTAATTTAAACTCATTAACTGTGGCAGAACTTGTGACGATGGCCACAGATTAGCCTTCTTTTCTATCTTTGAAAAGCAACAGCTTTTGGAAAGAGCTGGACTAAATGTGAAACCTCTGGCCCTGTTTATTCAGCATTATAGTGTGTTTCTGAATCCTTATGTCCCTGATGACAGAGGTGCTTTTCTATTTATGCTCTTTGTATTCAGACTGTGCACACTGGAATTATATGCACTTTTTTTTTTTTCACTGCACAGGCTAATGTCTCTCTTGCCTTAGCTCATGAAAAAGAACAATCTGACTATTGAAATTAAATAAAGAAAAAACCAACTTGCAGCCACACAAGCTTAAAAAATAGGAGAACTTAATAAAAGGCCTCTACTTGTTACTCCTATGTTATTTTCATGTTGTGTTTTTCCACAGGCCTGTGTAGAAAGACCTGCAGATTTATAGGAAGAATCTGACCTCATTATTTCCATTTCTTTTTGTCTCTAACTGTGGCTCATTTTTGCCTGTTACCTTGATCCAAAAAATCCCACATAGATACTTGACAGGAGCTTTTTTCCCCTTCAGTCTCCTTTCTGGATATGAAATGTTAAATTCATTTTAATATATGTAGGTATATCTACGTATAATTGGATGTACATGTCTATTATAAACATATATATATAAATTTCTGTATAAAAAATGAGATGTCTGCTCTCCTAAATGTCAGAGAGAGACCAGGTATAAAAATGTAATTGTCCATTTGAGTTACTCTTATTAATCTAATACTTCAGAGTTCATAAACTAGATTTAGTGACTGTACATATATTTTAGTCACTTTCTTGACATAGGAAGTGGTGTAGTTACTAATAACACCTTGCAGAGAGAGGTTAAGATGAAAGAGGATTTAAATGTAAACAAAGAAGTTATTTTGGGGAAAAAGAACAGCTGTATGAAATGGATAGATTATATCATTTCCTAAAAACATGCCACAGGAACAATAAACTACCCAAACTGTAAAAGAGGATTTAAATCAGGAGCATGGATAACGACTAGACAAAATTAAGGAACTTCCAGTTTTTGTACATAAAGTGTGTCCAAAGAATATCAGTAATTTAAATCATCTGTTATAAAATAGGATGGAAAGTAGAGCTGAGTTGGAAAATGAGAAGTTTGAGATCGTGGAATTAAATGCTGGAGAAATTACAGACAGTGGCTAACAAAACCAAGGTTGTTGTACAACCTTGTACAAGGTTGATCAGTTGTAAAGAAGTTCTGTATATAAGGGAGATAATGGAGTTGGACAAGGAGCACCGCTTCTGAACAAGTCCGTGCAATCTCATGAGATAAAATCCCTGGGAACGGAAGATCACAAAAGAGAATCACAAGATTTCTCACTCTGTTTGTCATACTGGGAGTCTCTCATTCAGGAAAATTGTCTTGAATATACAATGTTAAATATGATCAGATGTAATGAAATCTAATGAGATAATTATACAGCTCTGGTGACATTTGGTGATTTTCACTAACTGATTGTTACTACAGTCCTGCTTGATGTTGAGAAGTTGGAGCCCATCAAACTTTTTTCTCAGATGTTGTTAATCAGGGCAGTGACTTCACCCTGCCTTGTCTCTCAGAATCAAGCATTTCATTGGTATCTCTGAGGTACTTTTTGGACTGTGAGAGCTATCACTCAGCATCCAGACTCAGTCACCGTCGCTTCCGGTGAAGAACATAAAAGGAAGACCATGTACAAGTTGCCACTTCTAATGGAGGCTTTCAAGAAGGTTATGCAGCTAGTCAGAAACATCCTTGGAGTGAAAATGAGACAATTAAAAGCATGAGAGTTGGCATGGAAACTACTGCTTAGATGATAAAAAATAAATGCACCTTTAAATAAAAAATAAGCAGAATAGCAATAAGAAGTTTTAATTAGCAAGAAACAAGATTATGCAGGGAAAATAAAAAGATCCTTCAACAATCAGAGTTCTGATTTTAGTGACACCAGTAAAAAGGGGCCTAACCTACAGAGATAAAATGTAAAATAAAAACTAAGAAGATGAAGTAATACTTGAAGAAGAAACGATTAAATGTATAAAAATAAATAAGAATTTTAAAGTATGTTAGAAATAGCCTAGAAGATAACTGGTTAGTTTACAGACCTCAGAACAGAAAGCATCATTAAGAAATACATGTTGCAAAGAACCTGCACAGTTTACCTGCATAAGATAATTATACATAAATTTATCTCAGAGCAATTTTTTTCCCAGATAATCAAAATTAAGACAGCAATTAAGACACCAGCAGAGAAGCTGTCTGAACAAACGGCTAAGCAGGGACAAGCTTCTAATACTAGCTTCTCTTTAGAGAAGATTTCTAAGGGAATTTAGACATCAGATAAGACTAAAATACATGCAAACCATTATGAAAATAATCTTTTTCACCAAACTAGGAGGTATCAAATGTTACACCTACAGTTACAGAGAGGTTGGCATGATCGTGAGCAATGCAAATCTACAAACTCTGAGGACACAAAAAAAATAACTGGAAAAATAAAACCAGAAGACTAGAACATGTAGAAGATTATGGTATGTCAGGTCTAATCAGGAGGGATTCCATCAGGAAAACTATGCCTCTGTCATCTACTATTTGCACAGCTGTAGCACTTGGAGACTGCACCATTTTTTCCCTAGGTTCTGTAGACATATATAGCAAATAAGAAAGCTGCAGTTGCTATGAATCTGCAGACCAAGCAATAAGAGTTCACAGGTGGACACAGCTGGCAGGAGGAGGAAAATAAAAATAATTCAGAGCAATGCAGGAAGTAATGATCATAACATACCAGCTGACTGGAAATTATTGAGTTTTATCTAATTTAGGAAGAGGTTTGAGAGAGTATACTGGCATACAGCAGATTTGCAGGGGGTGATTCTTTTAACATATGCGAAAAGAGACAGGAGAAAATGTATGGCTACTCCTTGAAAAATGAGTCAAAAGAAAACAAATGTGCGAAAAGGATTGGTACAATTTATGGAGCAGGTGAACAGATGCATGGGAGAAGAAGAATCGGTTTTCCTAGGGTGTAGGAAAAGGATTGAGCAGAAGATAGAGGTGAACAGCCAAGTAATGATGTGCTTTACATAAATGTCACATCAAAATACAAAAATATATGGTGTGAAACTTGAATGAATTGTGTTTCAATCCAGAATGCCTGCTATTAGGTAAATAACAGAGCATTCTTTCTGTCTTTTGCAGATTGTTTTGCTGGGACTGCAGTTTATCATCATTTCAGCAAGTACTCAGTGCGTAAGACCCACCACCAATATTTTCACTGCACTTGTTTTTATCAGGTAGGATAATCCCAATGGAGCTGTTCAAAACAAATTTTATTGCATGTTTGATGGGCACTCTGCCTTGACTCCTATTAAAACAACGCACAAACTCTTTTTAAGGAACCTAAGAGGAAATAGGGTGTTAGAACTGGAAATAGCACCTGAGGGTCATTTCAGAAATGCCTGCAGCAGGAAAGGCTGCTGATTCCTAGCTAAACAAACACGGAAATATTATCAGGGATGTTTGCTCTACATCCCTGTCAATGGCATCTAACATGCAAGAAAAATGTAGCCACCCTCAGCCTGCTCCTTGCTCCTCCCTGCCTCAGCTCCCTGCCATTCCTCCCCATCACGTGGCTGAATAGGAGGCACCCCATCATGTGAAAACACGTACACGCATGGGGCAGGAGTAGACATGCACCTTGGATCACGGGTCAGGGACCCAGGCAGATGTACCTGCAACACACGGTGGCATATGATGGCAGAAAGGAAGGTGCGTGTAGTTTTGGAGTACTTCAGTAAGAGGCTCTTGGCCTCCAACTGAACACAGTGTATTTTTTGTGTGTTCTGCTACAAGGAGGCATATTGAGCTATCTAAAGGTTGTCACGGCCAGGGAGCATTGACAGGGAAAAGGCATTATCTGTGTCAGTGAGTGTAGCACTGTGACAAAAAGGGTCTCTACCACCGAAAGTGGTCTGTGGTTTGCTCTGGCCACGTTCTGTGATGCAGAGGCCTTGGGCTGACTCACGTTGCTGGTGTTCAGCGTTCCTGAAGCTGCTGCTTTATCACCAGCTCCCAGTCACCTCAGAGCTCCCACCAAAGGCCAGGACAGGGAACGGATGGGAAAGAGGCACCCGTGGGGCAAACTTTTCCACAGGACTCAGGTATAGGCCGGACCCATGTGAGTATGAAGAGATCGAGGTATTATGTATCAGTGTCTTTTCACAGAACTATAAACCCACAGCAAACACGCGGGCGGCGTCAGTACGCCTGTTTGGAATATGGACGTGTTAGCGGGGAGTGAATGAGTGAACCTGTGTGTGAAGAGGTAACTACGCTCGGGAAAGGCAACCCATCCAGCTGAAAGGCTGGGGCCGGCAGAAATCCCTGCAGAAAGGTTTGGTATGAAATACATGCCCCACAGTGGGCTTTCAAGGAAAACTTTATCATATGCCATTATGCAAATTCATGTATTTATGCAAGTTTATGCATCACGGCAAAGAAAAATCTAGTATTGTGTTTTCAACTTATCAGATGAAAGGTTACGTACGTCAGCTACACTGACGTCCCTGTGTGGGATCATTAATTTAAATGATTAGTCAAAGGCCAGTTTCTCAATTCGTGTTTCCCTGGAGCTGATGGAAGCCGGAAGCACGAACGGGGAAGGCTGCGTCTTCTTCCCCAGGAGTTGAGGGGAACCGCGGCACCCGCCTGATGCCGGCTGACGTTCCGGCTATGTTTAAGACCCGTTCAGCTCCACAGGCCGCCCGGAGCCGGGCCGGGAGGACGGCTGGCTGCCTCGGTGAAGAAGGGGACGGCAAGATGCAGAAGGAAACTTGGTCTGGGCCGCGCCGCGGAGAGCGGCTCAGTTACCCCCTCGCTGCCCGGGGGGGTGATGGTGCCAGTTCATAAACCCTTGTGACTAACCCACGAGAACCGCGGTGAAGCCACCTGTGGCCCCGAGTGTCACCTCCCGGCNCGTAGTCTCCGCGGGCAGAGCGTCCGCGCCGCAGCACCGGGCCTAAGCCGAGGGGCAGCGCACCTCGGCGAGCGAGGAGTGCGGCGTGAGCTCGCCGAGTTTCCGACCGCCCTCTCCCGCCAAACTGGCGGGGGAGAAGCGTCACTAGCCAGCGGCCTGGCAATAGAGCGCATGTACTTCGCGTTCTGGTGCCTCTCTTCTCCCCTCGGGGTGAGGGACTGGGGCGCTCCACTTTGGGCCTCCCCCCCACCTGTGCGGATGGTACGCTCCGCCGGAGGGCCTCCCCCCCCACCAGCCGGCTCGGCAGGCTCCATGGCCGGTCCTGCTCAGTCCGAGCGCTGCGTGCGCCCGCCCTCTTTGCTCTTAGAAGCGCTCTCTCCATTGGCTGCGGCTGGGCGCCCTTGCCAATCAGGAAGCGGCTATCATGGAGGAAGGGAATAAATACAAGATGGCTGCTCGTATAAAACCAGGCATTGGGCTTCGCCCCGGCGATGGGGGAATAGAAGCTTTAACTCGCGCTCCGAGGATTGTGCACCGCTCCTGCCCGCGCTGCTGCTGCCCCCCCGGGGGGAGCGAGACTTTGACCGTTGCCGGCCACAGCGGCGCTCAGCTGCTCCCCGCGGATCACCGGCGGGGCCGAGGCCGGGTGCGGCGCCCGAGAGGCCCAAGCTAGGCCCTGCGCCCTTCTCCCCGGGAGAGCGGCGTTGGCCCCCCCCGCCTGCTGTCCCGCCGCTCGCCTCCAGTGAGGCCCAGCTCCGGGCGGCAATGGCCGTCTCCAGGTCGGTAGGAGTCGGGAAGGGTGGGGGAAGGAGGGCCGGCGGCGGCGGCCCGGAGTCCCCGGCCCTCCGTGTGGCTTGGCTTCGGGAGGTGCGGGGTTGAAGAAGGGTGCCCGGTTTCCACCCTTTCTGCCCTCGGGAGTTTGCGGAAGCTTCGCTGGGGCCTCTACGCTCCTCGGCGGCATGGGCCGCCTCGGTGGGGTGCGGGGGTGGCTGTGTGCCCCGGCGCCTGGGTTTGCTTCCTGGCCTGGGGTAGCTCCTGTGCCGGGCGCGCAGGGAAGCCCCCTCCCCTCCTCAGGCCGCAGGGGCTCTGCCTGGGGCGTCTCGGCTTCCTCCGGAATTCGACGCCTTCGTTGCGTTGGCCAGCCCTTCCTCGGGTTAAACTGCTAGGGAACAGGAGATACCGAGTCTCAAAAACTGGCGAGAAACCGGTTTGCCTTTCGGAGCCCTTGGTTGTAAAGAACCCGAAATAAAACAGGTTTCCGTGGAGAAAAGTGATTAGTGTGTTCTGGCTGTGCCTCAAGATGTTGGGTAGTATCTGCTTACACACATGTGCGCTGGGGTGTGCCAGCGCTTGAAGTGCTCACAGATACAGAGGTATGTCTTAATAGAGCTTTTTTATAAAAAATGCTGAGCACAACTTCCTGCCATCTTTTTTTTCAGTGAAATAGGGATGTTAAGCTTCCTAACAGGATAGTTAAAGGGAACGATAAATCCAAATTAACCTTGTGATAGATTAGCTTCAAGTCACATGTTGGTAGTATCGCTGTCCTTCTGAAGTGCTGTAACAAAAGTAAATTCTGTATCTGAAGCTGTGTATGAATGTTTGCAATTCTATGTAGCAGAGTAAAGGTGTGCACGTTTATAATGGAAGTCCATTATTAATGAAGACTTGTAGCAGCAATACACCTTTTAAGACTTCTTAGTAGCAGGTGTTTTAGTCTGAGCATTGTAGTTTCTACAAAGTAGCCCTTTATCTTATTCCACCCTTCTTTTTTTATCAACTTGTTATATTAGTTTGTGGGTTGGTTGGTTGGTTTTTTTTTTTTCAAAGCTGTCCATAAGAATCTGGTAGTAGAGATTGCTGTAACAAGACTACAGTGTACATTAAAATACTACTGCAAGCCATCATGTAAAATATAGGAGTAGCCTAATTACATTAGGCCTGGGGTAGTCTGCTTAAATAACTGTCCTTATGTATGTGTGGTGTGGGGGTTAACTGGAATATCAAGATACAGCTCTTCACCTGCGTGCTGGGGTTGTGTCTGCTGTAAAGATTGATTTCAAGTTCAGTTACCAATGTTGCTGTATTTATGTAAAACCACCTGGCTTTAGTGAAAAGCGGTGGTGTTCTATGCAAAGATTTAGTTAACACCTGTTTGGTCTGCTAACTGACAGGGGGAAAAAAAACTGTTTTGGATAAGGCTGGTTCTAAGTTTCAGTATGGAGCACTAAAAAAGTTGGTGTGTTAAAACTGTACTCTGAAGCAACATATCACATGTTACAATATTAAGACCAAAATGTTACACAAGTTCAACACAAGGTACAGAACTTTAATAAAGGTGCTGTAATACTTACGAGTTGGTGTAGAATTGTTTCAATTCCACATGTAGATTAGGTAAAAGAATTGCACTTTTTGGAGTGTTGTAATATCTTGGTTATTCCTGGCAAACTCCAATGTTTCTGTAATTATAAGAAGTGATACTATGTAAATTTGCCCTCATGTATGTTTTTTAATAGCTACAGCAAAACCTGTTCACATCCCTTTGAAGTTACACAGCAGCTCCTAACAAATGAACCTTTTGGCTCCTGGACCATAGAACACTGATGATCAGTGTTGCTTTTTTTAAATAAAAAAAAAGTCTTCACTTTTACTCCAAAACACTTGATGTCTAAGGTCCTCTCCTTCAGACATGTTACAAGTAACTGTTTTGTACACTTATATGCCACATAACTATGTTTCTCTAAAAGGCGCAGTTATTCCAGCTTCTGTATGAGCTCCATTTAACTGTAGAGATCTGCACTTTTCCTCTAGGTAGTTACAGTTACATTTTGTATTTTTGAAGGACCAACGTAATACTTCATTGTTGAATGATTCTAACTATACAAGTGGAAAGTGAGGAAGAAGTTGATTCGAATTAATCTTCGTCCAAAGAATGTAGTCTTTGAGTGCATACCAAACATTGATAGTAACAAAAAACTTCATTAGGGTTAGTTCTGATTTGGAACCAAGTTTAAACAAATAACTGGTTTTGGAGGTGGGAGTAGGAGTATTTTTACATTCTTGAAACAGTAAATTATCAAGTGGTTGTTTTCCCAGTAAAGTTTAGTTTCTGCTGTTTGTCCAGTTGAAAACCTTTCTCAAAACCCTAATCTGTTCAGGAAGATCTAAATAAACATAGGGAACATTTTGAAATATCCCAAAAGTAGATTGAGAATTTGCAGCTTTGCTATTAATGAGGTCATCTTAAAAAAGAATTGTCACTTACTTGTAATCTATTGGCAAAAGAGATTCGAGTATTTTATTCTGCATTATGTGTACATGCTTGTTTTACCAGGTTCTGCTGTTATATGGGCTGAAGACCTGCTTCTATATAACACTTCTGTGATATGCTAGGAAACAGACATAAAAGCAGGACAGTAGATGCCTCATACCAGAAGATGTTGCAGAACGGTTGCTTCATATGTGCTCTTCTCTTGGTAGTTTTATGCTGAAAAGACTAGCTAATAAACACCATCCTCCAGAAGCACGTATAGGTGGGCGGGAAGGTTGATGTTCTTTTTGTGAATGCACAAGCTAATTTGGTAGGCTTTGTCTCCTGTCTCTGATCTTAAAAGTATATATGAAGTAGTGTAAAGTTTGCATAGCTAATAAAAAAATAAAAATATTTCTTGGTAGTGGAACTGAGAGGGTAGGAAAAAAGGAAGTGAAAAGTCTTGCTTCAGCTTCATTCCTACAAAGTATATGATCCAAGTGAATAAATACAATGGCTTACTAGTGCTCTTTTGGGGTACTTAGATGAAAAAGTAATACTACCTATCTCTGGAAAATGGCAATGCTCATAGATTGCTCAGGGTGATTGAGTTTCAGTAGATAATAGCCATGATAGTGCCTTTCAATATCCAATAAAACTTATTTTCCAATTTCTTAAACATGTTCAAAGGCACCTCATGTGTCATTATTTCAAGGCTAAAGCTGTTAATGGTTTTCTCCTATTTTTGAGGGCCTTCACAGTATGAAGGAGAACAAATACGCTTTTAAAGTGTGGTGAAATGCATGAAGTTGGGTAAAATGCATTAAGAATACACAATTTTATTTTAATAGCTGTATCTTGAAGTTCACCCTGAAATTAAGACTTGAAGACAGTCCCTTCAGGGTATTTCCAAGACACTTCTTTAGGCGACTATGGGAAAGCATAACAACTCACTCCTCTCACAAGCTGTTCTTGATTTGGTCCATGTAAGTTAATACTAGTTTCTAGAGTTTTCAGCATTTTCATTTACTTAGATACATATAAAACTGGTAATATGTAGATTAGGAACCTAGTTTTTATTTTAATATAAATGATAGTGTCAGAGGGCTATGATAGTCAAGCTCCTGGAAAATGAGCAGGCCTCATATGTTGCTCTTGGCTTTTGAAGTGTAGGGCTATGACTTCCAAGAACAAATGGCTGCACTAGGTGGCATAATTACTTATGTAACATCTCAAGTTTAATACTGCATCACTGAGAGGTTGAAGTTCTTGCAGGATACCAAAGTTATCCAAAGCCTCTTTTACAGGTTGTGCGTACCTTTTAGAAATGTTCTTTTGGGGTTATCACAAGCTTTCTGAAGAAAGAATTCAGCTTCTAGCTGGTTTGGAACCTTTTACTTCATGGCTGCTCTTGCATGAAGAGCAAGAAATAAACTGAACAAGAAGTATGTTTTCACTCTCCTTAAAGGCATATGCCTGCACCATCAGAATAGGCAGAAGCTCTGTAACCAACGCGATTGCAGGAGTTCTGATTCAAAAAGCGGGGTTTAAATAGTCTAAGTTTTCTCTCATTGGTGGAGATTAGCTTAAAGACCAGAACAGCAAACTGCCTTCCCTGTTGCTGTTTGTGGGAGGGAGCGCTGGCAACGTCATGGGGAGGGGGAAAGCAGAAGTAGCATGTGCACTACTGCCCAAATGAGATAGAGCTGTAAAATTTCTCAGATGCCTAACAGACTGAAATGAAAGTTGAAAGTCAGGCTTGTGCTCTGATAAAAATTCTAACCTGCTCCAGCAGCTAGAACTTGAATTCTCACGAAGGCATTCCCTATATAACTTGTTGATGCACTGCTTCTATTAGTATGTCTTTGCAGGTGTGTTAATTTCCTATTCGTTCTCATAGTTTTTATAATGTAATTGGTCATACGTTTTTGGGCTGCATTGTTGGATGTAGATGCATATATAATAGCTTACAAATAAAGCTTGTACAACCTGATGCTATGGATTGTATAATATATGAAATATACATTCCATATGGAATTAACAATACTAATTTTAGCATTTGGTTGGCTTCCATATGAAGTATATAATACTATGAGCAGTGTGAGCTCTGGTTTCATTCCAGGTGTCCCTTCCACTGCTCTGTGGGAAACAAGAAGATTTCTCTGTTCACAGAGAAAGCTCTGCTTTCATAACTATTTATGCCAGTCTCCCACCTATGAGATGTAAAAGCACAATCCATTCTTCATGCATATCATCACACTATTTGTGTTCTGAATTCTGTTCAGTCATTTTTCTCTTGCTTGCTGATTATATATTGGAAAGTTGTTTACTTGATTATTTAACAGTTCATGTGCTTCAGTAGGGGCTTGAGTTTTTTGAGCTGCGAGGTTGACCAAGCTGGGATTTGACCAAATGATGAAACACCACCAAAGGATTATCAGGTCAACAAGAAAAGCTAAGGCATCTCAATTAGAACTTAGGTTGAATTCCACAGTGGGTGTCAACCCTTGTCAATTTAGTTAATTTAGTGATGGTTTCTACATTTCTGGACTATTTCTGTACTAAGAAATAATGCCTAGGAGGAAGTTGCTGGGTGTTGAAATAAGGTTTACACTGTAAACTCCTGGGAGTATTCCCTTGCCTTCTGGTGGGTGCTAGCTACCAGTTTTTCAAAGAGCGCTAGGCAGAGTTTGACATTAGAGTGTTTGAGGGACAATGTCACTAAAGTTTTTTTATACAGTCACACAATATTAATGGGTTAGAGGAGTTAGCCTTTACTGTCAGAGGCTGCTCCCTGGTCAGTTAAACATACTGGCGCACACAGAGATGCAGAGCCCAAACAGATCGCTTTACTGGCAACAGTGAGCAGTTCACTGTCCCTTTCAAGCCTCAACTCATTGAAATCAACAAATTGGAAGTTTCCCCATCTGAAGTCCTCTGGGCACCCATACCAGGCAGATTGCTTACACTGGGATGATTGGATCTTTATACAATTCAGCTGCATGTGTCATTTTTTGGAAACACTTTTGAGATGCTGTTGATAACCTCAGTATCTTGATGTGGTCACTAACTATCCCGCTACTAGCTTTCTAATGCCTTTACAGCTGGAGGGCTTTCAAATCCACATCATGCAGTTCCCACAGGTGTGCCATAAGGTTCACTTTAAATATTATAACTGTCCCTTCAAATGGAGATCAGCCCTCTGTTTGGAGACATACCTTTAGGCGGCAAAGAACTGAAGATTAGCATGAAGAATAGAACAGGTCATTCATTGCAACATTTGCCTACTGTGCTTGGGTACAGTCATGTCTAGCTTAGTTTAATGCTGAATATGCAAAACTGATTGGAAAGCAGGGACCAGAACATGGAATCACCATGCTGCCTCAAGAGTGCCACTGAGGAGTTGTGGCAGCTCTTTTGAAAGTGCGTGCTCTCACGTTTGTCCTTTGTAATTTTATTTGTAGTCTTTGCTGTGATAATGCACTGTAAGAGCAAAAGGCTTGTTATGTTTAGTGACTGGGGATCAGTAATGGTGTCTGCGTACTTTTATTCACAAAACCCCCTTTAGTTAACTGAACTAAACCTGTATGCGTAATCATTCTGCTTAAGTGTTGGTTAGAGAGATGGTGTTCCCCCTTATGAGAGCCAGCCTTGCTATTCTGATGAACAGCAATGCAAATTAAATTGTTTACTGTTAGAATTCTTCTTGCCTGCAGTCTTTCTCTAAGAATTTGCTGTTTTAGGATTTTTAGATAAAATTGTTTGAATGGTAGCAGTCTAGTGGTGGAAGTGTCTGGCCCACTTTGGGCTGACTGTTCCAGCTGACATCGTGATCACAGACCTACTGATTATTCTTGAGTATCTCTTGAGTGGTTCTATTCTGAAAATAAGAATTCAGGCTTTAGTCTTTTCAAAACTAGTATGCTTTAATTAAATGCTCTGCATTTGATGACTTGGAATATTTATATGGGGAGGATTCACTTACCTAATACAGGTGTCTGATACCAGTTTAGCTAGTATAATGTGTCTTTGCCACTTCAGAATGACAAAGATCTCCTGCATCCTGTGTCATGTTTGCTGACCCCATGTGCATGACTCAGAATGAGTGTCTCAGACGCTGCTAGATGCCTGTTCTTAGGCTTATGAATTAATGTTTTTGTGTCAGAAACATTTCTCATGAACTCTGTGTCAGTGTAAAAGCCCATGTGGTATTTCTTAGAACTAAAAAATACTTCATTTGAATGCAGTGCTGTTCATAAGAACTGTGAATTGCTGTTCCAAGTTCTTGCTGGGTACACTTCATCAGTGGTTAGAAAATCTCAAACTTCTCAAGTGAAAGGAAAAAGGTATTTTACTTCTTTGAACAAGATGTGCTTTGTAATGAGCTTATATCGCACGAGTTCACATAGAGGTGGTGTATGGTTGCTGTCCTATGGATGAGATGTAGTTGATGCAGGATTGGAAGGTGACAGAAGGATTATCTAAACTGTTGCTTATGAGTTAAAAGTGTAGGACTTTGTATTTCTAAGCTCTGATTAAAGCAGTTAACATGCGGAAGAAGTAGTTCGAGAGATATTTAATTTTTAGCTTTTGTTGGTGTTTAGATTTTTTGTAGTAAAGCCAAAGATTTCTGGATTCTTTCTAAGTATTTCTTCACGTAAGTACTCCCTGTATTTCTGTTGTTTGCTTGTCTTCCATATTCTTAGAAGAACTTTCTGACAGCCTGTGTTGAACTCTTTTCATAAAACAAAATTATCTGCATTTTTAGGGCATTTAATTCTGCCCCACTGATTCAGCCTTCTGTGTTACACTTGTGAATGATGTGAGCCATGCAGTGTTCCTCTTACAGCACTGTCTTAACATGAGAGGCAGAACCACATGCCGTTAGAAAATTCTTAGTTCTCTTTGGCTTTAAGAACTAGTTTAGAGTCTGTTCGTTCTGAGAATAAACACCTTATCGGAAATTAGGAAATGTCTTTCTAAACTGCAGGTCTTCAAAATTAACTTGTTTGGAATTTTTAATATATTTAGTGCTGCTGATCAGTGGTAACCCTTCCAACTAGAGCAGCAGAATACAGGCTCTGCCACACTCTGCTGCAGCAACACCAAAACTTAAATCTTAATACCTCCAAAATAGTAACTGGGAATTACACATCAGGGAAGTCTGAGGGAGGGAAAGGAAGAATGATTCATATGACTGGGAGTACTGTTAGTCTACTGTTAGCTAGCTGTATTTCCTAATCCTGTTTCCATTTATTTTGCTGGGCTCGAATGCTGAAACCTTCCTATAGGAATGTGAGGCAATAGAAAGATTTTTTTTTTTTGGGGCTTTATTTTGCAGTTGTGTATTAGTTAAGCATATAGCAATTTGAAATCACAAATTATGAACCAAGCATACTGCAGGTCAAAAAACCCAAACATGCGCAACTGTATTTTGTAGGTAGTGCAGCTTCAAAAATTGTGGGTTTTAGGAGTGGCTATCGAGTGTTGTAAGATTGGGATTAAACGAGATTTTTTTGAGGGTAGGCCGTCATAGTGGTTTTCTCCTGTTTTGACACATGAAGAGCTCTAGTTGCGGAAGTGGTCGAAGCTGCATGTTCTGCCTGACTTCGGAGATGAAAAAAAACAATGCCTTGATAGTTACAGGAGTGGGTGGCGCTAAATGGGAAACTTGGTGAGTATGGAACACTGAAGGTTCCCAGAGAAATGAAGACTGAAAGGGCTGAGTTTAAGAATGAGAGAACAAGCAAGTTAGAGCAGGCTGTGGTTGTTCTGCAAGCTAGCATGTTTTGTCCTGAATAATACAGAGGGCTGCAAATCAGGCTGGGTTATTACTGTCAAGGAAACTGTACTGAGGAAAAAGTACTGGTAAATTACAAAGTATCTGGTATGTTCCTCCTGACAAGTCCGCTATCAGTGATTTGGAAGAGCTGGAGCTATAAAGCTTTTGCTTTCCTCCTTGACTGTAATCATACAAAACTGCTAGTTTATATATGTTTGGATTTTCATTTTAAGTAACTTTAAAACAATTTAGTAACTAGTAAATCATAGCAATTGAAGCCTCAGTTTTATCTACAGAAATTGAAATGAGCTCACCATTTCCTGCCTACTAGGAGTAGGAAGAAAATTGTTTCAAAGCTGGCAAGTATCAGGAGTATGTCTAAAATACTAGAAATAGATTTGAAATACTTTCAGTCAGAATTTTTATCTAATAAATATTTAATCTAGTATCTCCATTTGTTAAAGCATTTGGGTTTTGGAACTTCTGTGACATTAAGCCTTTGCTCAGGGTAGCACTGCTGTTTCTAATGTGTTGTGACACGTTATATTCTCAGGAGTAAATGCTGTGTAAGTGTGTCAAAGAAAATACAAAATCCAGTGATGCCGGAAAGAGGGGTTTTTGTTTTTCAAATGATTGAAACGAATGTTAGAGGCAATTTTGGTGAGATGTAACCAGTAGCAACAGACTAACAGGCAGAACATTTGTCCTTTTCCTGTATTTGCTCAAACCTCAGTTACGTGTTTGTGAGGAAGGAGAGTTGTTCAGGGTACCTGTATCGTTATTTTGTTAGGCAGGTCTACTTGAGCTTTGCTGCTGTGTAAAATCCAGCTTCATATTGTTGCAATATTTGGAGAGTATTTTTGTGATTAAGGCTAGAAGGGACAATTCTGATTGCACTACTTGGACAGATTCTAGAGTCACATTGAGTACTAACCTCATACTGCCCAAAAACTAATGGATAAACTAGTCACCCTGTAGAGAGTGTGCCAACTGTCCCACTTATAGTGGAGGGAATAACGAACATTTGTTACTTCCATCATTGATAGATAGTCTCTATTTTTATGTGCTTTTTTAATATAATGACTTTCTCATTCAGTAACTCTGAACAAGAAATAAGCTAGCTAGTCTGAAAACAGATCATCGGGATCTCTTTCACTCACAGAGTTACTGTGAAAACAGATCTGCTGGTTAAATTCCTGTATTTCATGGGAAGGCCGGAGGTATCATAAATTGTTGTAAATGCAACAACGTGTTTGGTCTTTTATATTCCAGCTAATTAGGGGGGAAATACATGAAAAATAAAAATCTGTGATATCCTGGAAGAGCAGAGTTTGAGATTATAGATCACAGACTGTCTTAAAAATAATGCACAATATAAGCAGTTAAGCCCTTTCCTTTCTCTGTCAGACAGAATTTGGTGAAGATCTTGTATAACTTAACAGTATTTAGAACAGAAAGTGCTCTATCACAGAACAAAGAAGGGAACAAACAAATTTTTTCTTATAACTGTTTCTCTTAGTTTGGGGTTTTTTTGCTTATCAAATTAAATGTGCTTTTAAAACAACTATGCTTACTATTAGAAAAAAAGTACACCTGTCACCCTGTCAATTGACAGTCTTCACGTGAACATTTCTTCTGTTTGCATTAGATAAACTGAAAAATGTGCAGGAATATTAATAGAAATGGGCAGCAGAACTATGAATAGCATAACATTTTCGGTTTTTGTCAATCATATTTAGGCTTGATCGTCTCTTTATTTTACTGGACACCGGTACAACACCAGTAACAAGAAAAGCAGCTGCACAGCAACTTGGGGAAGTAGTGAAACTGCATCCTCATGAACTGAATAATCTCTTATCTAAAGTAAGCATTTTCTTTTAGTACTTTAATGGTGAGAAGAAAACAAGTTTAAAGGGGTGTGGGTTCTGTGGGAAGAAGTTGTCTCTGAAAACAGGAGACTGAAGAAAATGAAGCTACTTCTGTTATGCCTGCTGTTTTGTCAGCATCTCAAATGGTTAGTACGTAAGGTTTCACTTTGTATTCAGTATTGATATTCTATGTTTGCTGCAAGTTGAGATTTTCAAAAGCTTTACTGCCTTGTAAAAATTTTTGGTCTTTTCTAGAAAGATTGTGTGATACAGCATTAAAAATATAGGAGACTGCATGTCTTTAAAAGGGCTGGAAAATGGAAAGAGATTTCCATTAGTTTGAGACTTCAATCTGGCCAAGTCTAGTAAAAGCACCAAAAATAGTCTATCGGACAGCTGGAGGTGGCTGAGTGACCTCAATTCCGCTCTTATTAACAGGTGCCTTCACCACAATTGATGGTATCAACAAAGTGGCCAAAGAATCATGACTATCAACCTACTTTCAAAGAAAAAAATAGTTTTTCCAGATTTGAGACACAGTGGTGAATTAGTTTAGAAGAGCATATGTTGCTCCAAGTGACCCACGTTGTCTGTCATGTTGGGTTAAGTGACTTCAAAGTTTTAAGATCTATTAATATATTTTGAAAATTTCCTTTTAGAAAGCAAAAATCAAAAGTCTCAAGCCTTGTTCAGTATCTGGAGGAAATCAAGGTTGAGTTTGACTGATGGGACTGTATTTATCTTATAAATTCTTAATGTCTGAGCATGGCAAGAGTTCTGCTAAGCAGTGAGCAATGTAGAGAAGGCTGCTTGCATTTCTTTGGTTTGTTTTCTTGTCCTGTTTTTGTTGCTTTCAATGTTGTCTTAATCTGTAGCATTAAAAGTAAGTGTGTTTTAATAGAGCCTAATATCTGATGGATTTTCTGAAAGTACATTTTAAGCAAATAATTATTTATTTATTAATCTCTCCTTAAAGGTGTTAGTGTATTTAAGAAGTACGAATTGGGATACTCGTATTGCAGCTGGCCAGGCTGTTGAAGCAATAGTGAAAAACGTGCCCGAGTGGAATCCAACTCCAAGATCAAAACAAGGTGCTGCTTAAATGAATTATGTAGAACTCAGTGTTTATCTGATGCGAACTGACTGTGATACGAGACTTTTCAAACCAACTGTGTCGCTCTGGGTTTTTTTATTAGTATAGACTTTTTATATGCATAGGCTGTGGTAAACCTCTTTAACGGTAGATGTTTGTATTCGGTTACAACGATGTGCCTGACCTTTGTTTATTCTAAGATTGCCACACTTGTGCTCTCTACCCTCATAAAGCTTTTATAGATAAAAGGAATAATAACTAGTAAAATGGCAAAACTTTTAACGAATCAGCATTGTTGTGATATTTTGCAGACATTCTCTTCTCTGTTCCCTTGTTCAAAGCACCTTTCTGAGAGAGGTAAAATGCAGCATGCTGAAGCCTATTCTGTTTTTACTCGCTTCGCATATGAAATTGTCGTGTTAGGGATGTTAGAGTTGCTTTTATTCTCAACTTACGGATCTATTGTCAGTGATTTTGTCTAAACCTGTTGGCATTGTCTGTGTTCACAACCTTATGTGGCACAGGTTCCAGAAATTAGTTGTTTAAAAAAACCCCTCATCTGCTTTGAGGTGATCTCATATTGTTTCATTCAGTGCCTCCTGGTTCTGTTGCTATAGAATTTGATGAGCAAGTTCTGAATTTGCGTTACCCATTTGCCTTTGATTTTTGTGAACTGTTGTATTTGTTGTCTACCAGCAACTTCTCTCCAGATTGAAGAATTGCAGTCTCTTCAGTCTTTCCTCACAAGACAGCTGCTTTGTCTCGTAGATAACTTTTTGTTCTCTGCTTTTCCTTACTCCTTGAGGTGTACAGAACTGTACACAATGTACCTTCATCTCTAGAGTACTGACAGTTATACATAGTGGTAAAATTGTGTACTTTGTCATATTTTCAGTGTCTCTCTCCTGATGATGCCTGTACTTGGTTGGCTGTTCTGGCTATGTCTGCCCAATAACCTGGTGAATACAGAAAACTGTCCAAGATCTTTACTGAATGTTAACTGCCGGTTCTGAATCCAGTGTTGTATAGGCTTGGTTTAGGTTATTAATTTTGCACCTTATCTGCTGCTTTGCTCATTAATCTGTCCCGAGAGTTTGCCTTGAATTCCTTAGTGCCATTGTGAGTTTTGGTTATCCAAAGGAGCTTAGTGTCATCTGCGTGCTTGAGAAGAGTATGTAGTGACATCTGCTTCCCACTGCTGAAGACTGATAGAATTGGTTCCAGCGCTGATCCCTGAAGGACTCCAAAGTTAACTTTTATGTCTTTAACCACCTTTCAGTCTATAAAAGGATGTTTTTCCCAATTCTGTTGTAACTTAGTTCCTTCAGGTTTGTTTTATATGAAACCTTGCTAAAGGCTTTTGAATATATTATGTTGTCTGGATTCCCTCTATCCACTTGTTGGAGCTCTTTAGGGACATTGATAATCAGGTTAATGAGACAGTTTGGTTGTTTCAAGGTTTTTTTAGGAACCATTCTGACTTTTCCAGTAAATCGTATTTATCCATAGACTCAATAACTTTATCTTTCCAAGGATAGAAGTTAATTTCACTAGTCTGGTTCCAAGAATTACTTACAGTACTCCTCTTACACTTGAAGACTGACAGGCTGCCAAATTTCCAAGTACAGCAGCTCTTTTGAATGCGTTGTCCAGTTCTTTGATATCTGTCTATCCTATACAAAACTGAAAAGGTAATTACGTGTGTTTGAGAAAAAGGTACCATTTAATAGGGCTAACTGGCTATGCAGGCACTGGTTTCTTTTATTTCTGTCAAATTGTTTGATGCTGTCAAATAGACATGTTTTATAGTGATCTGGTTGTATTTAGGTTCTTGGGCTTTCTACAAGAAGCAATAATTTATTTGTGTAATGAAATGTTGATTTCAGGTCTGAAGTGGTGTTTGTACAGTGTTTTCTGTGCTTAGACTTGTTCTACTGTAAGTGAACAAGCCTTCTTAAATAAGTGAGTGTGGAATGAAACACACCAAACTTAATGCTGTATTTCTTGTAAGCAACAATTGTATTTATACTGCTGATTGTAATTCAGGACGTGAGTGTGCTGGATTATGTAGGAATGGCCAGTCTTTTTGAATACTAAGATGCATGTGACTAGGAGCCACAAAACACACCGATCTATGGATGTTGAGAAGAGGAAACGCTTTGGAAGTGAATTCATAAGCAGGAAATTATAAGATACCTTGTGAGGAGCAAATCTCATCTGTATCAGTATTGAACTGTACTGTACCTGCAGCTGGATTTGAGAAAAGCTGATAACTAGTCTTCAGCAGCCCTTGGGAGCTGACTTTCTCCTGTACCTGTTAAGACTACTCTCCAGCTTCCTTAGCAGGGATGCTTGGCTGTTAGCGACATGATACAGTGCTGGCGTGATACTAGTTTGAACTATTTGTGAGCCATATGCAGGTCAAACAGCAAGTTGGCTGTACGTGTACAGAGATGGCCTAGTGGTATGTCAGTGTCCAAGATTTTAAAAAGCTAAATTTATCAAGGGAAAAAATGTGAGAATCTTTTTCTATTCAGTTAAGTGTGTTAGGTAAGCTTTTTCAGTCTGTCTTTGTGAAATGGAGCCTTTATATACTTCGTGAATCAAAATGCTGTATGTCTGATCATGCCTTTGGAGGAAAGAAATTACTACTTCTTCTTTTTCCTGCTTAATCTTCTGCCACAACTTTGAGCAAAAATTTCATCACACTGTCCTTAATACTATTTTCAATGTCCTATCTAGAACCAGGCTCAGAAAGTCCTATGGAAGATTCACCTGCAACAGATCGGTTGCGTTTTGACAGATTTGATATATGTCGGTTGTTAAAACATGGTGCATCTCTTCTTGGATCTGCTGGTGCAGAATTTGAAGTCCAAGATGATACATCAGGTATATCTTTATATTTTACTTGCAGACAAGGAAACTCACTGATTTGAAAAGGTTTTGTGGCAGTATTATGTGTTTAGTCATCTGTGACTTCTCAGAATGCTAGGAAAAAATGGAAGAAAATATTCCCCAATGTAACTAGTTTGTATTGTCTTGTTCAAGTTAAATGATTATTTTTTTAGGGGGTGCATTTTGTTTGGTCTCTTTCTCTTATCAGAATTAGTATTTTTATGAGTGGAGGCGGGGGGGAAGAGGAGAGTGGAAACATGAAAGAGGGAGTGGAAAAAGCAGTATTAAAGATTTCTGTAGAATTTCTGTTGACTTTAAGAAGTGCGGGGACTATCACCACTTGTTCTTTGTTAAAACAGTGTTCCCAAATATAGTAGTAGGATGTAGCTTATTTAAAAACATTGAGACCTTTCAAATAGAGAAAGATTGCATGAAGAATACTGTGATAAAACTGTTAAAGTTGGAAGGTCAAATATCAGTGCTTGTGTGATGTCTTTTATTTCAAGGGATTTGTCTGATATCTTTCTGCACTTTTTTAGCTGATTTGGTCTGTATTAGTGTAATGGCATTGAATTATTTTCATCTAAGATTTCTTTGCTGTTACTGTCCTCTGCTCTGTTTGCAGTCCGTCTTTCTGCACCAAATGAAATGATGCTATAGATAGAATCTGCTTTGACTGCATAGCCCTCGTTGACTTGTTCCCTGCATGCGATGTATTCTGTGCAGTGTACACAAGATCTCTAGCTCAGCAAGGAACAGAACCTCTGACTGCTGACACTTAAGCAGTATCCTGTCTGTTAAGCTTTGCTCCCATTTTATGGCTTGCCATCTTTTATGGTAGATTGATAAGGTGGTGTACAAGCTTAATGCAATTAAAGGGAAAAAAAAAGCTTTTTAGTATAGATATAATTACTAATTACTACTCAACCTGGTGTAAGTTCTACCAATATTGGTCACCTATTTACAAGTTTACATGCAGATATTTGACCAAAAAATCCCAATCTCCTGGCTGATTTCCATACCACACATGTAAAAAAAGGACAAAGTCTGACTGCCCTACAAGCTATACAAGTTTTACTTTACTTGGAAGGTCTAGTCAGGCACTAAAATCTTCTTCTTTTTTTTTTTTTTTTACTGTAAATGTGGGTGCTCCCAAAGTCTGTGTTAGTAATTCAAATGTTGAAACTTCACAACATTCTTGAGGCAGCTTCTGTTAACTCCCTAAATGATCCTTGCTTGACACATGAAGCTTCAAGATTGTTTACAGACACCAAGACCTTTAAGATCATCGAGTCCCACTTCAATCTACATTGCCATCAGAAGTTAGTTTGGGCAGAAGGAAAGGAGACACCTAGGTCTGGTGCATTTTTACAAGGAAGAATGTTTCTGAAGAAAACGGGTTCAGATTCTACCTAGCTTAATACAGGATATTGGATTGAATATCATTTCAGGGGTTTTATGGTGGTTATTTCTTAGGTTGGTGTTTCCCAACAGAGGATTAAAAGGAAAAGAAACCTTTGGGAAAACTACACCAAAAAAAAACCAACCAAAGACACAGATTGCCAAAATCAGCAGATCCCACAAGGATACATGTGCTTGATAATAAAATTGCTAGTTCTTGAATTGGTTGCTGGATTTATTTTTTAGTGAGTTAATTCGCTCATTGCAGTATTATTTCCCCTGAATTTTCAGGAAAGGTGTTTTGGTTTTTTTAACTTCTATAGACCAAGTGTAATTTGATGAATTTCATGGGAGCTGTTTTCGAATTACTAATTGATGACAGTTTAAGTATTAGTCTAGCTTCAGCAGCAGCAAAGGTCTTCCTGGGAATCAGTGTGATCTGGTTTAAAAGATTGTATTGATGTATCAGGCAAGTGCCACTTAATTCTGTAACTTTTGACTTTCTTATGTTATCTCATTGAGAAGATCTTCAATAATACATCTGGTTGGAAAACTGATAAATCTTTGCCTTTTTAAAAACTTTTTTAAGGTGAAATTGATCCAAAAGAGAGGATAGCACGACAGAGGAAACTGTTACAAAAGAAACTTGGCTTAGATATGGGTGCTGCAATTGGGATGAATACTGAAGATCTGTTCAATGATGAAGATCTGGACTACTCGCCGCCTTCAGTTTCACTAGTAAACAAACAACCTGTAGGTAAAACCTTGGGCTGTTTGACTGTAAGGAATAATTCAGTGGGTTTGCTTTACTTCATAGAATTATTTAGATTGGGAAAGACCTTTAAGATCATCGAGTCCCAACCATAAACCTAACACTGCCAAGTCCACCAAATTTCTGCTTCTGTGGTTATAATCTTTATATTTTAAGTATGACGATCAACATCTAATATGGTATGCTTTGGCTTCCTGAGTTCTTAAATCCCCACAGTTGCATGATAGTGTTATTTGATGTCAAACTGCTGCTCTGAGGTTGAAATGATGGTAGGTTGGGGAAGTTAAGAGAAATGCGGGTTTGGGGATTTTTCATGGCCTTTATTGTAAGAAGAACTGACAATGACTTTTCTTTCAGACTCTTCAGGCTGCTGAGTTAATTGACTCAGAATTTCGAGCTGGTATGAGCAGTAGACAAAAGAATAAAGCCAAAAGAATGGCTAAGCTATTTGCAAAGCAAAGATCCAGAGATGCAGTGGAAGCTAATGAGAAGAGGTATAATAGTGAACTGGTTTGCTTTTATTTCAGTTAAACTGGGATTGTGATTTGATTTATCTGTTGGAAAACTTCCTACAGTCTTTGCAGTTTAATCTTTTACATGCTGATTGTGCTGATGGTAGAACATTTGCATGCTGTATGTATTCCCAGCAGAGCTTTGTTAAGGACCTGTCTTCAGAAGGACCCCGAAATAATGGGATGCTCAGTTAAAATTTGTGGTGTGTCCCTGTTATTAAATATGGCTTGAGGATAGCGCATGAAAATGTGGGACTTAAGATAAATGATAACTAAAAATTTAAGATAAACCTTCCAGTGTATGCTGTGCTCCTCACTAATTTATAGTAACTTATTATTTTTACCTGTGTTCATAACAAGCAGCAAAGAAAACTCTTTCCCTGATTTAATTGAAGAATTTCTGTATTTCTTGGAAAAGACTGAGAAAGATTGCTGATTTGGGACAGTATTCTCCTGTATCCTCACTGACGGTTTTTTTAACATGTAAACTTATCTTTTTCCATATTTCAGTGTTAAACCTCTTTATTTTGTATTCTTGCCACACTTTATTGTATCAGAGACCTCAGTTGTAGAAGTAATTACTTTTCCTAAAGCATACTTTCAGTTCATAAACTGATCTTTGTTCCTTCTCAGCAATGATAGCACTGATGGGGAACCAGAAGAAAAGAGAAGAAAAGTTGCAAATGTTGTCATCAACCAGCCTGTCACAGACTCAAAAACACTGGTAGAAAATGCTCCAGAAGAGGTATGGTGTATTGTTCCACTGTTAGCAGGAGCAGTCATTCAGTTTTTTAGCAGAGTAATGTAAAACAAAACTCCTTCATGCTCCCCAATTCTTCATTCTTTTTAGCATTAAGAGAAAGGGAGTAAAGAATGCCATTGCCAGCTTCTTTTATATGTAATGAAGCGAATAGGCTTCAAACTGTGTGTTGCATTGAGGCAGAAAACACGTTTAATCCATTGGTAGCAGTCTGTGGCTGAAGTGAACCTGAGTAGGTGGATTACAGGTGTCAGACCTGGGTATTAAACTGTAAAACTATGCTAAACACTCAAATGATAGGATTACACTGAGCCATAAATAATTTGATCTAAATGTTCATGTACACTTTATTTAATCTTTGCCTTATTTTAATTAGGCTTAATTTAGAATTTCTATCTTTAGTAGTTGAAGATTTCAACAGTTCCTTTAGTCTTAGAAAAAACCTGCATTTGTGTCAATAGACTGGAAAGCTGAAAAATGGTAAGAGATGTTATACCAGAATGCAAATGGTATACAGAAGTTTATCTGAAGAGCGTTTATCTTGATTAGACTCTATTCTACAAAAAAAAGATTTTTCCAAAAATAGCTTTGTAATTAAGTAATTTGCAAAACAATGATTGGAAAATGAATTTGAGACATTAATGATAACTAGGGGCTGACTAGCTGCTGGTTGCTAGCCTTTCAAATGCTTGCTTTGTGATGCTGTGAACTTACTAATGTTAGCGTCTTAATTTCCTTTTCACAGCCAGGTCAGTTTCCTTATAGGAAATTTTGGGATAGTGGATGTGCTTCTGGCTTTCACAGATGTGGAATATGTTTTGAAAAGGATGATGTTTATTGCTGGATTAATTGACCCAATTTGATTATGTAGTGTAATCTCAGGCTGAGACTTCCCTATTATGTTCTTTAAAGGCAAAGTTCATAAATTGAAAGAATTGCTGGGGACAATAAGAAACTTTGCTTAATTTTCTGCCTTAGCATGGTTTCTAAAGGGAGGCTGAAGTCCAGAACACCAAAACTGATTACCATAGAGAAAAGGTGATACTACTAACAGACAAACTTCATAAGGTTTTTAAAAGATCTGGTGCTAATCAGCAAAGTTTCTGAAGTGTGGAAGAAGATTGTTTGTTTATTTCAATTCAGTCCAGTAACAAAGAAAAATACTTAAGTTTTTGGAGGTCTTTGTTATCTTCGTATATACAAGTGATGTACAATGTAAGTGTTTGCCTGATCCCTTTCTCTTTATCTCATACTTAATTTTTTTATTAATTTAGGCAAATGAATGGCCCCTGGAAAGCTTTTGTGAAGAGGTGTGCAATGATCTCTTTAACCCTTCCTGGGAGGTAAGACATCTGCAGTATCTAAGGTGTAACTATAGATTAAAGAAAAGGCTTTAATAGAAGCACAAAAATTGCGTGCATAGGACTTGAGAGCATTTTGCTAGGTATCAAAAACTACAATCAATTGTAAATACAGATTGCATAGCCCAGACAACTGTGTTTTAAGACTTGTGTAAAGGAGAAATGAAAACAGGTGTAGTTTTGTACTTAAGTGGAGAGTGGGAAAGGTTGGAAAAGCAGTGATCATAAGTCAGAATTCTGCAAGTATTGAAAATCAAGCAAAATAAAAGTATGTGAACCTATAGTCAAAAAGATTAAGCAATTAAACAGGTTTGGGTTCATCAACAGTTTGAGGAATATTGTGTGAGTCTTGCTGACAACAACAGTGTGTTTGTCTAATGCTAAGCTAATAGAAAAGGAGGAGGGAATTAATCCTTTGGTAGCAGGGTAGGCTATAAATCATTAGTTGTTCTCTTCATTTATAAAAAGGAACTTCTAACTTTGTAGGTGATATTTACTATCATTCTAAAAAAAAACTATATACTTGGCTGCCTAGACAACTTATTTTCAAGATTCAAAACTGTTCTGCTCACCCTTCTATTCAATCCACAAACTTTTATCTGATGAAGTAGCTGACATGGGTGTCTTCCTTGAGCAGAAGATGGAAATAACTGTGGTCAAGTAATTTCATTTTTTTTAATGAAGTTGATCTTTTGAAACATTAAATGTTAATACAAACTATAACATACTTATGTGTATCTGTAGCACAGTTTCAGTGATAGAAAGTTGGCACTCTCTGTACTGACCTCAAACTTGGAAACAGAGATAGATCATATGCAGCCAGCGCAATTATTTTGGGCCCAGAAAAAGAGTAATTGTATTTGTGTGACAGGTTACTGCATATGAGCTAATAAGCCTCACCTTATTTGAAAGCAGTATTTGAAAGCAGGCTGGTTGCAGTTGAAGCCAAAGTCCACTTGTCTTCTGGAAAGCAGACATTCTCGAGCTTTTGTAGTACATTTGATATAGGGTGCGAGCATCTTAATTAAGGAAGTAGATCAATACAGAATCATTATTACGGTATGTTCTGGATGAAAAACAGGTTAAACACCTCAAAATACACGTTTATGAAATGGCCCTCTGGCATCTTCTTGCAATGTCTAGAGGCAACCTGGATGACTAAATCAGACTGCTTGCCAAGCTTATAGGCAGCTGAAGTCAGGCAAGATGAATCCCACTCCTGGTATTTCCTTTATGCCTTTGTCTTGCTGTTTTGTGTTGGCCAAAGCTAAGAAGTTAACTAGTAAAGTCTTTCTTTTTTTGGCTTGGAAAAACTAGTTATAAGCAATCTTGGACCAAGTAAACAAATGATTGGTGTATTATGAACTATTAGGATTTTACGACTAGGTCCTCTGGCTGGTTTTTATTGGCTTGCTTATAGCTTTTACCAACAGCCACTGAGCTGTATGTATGGGAATGTGTATGCTTGTGTTTCTTCTTAGATAATTTGATTACAGGAAAACCTACCAATTTGTGCTATAATGAAATGAAATACGCTAAGTTTCTGCTAGCAACAAGCACGTATACAAAGTGCCTTGAAAAAAAGAAGAGTTAAGTTCTGCTATCCTGTGTAAAGGCCTCTCAATGAAAATACAGTTCAAAACTTCACTTGTGCAACTTTCTCTGTATCTATTGAGTGGGCTTTTCTTGATTAGCCAATTATTAGTCCAGTAACATATCAAAAATACCAGAAGCAGGTATATCTGTTGGGTTTGTGTCACTTCCAAAACTCTTCCTACTATGTTTAACTGTTCATGTTTGGTGGGAAACATACAAAGTGGCTGTACTTTGGTTTCCTATATCATTCATTCACTTTTGTAATATTTAGCCAAGCAAAGCAGGTTTGTAAGCTATGCAGAACAGTAATTCTCAAAAATTTCTTCTGCAGACCCCAAAATACTAAGTGGGATTCCAAAATCTACTTAAGAAATAAAGAGTTGTAGAGAAATATAAATTAATTATACTATAAAGAGAAATGTGTTTAAGAAATATAGTATTGCTTTTCTTTAGCTTATGCAATTATTGAAAACAGTAATATCTTCTAGTTGCTCTTACTCTGAAAACTAGAGTCTTAGAACATAGTGAGGTAAAGCTATCTTCTGCTATGTTACTGCAAATAAGATATCTTCTGTGTTAAATAGATACAATTCCTAATTGCTTCTGTTGATAAGCTGGCAAATACTTAGGAAAAAACAGGTTGGTTTTGGACAGATTAGTGTTTAAGTTAGTTATTTGATCTAATAAAATACTACCCTTTCCTACAAGTGTTAAGTACCACTAACTCTGCAGTACTTGAAACATCTCTGGTAAGAATAAAGTAGTAGTGTTTCAGTTAGCCAGTGTGGTTTTTATTTTATGTTCCTAAATATTTAAAAATTGACTTTTTATTTCACTTTTCTAGGTTCGACATGGTGCAGGTACTGGACTGAGAGAGATCCTTAAAGCTCATGGTAAAAGTGGTGGTAAAATGGGAGATAGCTCTTTAGAAGAGGTAGGTTTCCTGTCATGTGGACTTAACTTAAATGATGTTTAGAAAACAGACTTCTTAAATAGTTAAGCTTTGCAGGACATGGGTGATCTAGGGAAATATAAACCATGAGATTTGTTTGCTCAAAACAATCTGGATGAAATCATTGTATGCCCTGGTGAAATATTTACATTCTTTTTAAAAGGCCTGTGCAAAAAAACCAATACTACTGTATGAGCTGCCATTAATATGTAGACTGTGTGTAAAGTCAGTAAACACTAGCTTCCATTCTAGAAAACCCGAGTTTGGGTCATGGTAATGGTGTGCTGAAGCGGAATTGACAAGTTGATTATGTAACTAGTGAAGTGTCTCAGACAATCTAATTCTTTTCACTTAAACAGTAAGGGGACTCTACCAATCTGCTTGCTTTCTGTTAAGAGGAGGAAGTGTTTAGTCTGTTTAAAGATAAAACATTTTTTAGAAATATCCTGACAGTAGTAAATTCTTTACTAATAATGAATCTCGGCCGTACTGAGTTCCTGCTGTAAAAGCAGCTGAAAGACCTTGCGGTTTGGAGAGTGGTGAAGAATGAGGATATATGTTTTTCAAATGGAAATCAAGCTACTTCAGCATACTTGGTGTACAGGGAAAGCAAAAGCTGCTATTGCTCCTTGCTTCCACGTGGAGTAGTATTTGTTCCATGGAGACTGCAGGGTAATAACAACACATGCTGCAATGATAAGATACTTTTAAACAGTTTCCGAAATATTTAGGCAACAAGAGTGTGTACTCCAGACTTGCTTCAAAGGCTGCTGTGTATGCTGTGTGCAGACTATAATTCTTTGGCATGTATGGGAATATGAAATCCATTATGTGATGTAAGTTTCGTTCATTAAAATGATAGTTTTCAAGGGAAGTGGTGATCTCATAGGCAAATAGTGGACATAAGACAGATGATGCCTGAGCAGTTGCTTTTATGGGGCTTCTGTTCTGAGATTCAGAGTGAGCTATTGGGTCTCTAGCAGAGGCCAGAGTTTCAAGACAGGCTTGGTCTAAATTGTTTTGTTAAATCTGAAAGAGACTTGGCTGAAGAGCAAGTTGCTTTTGCTGGGTCTCCTGCAGTGGAGAAGTACTGCTTTGTATTTTTTTGTTTATAAATATTTTTCAAACATGTATTAATTGATTTGCCTAGGATGTGTTTACATTAGTCTGTATAGATTATCAGAATGACTTTACCATTGTGTGTTGTGTAGGGACAGAATCATGTCTGCCTTACAAGGTGCTGTCTTGCCTTTTGATAAAGGTACTGTGTGGGTTTAAAAAAAAAACCCACAAATTTTAATAAGCCAGGTGAGCTGAGTTAGTGCTATTTTGCTTTGACTGTCTGTGTAAGATGACTATATTCAGTCAATCTAAACATGTGTTGTAATATCTTTTATATAAATTTTAGCTAAAGCAAGAGTATCAAAAATCCTTTATGAATAAACATAGTCAAGGTGTTCAAATCTTCTTTTTTACAGATGATTCAGCAGCATCAGGAGTGGCTAGAAGATTTGGTTATTAGACTTCTCTGTGTGTTTGCATTAGACAGATTTGGAGACTTTGTTTCTGATGAAGTAAGTTGTCCCTGAGTGAACAGGTGGATCAGCAGCTTCTGCAGGAGATAATACTGCAGCACATCAGCTATGCTTTGTACAGTGCTACAGCATGTGCCTGTTGTAACTGCTCACAGATGCTTATTATAAAGTAGCTGATACATAAATTTCACCTTGTTTGTATAGCAGTTCTGGTCATCTGACTTTACTCATACTGTTGTTTTTTCTAAGTGAAATTTCATACAGAAATACCTGTTTTGTCATTTACTTTATCCTAGGTGGTAGCGCCAGTACGTGAGACTTGTGCTCAGACTTTGGGAGTAGTACTGAAACATATGAATGAGACAGGAGTTCATAAAACTGTGGATGTTCTCCTGAAGCTGCTTACACAGGAACAGTGGGAAGTGAGACATGGTGGTCTCCTTGGAATAAAGTATGCGTTGGCAGTACGGCAGGTAATAACCCTCGTGACAAACTGCAGAGAGCTTTAGAACAAAAAGCTCCGCTCCAAATTGAAGATGCAGCTGAACAGTAGATACGTATGATAAAGCAAGCTTGATTGCACTGCAGCCTCAGTGGGTTATGTGTGACCTGTATTTTTATATCTGGGCTGCAAAATCTGCAAGTATGTAGTGAAGTTGTGCTGTTGTAACTTGAATAAGTTACCTAGACAAAACATTATAAGTAGAGGCTGTGCTTGCCTAGTTTTGACAGTACTTTAACGTGTGAGGTTAACAGAGCTGAGGGCTGCAGGAGGTTTAGTCTATTCATGATATTGTTCTGCAAACACTGGGCTTTGTTTACATCAAAATGGGGCTGAGGTGCAGTTCATTCAATTTATAACCTAGGCTGTACTTCATGAATGGTAACTTAACAATATTTAGATTATAGTCTTGGACCCGTAACTTCTGCTTTGTATAACAGGTTTATTCACATGCTCAGAGTACTTTTTAGTTGTTTGGGTCATATAATGCTTGTTAAGGTTAAAAATGCTTTTGATCTTTTTGGCAGGACATGATCAACACTTTATTGCCTAAAGTGTTGCCTGCAATAATTGAAGGTCTCCAAGATCTGGATGATGATGTCCGAGCTGTTGCTGCAGCATCTTTAGTCCCAGTAGTGGAAAGCCTGGTCCAACTTCAGGCTCAGAAGGTGACTGAAGTGCTTTCCATCAATTCTGATCAAAAAGTTCGCTCTCGATCTGATTGAAGAAAATAAAGCTTAGAGGCAACACTTGGATTTTCCTATTTTTTTAATAATAAACTCTTCTGCTTATTTGTGTAGGTGCCTTTTATTCTGAATACCTTGTGGGATGCACTTCTGGAGTTGGATGACTTGACAGCTTCCACAAACAGCATCATGATCCTTCTTTCTTCCCTTCTGACTTATCCTCAGGTTCGCAAATGCAGGTAACTGTTTAATTAGTATTGCTTCAGTATTGTAGGTTGGACTGTGCGGATGTTTTCAAATTGGAATAATCAAAGTTGCTTTCAAATCACATACCAAGGAGATGCTTTTGACGTAAATCAGTATTTTAATTTTACTTTTGTGTTTCCTTAAAGTGAGGGTTGGGACAATGCTTCTATTTTCATTACACTAGTAAAAGGCAATAAAATGATTAAAAGGTACTAGACATGTTTATATGTGACTCTTCTCACACACGCTCATCTTGGATGTTTTAATAAAGGCTATCAGCCCCACTCATATGATGATCCTGCCCACAAACTACTTGTTTATGTGCTCCTTGATGACAAACTCCAAACAAGAGCAAACTATGTACATTAAAACGCAGGCATGTACCTGTAGGACGTTACTGTTGGAACAATTCTAAAGAACTCTACAAACTTGAAAATTCACATCAATAGTACAGCCACTAGTTCTGTGACTGGTTGAAGGCAATGCCTTGTTCCTCTCTGTTTGGGACTGTCAAATGAAAGGAACTGTATGTTAGTACAAGAACATTTTTCATAATACACGTAAACTCACAGCATCTGCACTTAAGGTAGATGCTTTACACATCTTGTCTTTCTGATCCTCTATGGTTGTCACTGCTGAAGCTGCTTTTCTGCCCAAATCCAAAATTGAGCATGAAGTTTTGTCACCAATGCCATCTTTAATTCAGCAAGTACTACTTGCATCAGTTGATGTGCAGGTTCATGCACAAGAGATCCAAGCTTGTTTTAATTATGTCTAAATGCATAAATGCCTAACAATAAATTCAAAACAAAACCAAAAAGACTCTTTTTTTCTAAATAGTTGAACGAAACACAAAGTATAATCTGTGAAACAACACTGTAAAAATACATGTGTCAATCGACTAGTTATTCATATTAGTAAGCAAAAACCCAGTATTTTCCTGAAGAAACGTTACTGACTCAACCAATTTAAATGTTAAGCTACAGTGTCTTGATCCTTCACTTAAAATCACCAGGCACATGCGTTGATATTCTTTTTTAAAAAGCTTTTTTTGGATAAAACTAAGTTAGTATAAACAAAACTAACTTGACTGTTTTTCTTTCCTCCCCCGTCACTGCCTCTACATCTCCCTTTCCTGTACTAGTATTCAGCAATCACTCACAGTTTTGGTCCCACGTGTGTGGCCGTTCTTGCATCATACAATATCTTCTGTGCGAAAAGCAGCCCTGGAAACATTATTCACACTGCTGTCTACCCAAGACCAGGTAAGAATTAAAGTTGTTAAGGAATTTACTCTGATATATATTGGAATCTGCTTGTTCACATGATACGGTTGTTTCAGAGCTCTTCAACATGGCTGACGCCTATTCTGCAAGACATGTTAAGACACATATTTCAATTCTGTATCCTGGAAAGCAACCAAGAAATTTTGGACCTTATTCACAAGGTATTTGCATGACTTCTTTCCTAGATATGTAGTGTCTGTATAACCTGCTCCTTCGTATCCTCTGCACTTTGTGCAGCTAAAGAACAGTGTGTTCACATTAACTGTTTTGTAGTTAGCCTATGTGTTGCTTCACTATAGAGTGAAGAGTAGGATGGTTCCTACAGTTTATTAGAACATCTATGATCTTACACAGACCACATGCAAATTTGCCATGATTTCTGCTATCGTTCCTTCCCAAGGTATGGCTGGAACTGTTAAACAAGGCATCTGTACAGTATGTGGTTGCAGCTGCTTGTCCATGGATGGGAACGTGGCTCTGCTTAATGATGCAGCCTTCTCACTTGCCTATTGACTTAAACATGTTGCTTGAAGTAAAAACCAGATCAAAAGTAAGTGAAATGTGACATCACTAACTGTTCTGGGGAATGCAGGAAACTGATTAGCTGTATATTAAAGGCACCTTCTAAATGTGTTAGAAGGCAGTAGTGGTGCCTTCCTACAACTCTAAATGTAACCTATTTTACAAACCTTGAGTTTGTACAGCAAAATAGTTCTCGTCATGTTATCCGTGACAATTCAAAGTTCTGTCATGTAGCATGCTGCCTGGGACTACTTGATGAAGTCCTTTATTTGCATGTTCCAAAACCATCTGTTTGCAGAACTGAGTTAAGTCTAAAAGCTTTACAGTATTTCTGAAAACATGCTGAGAGGTTGGGGGCTCAGTTTATCAGGTATATGTTGAATATTAGTTTTAGTATTATAGTGAAGGAACCATATCATACATTTAATAGGACCACAGAACACCTATTACTGGAGAGATGATTTACAGTGAGTAACTACTTTAAGTCGTCTGTTATCGAAGAAACATTCTGGCTTAGTCCAACTTTTGCAGGGTATGATGGTTACTTGAAATGTTATGGAATATGAATTAGTCTTTTCTATTACAAACACATTTACTTTCAACCTCTCCCAACTTTATTCCATAGGAAAAGGCAGGTGCTAAACTGCGTCAAGGTCAAACCCAGAATAAGGAAGTGATTCAGGAATATATTGCTGGGGCAGACAGCATTGCAGAAGATCCAGCAACCAGGGATTATGTTGTCATGCGAGCTCGGATGATGGCAGCAAAGTCAGTTTACTGGAAATACGAAAAAATATTTAAAAGCAATTTATCTTTTTTGTTATATAGTACTTTTGCCAAAATCTCTTTTTGGCACCTTTGTTTTGAGTTGTTAATTGCAGAGTAGTTGTAACATTGAAATGACTGTTCTTTCACCTTTTCTCAGGTTGCTGGGAGCACTTTGTTGCTGCATTTGTGACCCAGGTGTGAATACTGTTACTCAAGAAATAAAGCCAGCTGAATCGTTAGCTCAGCTGCTGCTCTTCCACTTGAATTCTAAATCTGCCTTGCAGAGGATTAGTGTTGCATTAGTAATCTGTGAGTGGGCAGCCTTGCAAAAGGTAGGATGTTTCTGCAGCAAAAATAAATTTTACTTACTATCTTAATCCACAGCTTGTTGTCTGCTACTTGAAATAAAACTTCATTTGATAAGCTAAAATGGTATTCATACATCTAAATACTAAAATCTTGATTGTTAGTGGAGGAATACGTGACTGGGTAGCTAAAAGCCAACTGTCAGAACTATGAATCAGTAAATACATTCACATTTCTTCTACAAATAAGGCTATTCTCAAGATGCATGTTATCCAAGGTCAGTGGTCCCTTTTAACATGACTGTTAGAACATGACTGTATTCACTACAACTTCTGTTCTAGTGGCAGACTGAAAGGTTTGTTGATAATCTTAAAAATTCTGGGCTGCAAATGTTGATGGTCCCTCTGGAAACTGGATTTTTGTAGCTAGATGGCACTGTTTAGTGCCCAGAACAGAACAAAAGAAATTGTGATTACTCAGAAATACAAATTATGTTTTTTCCTGTTACAGGAGTGTAGAACTGTGGCCATTTGTGTGCAACCTCGCTTACTCGGGGTCCTTTACGAACATCTCTATTATGATGAAATTGCTGTTCCTTTTACACGAATGCAGAACGAATGTAAACAACTCATCTCATTGTTAGCTGATGCACACATTGACATTGGAAACAGAGTGAACTCTAGTGTATTTACAATAGATCAAGCTAACGAGCTGGTAAGTAGAGGCATGCCTACCCTTCTTTCAAATCTGTTCTTGTCTTGAAAAATACATCTTCAGCATAATTAGTACACAGACTGTAACTTTCAGAAATAATATGGTGACTTTACATATCCTTTGACATGAGATATTTGATAGATACTTACCACTTGCCATGTGGCGTTTACAGACTATGCCAAAAATCGGGTAGAATGCAAGGTGTAGATACTTAACAGGAGAGAAAAAATTGACTGTGTTCTGATTCGATGTGTAGATTCCCTGTTGAAACCTACACAGAAGAAAACAAAGCAGGCTGGAACCACTGTCAAAAGACTAGTAAATATACTGTGAATTCTAGACCTTCTCCCCCCTGATCCCCACAAGCATGTGTTTTAAATTGGTTTTTTTTAGTGGCTGTTCAATTGTTTTGTCTTTTTAGATATGAAAATGTCAGTGTTAGATGTGCTAATAAAAGGTAGCTCTTGACATGATAAGCTCTGTAAGCAAAAATAAAACTGATAATGTTGGGGCTACAAATTAAAAGGGTGTTTTTCCAACTCCAAACTGGCCTTTGAAGCAGAGAGAAATATGAGTATGGATAGATGAGGTGGGATGTGAATGAAGAGCTTGTAGATTTGAGAGCCTGTGAAATAAAAGGGGACTGGGGTGGGAGGGGTGTGTAGATTTGGGGGGGATGAAGGAATGATGGTGGATGTGGTGCAGCTTGGGGTGGGGGAGAAGGGGGATTAGAATCCTGAATGTGTTTGTGTATGCAACTGGAATGCTGAGGATAAGGGTAAGAATAAAAGGAGATTTAAGTTTGTGCAATTATGGCCATCGTGACTGTAGCATGATAGATCTTGAAATTCTCAGATGGTAGTATTTATGTAGTAATATGCAGTGACTTGGAAATGTAAGTGCATCTTCAAAGTGACAGGTAATTCTGTGTATGGGCTGAGGGAATTTTGGCAGTCAGTCTGATTATGGCTACCAACTAAAATTAACAAATTCCCAAGGTAAAGCCAGGCACAATTACCTGAGCTCATAGCCTGAAATACAGGAGCTTTCATATACCTCGGCTGTTTACTCCTGAGTGTAGTAATAAGGTTGGTTGACTAATGTGATATTTTTGTTTTGTTTTCCAAAATGTATCCATTCTGGATTAGACTCATTCCATAACTGGTTGCCATTTTCTGTGGCTGTCTTCTGCACCCTTTTGAACTCTTCAAGTTTTCTTGAAATACAGACACCAAACCTACACTGCACATGGGTCCTCATGCATTAGATAGAACGCCCCTGTGCTCCTCCTTGCTGTTCAGGTGCTTTGCATTCTTTGGTCATTCCAGTAATCAAGGTCATGTGGAGCAGAACTTGAGGTATCTGTAGCATGAAGCAGCACAACTCTGAGAGTGGAAAGACTTGACCTTAACATTTAAAACTAAAAGGCAAAAACCAACAACGCCCCCTCAGACTAACCCCTTTCAAGAGCTGTCATCTTTCCTTTACTTAAGAGTAACTGTCCGATCAGAGTAAGCTCAGCATTTTCATGATTCCACACTTCTTTTAATCTGTTTCCCATGAAAGATTTAAGCAATAGTAGTCAGCCGGTTTTGAGTTGGGGAGGATATAGTAAGTCCTCCAAGTACTATGTTGTGCTGACTTTTTCCTTAATATTTTTTTTTTTTTGTAATCCCAGTCTCTTTCCTTAAAACAAAATCAGCTTAGGATGTGCACAGTCCCATGCACAAAGATGCTTGTTTCTGGCCTCTTGCATTCTCAGCATGTTCTCCTTTGCTTATCTGTCATGTGCTTACATATTGCCAGAATATCTAGGTATATCTGACGAATATAGGACAACCTCAATTTGGAGGAATACATAAACTCCTCTTTTATCTTTGGGAATCTAGGTTTGAAATGTTCATCATATGCCTGACTTTCCCCTTGAGTTGCAGTTCAAGATTCTAGAAACTACATTTTGGAGTCTTTCTGGCTATTTGCTGGAAAAGTGGAGATGATAACACCTGGTGAAATGACTCATGTTTTCAGAAGATATCCCATTTTACAGTAAACAAAACAGATTGGTAACAATTTTTTTTCTTTTCATTAGGTTACTTCTGTTTTCAATGAAGTGACATCATCCTTTACTTTGAATCCTAAAATTCTACAACAGTTGGACAGTAAAAGACAACAAGTCCAAATGACTGTTACAGAAACAAATCAAGAATGGCAAGTGTTGCATCTGCGAGTCCATACGTTTGCTGCATGTGCGGTTGTGAACTTGCAGCAACTTCCAGAAAAATTAAATCCTGTTATAAAACCCTTAATGGAAGCTATAAAAAAAGAGGAGAATACACTTGTACAAAACTACGTGGCTTCATGCATAGCAAAGTTACTTCAGCAGTGTACAACAAGGTCTCCTTGTCCCAACTCAAAGATTATAAAAAATCTCTGCAACTCCCTCTGTGTGGATCCACATCTTACCCCGCTAGCAGCGTGCCCTGCACAGCCTCAGAGTGGCCAGGAAAACTCAAAAGGTATGGTATCTAAGACTGCCAGTGTTCTTAAAATATGTCTGCTTGTCTCCAAACTGTTAAAAATGAGTATTTGAGACTTGTTTTGAGTGTGTTTAAAATGCCAGCAACAGTGTCTTCATTTATTTATTTCATTTAGGTATCTTAAACTATCCACTGTGTGCAGCTAATGACATGTTCAGTTTTCAGAAACTATGTATAAAAGACCTTTGTGCCAATTTTCAGTTATTTACTGTTGTTCAATTATTATCCACTTGAGATCACCTTTCCTTTGTGTTATGAAGCTTATCACAGAACTGTAGGGAGTGTACTCCTTCATGTCAGAGCAGAATAGCATCTGTATCCAACTGAAAATTAAGCTCATTAGCATAAATAGAAACATTAACAAATCCAAAGATACTGATAGCACCTGCTATTACATCACAACAGAAGTCTTGAACTGTTTATAAAGGACACAGAACTGTTTAAACTTTTGGAACATAATGTGTTTTATATAAAAAAAAAATCAAAACTTGTGCAAACTTTACACTTGACTGGAGTTTTGTTACCTGTATTTCTCAGTGAATAAGAATTTACGAGGCAGTTTGCACACTTAGATTTTCTTGCCAAGTCTGTCATGTGCTCTTAACAGTTAACTCTACTCTGTACTTAAATTTTTCTGTTCTTGAGGATGATGACACGTTTTTTTAAAGCATGTTGAGATCTGCAGATGACTCGTAGGTAGCTATCACTTCCACCTACGTCTTAAACTGCAACTTGAATTGTTATCAGCTAGTCTCTTTTTTTCCTCTAGGGCCCAACTCTGATAAAGATGGGATGCATCATACAGTTACGAAGTACAGGGGAATAATTACACTGTACAGACATCAGAAAGCTGCTTTTGCCATCACAAGTCGGCGAGGTCCTACTCCAAAAGCTCCAAAAGCCCCGATTGCAGATCTCCCTGCTGGCAGTAGTGGAAGCATTCCTACAGAACTTGATGAGGTAAGTATCAAAAACTTGTAATTGCAACTCACACATCCACCCCTCCCCTCTGTTAGTTTGAATTCACTGGAGTTGATAGCACTGGAATAGGGGTGTCCAGCATGTTTTCATAAGAACTGGGTTGACATAAAATTTTGTAATACAAGCAGCATGTTTGGTGATGTTTTAAGTTTTCCCTGTGTTATTGAGAAATCTAATACACCTGAAGGATTTCACACTTAGATTGAGATATTCATATCCTGTACTAAATCCATGCGGATGGATTTCCACAAAGTGCTGTGAATGTGTCCTGTTACCCGTTACTGTTGGTCATGCACAATGGAAGCTGTGAAGCATTAAAACTAGTATTTGAAATATGACTGGCTTTAGGATGTATGTGTGACTTCCACACTTGATATGCTAAATTTTTTGTTACTGTTTTAATTATATACATCTTCAGCATGTTTTAAAAAGATCCTACTCAGATTTTGTTCTCAATTGTTAAAGTGATTTTTATGAATTCCACTTCCTGAAGAGTGTGGGAGCAACAGAAAGGACTTAATAACAAATCGAGTATTGCTTTTGGGAAGTTTTGCTAGCATGCTGGTGTTCTTGGTGTCCCCTATGTTTGCAAAATGTGAGGTTCTAGTACTGGAACCAGTTGGAAAAAACTTGCTGAAATGGGCCTGTGTCAGCAAAAGCCATATCCCCAAATGTAGAGGATTTAAATCTGCTATGGAATATTTTCTTTTTTTAACCTTTATAAAAAAGATAACTTGCAAAGAAAAAAAATTGACCAGCAAATGTGTCGTAGGTAGCTATAAACACAGAATTGAATGCCTATATAACAATGGGAGCCTTCTTGAAAATAATCATTATTCTTCGATGTATCTGTCCTCACTACTTTGAATTGTTAATTCTAGGCTCAGAAACCTTATGTTGTACAGAGAAGAGGAGCTGAATTTGCCTTATCTACTATAGCTAAACATTTCGGTGCTGAAATGGCAACGGGATTGCCACATCTCTGGGATGCTATGGTTGGTTCGTTAAGGAACAACATTCACATAAATAATTTTGGTAATTACACTTCTGATTTAAGCTGGATGGACTGGTAGGCTGGGTGCAGTATATCAGTCTTAAACTGAACACCTTTTCTGTCTTTAACAGACCGAAAGTCCTTACTGGAAAAAGGAGATGCTCCTGCCCAGGAGCTAGTAAATTCTTTACAGGTTTTTGAAACAACAGCAGCTTCAATGGATACTCAGCTACATCCTCTGGTAATCATATTTGAAAGCAGCTTTTGTATGAAGCAATTAAGTCTGTCTGTCTGATACTGTTTTAAATCTTTATTTTGTAATGCTTCTTTCCAGATGTTTTTCTGATTTTGTTCAAATGGTGTTTTTATTGTACTTGCTACTCTGCCTGTTCTCCAGGTCCTGTATCCTAGTTTTGATAAACATGGAAGACGTAGCCTTCTATCTTCAGCAGTTGGACTCTTGCACTTTAAAGCTATTTTTTCCCTGTGTCCTGTAGGATGTTAAATTCTGTACTTGTTATTGTAGGATAAACCATAAAAGCAAACACCTGCTTGCAATTTAGACTTGGCCTTCCCTCTGCTGGGTGAGGGAGATATCCAAGGCTTGAGTTATGATAATATTCACACAATTGTGTTGCATTGAAGTCAGCATCTCAACCCTCCTTTATTCTAATTCCAGATTTCTTAAACCTGGAGAACAGACAGGTTTCTTGTACAGGGAATGCAAAAATTATAGGAGACTTGTTACCCCAAAGAAGACTGGATTTGATTAATCTTTTCAATTATTTCCCTTTTTATCCACCCTTCAATGTAGAAGACTTCACATCTTATATGCAGTAATAGGCCCTGAACTGACTATTTTTACTCAGGAGAGAGATCCTAGAGTTAAGATGGTTCTGTAAAAGTATTGTCTGAATGTAAAATACTGGGTTTGTATTGTGTTTTTTTTAAAATAAGAAACAGAACAAAAAGACACTGTTATGCCTGCATCTGAATACAATTTTTAGTGCTAGCCTATCTACAGTACTCTATTTCAGAATAAATGTAGTAGCACTGGAAGAGGCATGGAGAAGGCCAACAGGATGATAAAACTACACAAAAAGACTCCCATACAATGAATAATTAGACCGGGACTCTGTATGGAAAAAATGTCATGGGAATAGATGGGCGGAAGAAGTGGCTGTAGAATTCTGAGCAGATGGAGGAAATTCACGTGGAATTTTCTTACCTAATTTAATAAAATTCTCAAGTGATTTTGAGTTAATTTAGCATATTACATGGAAAGATCTTTTTATATATACATTTTTAATGTGTAAATATAGCATGTAATTAATATGCAGGTTGATTTTGGCGGTGCTAATACTGTGTAGAGGTTTAAAAAAAAAAAACACCATAGAAAGTCAGAGGGTGGAGTTGGTTCATCAAAGCTAATACTTAAGGAATTCCACACTATGAAAAACCTGACTGTCCATTTAAGAGATCTGACACAAACTTGCTTGTGTTTACTTCAAAAATAATTCATTAACTTGTTTATAATTCATATTAACCTCCCCCCTTTCTTCTATTCAGTTAATCCAGCATTTGCCTCATCTTTATATGTGCCTTCAACATCCGAGCACTGCAGTGAGACACATGGCTGCTCGTTGTGTAGGTGTTATGAGCAAAATAGCTACCATGGAAACGATGAATATCTTTCTAGAGAAAGTTCTACCGTGGTTGGGAGCAATAGATGACAACACCAAACAAGAAGGTGCAATTGAAGCACTTGCGTGTATCCTTGCTTGAGTATTAAAAAAATGCCGTAAACCTCTTTGCAGTCCCATAATTTGGGGGGAACAAAAACTGTTGCCTGAAAAAATGGGAGGCGGAATGAAAAAATGTTAAGCTGTTTCCTTCCCGTAGACAAGAAATAGAAGAAACTTTTTATTTCCATTGCCTTTATCTATTGAGTGTTTTGATGGAGGTAGTTTAGTTTCTCAAACCATGGAATTCACTGGGCTAAATGTGACTGGGTAGATCAGACTTTGTTCTTTCCATATTTTATTTTTTTTGGTCCCCACTGCTTTGTTAATAGAAGACTTGTTCATCTGAGGGTAATATATTAATGACTTTTACCTAGAGTGTAAAATCTGCCAGGTGTATATTGATGTCTGATAATGTTGAACTGGTAAAAACTATTTCCTTAATAACTGATCCAGGTGTAATGGAGCAGCTAGATGTTGGTATTGTTCCATACATTGTTCTTCTAGTGGTTCCAGTTCTGGGTAGAATGAGTGATCAGACAGACAGTGTACGTTTTATGGCTACTCAGTGCTTTGCAACACTAATTAGACTAATGCCTCTTGAGGTAAGCTCAGATTGTAAGTATACTGAATATGTGAACTGTCCTGTATTCACTTTTTCACCAGCCACAAAGTCCAAGTTCTAACTTATTAAACACTGAATATGTAACTGTTTTTATAGATGTTGAGTCCATATCAGATAATTGAACATGTGTCCTATATAATGTAAAATTGGACCCTCTGTTAGTAGTTTTCTAAATTAAAGTGAAATTTCTCTTTTAAGAAACTCATTTCAGCTGCATACATGAAGTTAAAAGCATATATTCATTAATTTTGCATGTAATGCTGTATTTGCTAGTTTTAGCTCAAAAGTCTTGGGAGTTACGTGTGTGCCCTCCCTAGGCATGTGTGATATTGTGTATGTGGTCGAGAAATACATTTAAAAAGCAATACTGATGTAAAAGAAAAAACTGAAGTAGCAGTAACAGAAATAGTGCGGAGATAAGTACATATTCCTAGCTCGACCCACCCTACAGCCTTGGACAAAATACTACATGTAATTATGATCCAGTAGTGTTTAATCAGTACAGATTTGCTTCACGTTTTCACTCCTCCTACAAGTTGCATACCTCAAATACTTACTAATATTGCAGTTCAAGGACTACTAGGTTTTTAAGTAACTTATTTTCACCACCAGATGGTAATAGAAGACAGTTCAGAATTTGTTGGCATGTTTCTAATGGAAAAAAAAGTCAGTTTAATGGGTGTAGTAGCTCTTATTGATTTTTAATTTAGAATAATAAACCTTAGAATCTGATAACTAGCAGTCCACCTTAAATGGAGCACTTTCTGTATGCTTACACCGAAATGCTGAAAATTTGGAAGTGAGCGAAGTAGAAGTTCATTTCTGGCATGCTGCCGTTCATTCCAACGCATTTGCACCTGTGCTGTCATATGCATCTGAATACAATCCTGTGGAATACATCTAGTTAAGATTTTTTTTTTAAAGCTATTAATATAATTTAGTGAGCATCTCTTAAAATGCAGAATACTTGTTTTATTAATTGCATACATATCCATGATCAGTTCCTGTTTCCTTTTCCGAGTTACTCAAGAACTCCCTTAAGACTTCTCTTTTGAGTTAAGGAAGTTCAGAATCAGTTTTGAACTATGTTAAGTAAGCAAACTTAGAGTGAAGTAGATTATTAATGAGAGAAAATACCAGTATTGTTGTGGAACAGACTTTTAAATGCTAGCAATTTTAAATGTTGGGCCAAACAAGGAATTTAAATTGGTAACTGGAGAGGGGTGGGAGTCATCTCAGTGGAAAGAGCTAAGGGGTAGATTGATAGGACTAGGGAAATTGACGTTTTCTGGGGAAATGCTTTATTAAGGAATCCTTTCTTGAGGTTGAAATAACTTTATCAAGTTTTCATAGACAAAGTTTCAGACATGCTGGAGGGGGAACCTAGCAACTTATGGAGTGATGTTTTATGGATGCAGTTTTACTTTTTTAAATGGGAAGACTTTTTAGGGTAGTCTTGCAGATATTTCATAAGATGAACTCTTAACAGTTTTCAGTAGTTATAGTGGTGGTATTAAAACAAAAAAAAAACCCAACCCTTTCCACTCACTTCATGTCCCCGAAGCATAATTTACACTCTCCGTTTTGCTACAGAACTAGTCCCTTGTGTTTATTGCTGTCATTTTATATACTGCCTAAAATGCATGACCTGCATTCAGCTGCTGGATAAGTAGAAGTGATAGTGGTCTGAATAAGCTTGGAGTTTCTAATCTGTGTTTGTGTTTGGTTTCTAATTGTGAGGAATTGGAAACAATAGCAATAAATGAGTTGGGAGAACAGCTTTGCTCAGTTTCCTGTATCTTTCTTCTGAATTTCATTATCCATTCAATCATAAACATGAAAAATATGATTGAGAAAAGGACTGTAAGGTAAATGGTTCAAAATAACCTGTCCTGTTCTATTGATAAGCAGTCATGCTGCAAGATGACAGTATACTTGGACCAAATTAACTGGCCTGGTATTCACACTTCAAACATGTTTTAAAAGGGAGAGCAGGAAGAGCAGTTGGACAAGTAGGCTGCTGTCTGTGTGTACATATGTACTTAAGTACCTTATTGGAGCACTTCTAACATCTGAAATCTGGGTTAGTTTTCTCCCTTCCTTAATAGCCACCTACACAGTGGAATTATTGGATAGCGTTTTTCTTCTCAGCCAGGAGTCCTGCTGAAGTGATTAGTAACTTGGGTTTTGAAGTAAAGATAACTAGAGCTGGAAGTGGCCCAGAAAACTGGGATGACAGATGTGATGACGGAAAATATCAGTGCCTCTTCTGCTACTGTGTATTACTAGTAAGCAAGAATTGCTGAGCACATTTGGTCCCCAGATACAGCTTCTTTGGCCTTGTGGCCGGGTATGGGTAGTACCTAGGAAGCCAAGCTCTGCTGCTACAAACCTGGAGGGGTTTATGTTTTTCCCCAATAGTTTCTAACTGCTTGAGTTCAAGCTATGGATTTCAGTATCACTTTAAATCTAATTCTGCTAATGTTTGTAGGAGAAAAATCCATCTAACTTTGTGGCTAAGGAGAAATGGGTGTCAAAGGATTCTCAAGCTAGCCAGATAAACTCTCTGATTAGAGGTAGAATAGCTCAGTGTTTGTAAAATCTTAGAAGTATGACCAGGATTTCCCCTCTTCTATGCAATCGTGTTAAGCTTTTCAGTGTGGCATTCAGTGCAGAATTTGTCTTTCAAACACGTATAGCACTGAGATTGGATTTATGCCATTGAGAAGATTGCAGATTTTGTTTAAAATTGAGGTTTCATTTCTTACTGTCTGTGTGAGAATTAAGTACTGTAGCCCTTACATTACTGCTTTAAAAATACTACCCTAGGCTGGTATACCAGATCCACCAAACATGTCTGAGGAATTAATCCGAATGAAAGCTAAAGAACGTCACTTTCTGGAACAATTATTGGATGGAAAAAAACTGGAAAACTATAAAATTCCAGTACCGATCAAAGCAGAGCTCAGAAAATACCAGCAGGTAACAGCTTATACTTTTATTTTAAAAGAGCAGTAAGTTCCAGTCTGATACAATTTTGTGGAAGGGTAGGAGTTCAGGTGCTGGGGGGTTTTGGTTTTAGCTGTGCAGTGTGTATCTTGGGACTCCTGGGTAAGGAAGAATGAATTAAGTAATGCATGCCATTTACACTGGTTTTAATGATATTTTTTTTCCCCCATCTGGATTCTGTTACTCGCTCAGAGAATGGCCAGTGGGCTGTGCCTTGCCTGGGCTGGCTGTGGCAGCTCACCACTGCAAAGCCAGGCCTTGTTGTACTGTTTGGCTGCTTATGTTTTTCCCTCCGCTTTGAGCGGGCTGTAGTGGATGTATTTACGGTGGGGAAACAAGCGTATAGATTGGTAGTGATGGATGATAGAACGTACAGATTTTGAATGGAAGCTTTGGAACAGGTTGCCCAGGGAGGTGGTGGAGTCACCGTCCCTGCGGGTATTTAAGGAAAGGTTAGACGTGGTACTGAAGGACATGGTTTAGTGGTTAATAGGTGGTGGGGGGACGGTTGGACTGGATGATCCTTGAGGTCTCTTCCAACCTTAATGATTCTATGGTTAACTAGCTGAAAGACGATTTTTACTTCTGAGGCACACTTGGTTTTATTTTCTGATCTCAGGATGGAGTGAACTGGCTGGCATTTCTCAATAAATACAAACTTCATGGAATTCTTTGTGATGACATGGGCTTAGGAAAAACTTTACAATCCATTTGCATTCTTGCAGGTGATCATTGCCTCAGGTAAGCTTAAATATCATTCTATCTTAAAGACTAATGATAGGTTTTATCTATGGTAGTGACCCTGGACATCATTCTGGGCAGTTGGCTCTGCCTGAGCAGGGGGGTTGGAATGGATGACCTCCAGAGGTCCCTTCCAACCTCAGCTATTCTGTGGAAAACAATTTTTTCAAACTTTTTGATGTTCTTAAAGGGCCCAGGAATATGCAAGAACAAAACTGGTGGACAGTGTTCCTCTTCCCTCCTTGGTGGTGTGCCCCCCTACACTCACAGGACACTGGGTGGATGAAGTGGGCAAATTTTGCTCCAAAGAATATCTTAATCCTTTGCACTATACAGGACCTCCTACTGAGAGAGCAAGGTAAAGTATTTCACAATTTATGACTTGGGTAGAGTAAAATATCACACAGAATTCTGCAATTCGCTTTACTACTGAAACATAGTTTGTGGGCATGGTAAAACTGGTGATGGTACCTTTAAAGGCTGAAATAATAAAGTGTAAGGAATGCTTTAGTTATGATTGCCTCTTTTTTTTTTTCCTTAAGATTACAACACCAGGTGAAAAGACACAATCTGGTAGTGGCTTCATATGATGTTGTGAGAAATGACATTGACTTCTTCAGGTAAGAATTGGTTTGTTTTCTGTGGGTTTTAATAGCTTAGAATGTTAAATACTACTTAAGTCTATGTCCTTCTTTTCTAGAAATATTAAGTTTAATTACTGCATTCTTGATGAAGGCCATGTCATAAAAAACGGGAAAACAAAGCTGTCAAAAGCAGTAAAACAGCTGACTGCTAATTACAGAATAATTCTTTCTGGGACACCAATCCAGGTAACTACTTTTTCGTTCTCCTAAGGAGTTGGGCAAGTGGTAGAAAACAAGCAAAAGACATTAATTTGCAGTCCATTTTTGTTGTGCTTTTTATCAGAGCTGTCTTGTTCAAAGTATACATTGTGGTGTGTTTTTTTTTTTTAAAAAGAAGCCTTTCATAGCTGAATACTTGAAACTACATCTTTTTCTTTTCCCAGTATACCCGTGTGTAGGGGAATGGGTGCAGGATCCATGGTACTAATGGGGCTCAAAAGTTGGCAACAAGACTTCCTCTAAGGCTTGTTCTTTAAGTAGTAGGCAGGGAAGGGGAGAGAGCATTTCCTTACGCCTCCAGTGAAATTGGCAAGAAACCCAACTCTGAACTCCAGATTCTTGGGATTTGTCGTAATGACCTGTCTATGGAGTATCTGTCTCATCCAGGACCAAGACCAGTGGTATCTCCTGGGTTTTGTTATCCAGAAGAATTCAGGGTGTGGCTTAAGACATCAGACACAGTAGAAAGTCAATTTATATGTGAAAGTGCATGCACCGGTCTTCCTGTAACATAGGCTGATGAAAGAGCCACCAAGTTCTAGGAGCTGAAAAGCTTGTTGCAAAGTGTTGTTTGTGGTGTTTCATAGGCAGCATTAGACATGAATGGAAATGTTTCTAATAACTTGTAACAATTCATTACTTTTGAAACTAATTTAACAAATGTTACTTTTATTTTCAGAACAATGTCTTAGAGTTGTGGTCGTTGTTTGACTTCCTTATGCCAGGATTTTTGGGTACTGAACGCCAATTTGCAGCTCGTTATGGTAAACCAATACTGGCAAGTAGAGATGCCCGAAGCTCCAGCCGAGAACAAGAGGCTGGTGAGGATCAAACTTTAAATCTCAGTTTTCTTCCTTTAAATGAGAACTGCTAATGAAAGTAGCAGTGGACGGTTCCAACATAACAGACTGAGGGGGAGCCAAATGTTTTGACTCTTTTTTTTCTTCCTAAAATATTGCTTCCGTTGCCTTCACTAGGGGTTCTTGCAATGGAAGCACTGCACCGCCAAGTTCTGCCATTCCTGCTAAGAAGAATGAAAGAGGATGTACTGCAAGATCTTCCACCCAAAATTATTCAAGATTATTACTGTATTCTCAGTCCCCTACAGGTATGTTTAAAATGTGGCTGGAAGCTCAGTTTTTTCAGCACAGTTAAGACCACAAAGGAACCACTTCTGTATTCCTGGGTCAATCTGATGTTACCTCTGACATTCTCTGGGACCACAGGGCTGAAAAGTGTTTCTAGTACATGTTTAAAATTATTGCAACTGGACTGAGATCAGACTATTTTCCTAGCTTAATATCTGGCATCATTCTTCAAGAATAGTGTGTAGGCATCTGCAGATTCTTTTTAAAGAATACTTTCCCACCTGAAAGAAAATAAATTGCAAGAGATTCCACTGTTAATGTTGTACTTGTGCTACATATAAAATAGCTTTTTTTGATTTATGGTAATTCAGAACTTTAACTTGAAACTAAATTCTAAAAATGACTGTTCATCTTCTGTTGGGGAAAACGTTCTCATTCTTTTGTCTGGGGCCTGGTCTACAGGTTCAGCTTTATGAAGATTTTGCCAAGTCTCGTGCCAAATGTGATATTGATGAAACAGTTTCTTCAATTTCACTGAATGAAGAAACTGAAAAACCAAAGCTTAAAGCTACAGGTCATGTATTTCAGGTACAGATTTCTTCAGTAATTTTTACTACTAGTTAATTTACTTCTGGTAACTGTATTTCTGGGTTTAATAAAAAATGAAAATCAAAATACTTAATCTAGATGCTTGTGGCCATATGATCCTGATAAAATACTTAGATTTTTGGATCAGATTGCCTGGAATGTGATGTATAGCTGTTATGCTTAAATTATGGGTTTGTGTCTTGAGTCATATAAAACCATCTTAAATTTTTTAATGCGTTCTGCTTAACTGGTGTTGAGCTATTTTGTAAATCTTGGATACTAGTTTTGATTAAAAACTGTTAACCAAAACTACAAAATCTCAAAACAAGAGGGAACTAATTTTCATCTCATCAGCTGTTATGCTACAAAATTCAGATTCTAAAACATGAGAAAAAAGTTAGATCTGAATTTATGAAGGTTCTATGATTCATGGTCTTACCGAATTGTGGATTAAGTCTTGGCTACCTGGAAATACTAATTCTCAAAGGCTCTGCACAGCTCCCAAACCCATCTACTGTATCCCATGCTCACATGAAGGAGTTGGGAAATGGTAGTCTGCACTGTTCCTGCAAGAGGAACCAAAATCATTATGCTCCTAACGGTTCCTTCATACAGATAGAAATCTAGATTTTTCTAAATATAAATGTGCAGTTTTATTCTAATCAAAATACACCCTAATGTCCAAATTGTGGAATGTGGCTGTGTGGCCCCTATACTTACAGTCAATTTTGTTCATCCTTTTTTTGTAACTACATTGTTGCTAACCATTTCTTTGAACTTCATTTCGTAAATGAATAAAGGCATTGCAATACTTACGGAAGCTATGCAACCATCCAGCATTAGTGTTAACAACTCAGCATCCAGAATACAAACGAATTACAGAACAACTTGCAGCTCATAATTCATCCCTTCGAGATATCCAACATGCACCTAAGCTGTCTGCTTTAAAACAAGTAAGTAGACTTCCATGTTATGCCTTCAATTTCCTAAATGTTACTCTGCTGCTGATACAATTTGGAATGCTTTAAGACTTCATCAATGTGAAAACTGATCTTAAACCACTAGTGAAGTAGTAAGTGAAATAGAGTACGAGGGGTTTTTAGGTATATGTCCTATTCTTCCTGTTAATTTAAGGGGAGAGGGGAAGCACGAGCTTCCTTCGAGGTGATGTTTATGTAATTTTTGCAGCCTTGTCAAAAACCTTACTTTTGTTTGTTACTCCTGTCCTCCTTGTTACTGAAAAACTTTTCTCCTATTTATTACAGGGAGACTATTAGCTTGATAAAGTTAAATTGTATTACATAAACTCTAAAGCAAAATGAAGAAGACTACTCTGAAATTTTTCAGTTTGACAGTGAAGCCAAAATTTGTATTAGGTCATTTAAGTGACTGACTGAGACTTTCTTCTTTAGTTTGTTTCTCTTATTTCTACTTTTGATAGTCCCTTAATGTCAATATTTATATGAGGTCTACTGTAATTTTGATGATATACTTTAATGCTCTTTTACTTTAAGCTGCTGCTAGACTGTGGTTTAGGGAATGGTGGATCTTCAGAAAGCGGTACAGAAGCTGTTGTGGCCCAGCATAGAGTACTTATCTTCTGTCAACTTAAAAGCATGCTGGATATAGTGGAGCATGACCTTCTCAGACCTCAGTTACCTTCAGTTACTTATTTACGACTAGATGGCAGCATACCTGCTGGTCAGAGACATTCCATTGTTTCACGGTAAGCATATCCCCTCATAATCAGTATGAGGCCAACTGTAATGAACTGTGTTATTCATATATGGTACACAGTTGGGTTTTTTTGGTCTGCCTCAAAGCAGCTGAGGTTCCTACTTTCATTAATTAAATGACATTTACCATGGTTAACTTTTTCTATATGCAGGTTTAATAATGACCCATCTATAGATGTTCTCTTGCTCACCACTCATGTTGGTGGATTGGGACTTAACTTAACAGGGGCTGATACAGTAGTATTTGTGGAACATGACTGGAACCCAATGAGAGACCTCCAAGCCATGGATCGGGCACATCGCATTGGGCAGGTGAAAACCTCTTAATTACCCATGTGTTTTCCCTCACTGAACTCCTGTTTGTTTGAATTTGGATAAGGTGGTAGCATCTAATAAAAGTAACATCTGGGGGTTTCCACCAAGCTCTTGTTCATATTGCTTTCTTGCAAATATGCCAGATGTTGAATTGTGTACTTTCTTACCCTATCCCCAACTTGATACGCGTTCTTGTCTGTACTTCCTGAGCTGCTGAGGAGAGGCCGGGGAAGGATCACCTTTCAGTGGAAGAAGAGACCCAACTAAGATAAGGAACTGAAGGGAAGCCCCACAGGGTTGTCCTTCTCTAATGCCTGGACAGGGAAAGGGTGACTGCTGTTAGTTCCTCTCTACAGTTATAAATAGCAGTGAATTTTTAACTTCTGAGTACAGATGCAACTGCAGCAGCCTCTACTATCTGCTAGCACAGTCTCATTCTTTTCATCTAACATCAGAGTTACTGAGTGCTATTCCTGAAGGGTAACTCCAAGCCAAACTGCCTCCAGACAGTACATGGTGAATACTAAAAGGTTATGCTTTCTTGAATACCTAAGATGATCTGTGTTAGCTAAGTGTGCTTTTTTTATTTGTTTCAGAAACGTGTTGTTAATGTATATCGCCTGATAACCAGGGGAACTCTGGAGGAGAAGATCATGGGTCTTCAGAAGTTCAAAATGAATATTGCAAATACAGTCATCAGCCAAGAAAATGCAAGTCTACAGAGCATGGGAACAGAACAGCTTCTTGATCTATTCACTCTTGACAAGGTAAAAAAACCAAAACATTTTTACAAATAACCTACCAAAAATAGAGTAGGCTCAGGGAAAAGCTTTGCTTTGAAATGTAAAGTTTAATCAGACAAATATTTGAAGTGGGAATGATGAATAGGAGACAGCTCTCTGAAAAACAGGACGAAGTGGTATTGCCCTAAAAGAATCATCAGACTTGAAGAATTTAGCATATTCCTGAAAACAGTTCTGTATCTAACTTTTTTTTTCTTTCGTGAAGGATGGAAAAACTGAAAAAGCAGATACCTCTACCTCTTCTGGGAAAGCATCAATGAAATCAGTACTCGAAAACCTTGGAGAACTATGGGATCAAGAACAGTATGACACTGAATACAGTCTTGAAAACTTTATGCATTCATTAAAGTAACCATCATATACTCGTAATACAACTGCTGCTAGTTCACTTTTTTTTCTGCTGATATTCAGCAAACTTCAAAGCATATCTAGTGAACCTTTAGCTTAATGTGTAAATAGACTTATTGAAAGAAGAATCTTCAAAAGACTGGCACTGAGTAGTGTCACCTGTTTCACTGGGGAGTTATTCTGTCTTAAACGTTTGCACTGTATAAAAACTTTAAATGTAAACATTGTGAAGTGGTTTGAATTTTACTTGTTCTCAATGGCTGCAAATTCTTACTTGGTAGAAGAATAAAACAAAGCAAGTTTTTACGGATGTTAACAAGTGTTAATTCTGTTTGAAGTTAAGTCCACCGTTATTTCTTTTTGTATCTATAATAGTTTTGTACAGTTGTTTCAGTGAGTACTTCAGGTTGTTCAGTGTACATTTTTCTTTTAAACACAACTTGCTTTTATGGTCTATTAAAAAAAAAGAATTTTCGACTTAAACTTTCATTCAGATCATTTCAGGACTTGTATCACCAGAGGCAAAGCCTAGAAGCCTTCAAAGTATTGAATAATTAAATGGCACTAGGTATGTGCACCCACCTTTGTATATTGAGTATGAATATATTATGCTCTTCAGTTTTTTGACACCATCTTGAGAGAACAGCTGACTTGAACTTTTTAATGTAATGACCTATATTAAATACAGGTAATGGCCTATTTGAGGTCGTGTTTGCATCCTCTTAGCTGGGGTGTACTTTTTTAATTTATCTAAAAGGCTAGAATATAGCCACTTTGAGAGATGCATGTATTCAGTATGTTTCAATCCTATATATTTTTTGTAACTAAAAGAAGAAATTAAATATACGGACATTTTCCAGAAGTAGATTTTACGCTGTCTGGGATTCTAAAAATCCATGCTAAAGTGACTGTTTACTAAACTGATGCATGATTTAAAGCTTCTTAAAGGAATAGGGAGGACTTCTTTTTCGTTAGGAGAAAATATACATAGAAATACTTACATTCAGTTTGAGGGAATTGAATAGTTAAAACTGCGTAACAAAAGATAGTAAAGGACTTTAATAGCAGTAAGTGGGAATAATATGGCTGTACGTTATGCAGCTTTTTATAAAAGGGAGGCAGTAGAAAAAGTGTGTTTCTAGATGTGCATATGTACGAGTATATGCACTTTTTATAAATATTAAATTATAGATAACTTACAGCAGTTGTCTGAATACATAGAATATATGTATAAATATAAAACCTAAGGTTTGTAGCTTGCTGTGTGCTTAAGCATCAGAGCTTAAAAAACCACCAGAGACCTCAATTATGTAAAATAAGATTGTTTTAAAACCATATATATATCAAGACTGTTCTGCAGCATTGGAGATGAATTAATGTCACATTTCAGTAGTTATGAACTGCCATATTGTAACTAAATTAGCATTCCATGAAAATAAACAAAACTGGGAATATATGTTTTGTATGTTGTGTATGTCCATATTTAGGCTTTTTCTGTAGAGAAAACTTTTTCACTGTAGCTGACTAGGTAAAAAAACTAATGCTTTTGGAAATTACAGCTGGATTACTAGTATTGTATTAGTTCATATCTGCCTTCATACACAGAATATTTCTGTTGTGCTTTCAACTGATAATCCAAGCAGGAGGAGACAAGATGGGGCTTGGTGTTCCATTAGCAGAAAAATTATAATACTGGGTACATTAAGATAACTTGGTGCAGTAATCTTATGGTAGTGCCTAGAAATAACAAGATATTTGAATAAAGAAACCTCTTATTTAGTCATAAAACACTGCATATGTTTTGCTTCAAGAGTTTTATCAGTTGTAGTGGTAGGAAACTGGCTCATGCTGGAAAAGAAATACACAGCAAAGGACTACTTTAAACAGATTATTTATCACATTGAGGTTGCTATGCAACCATAATACTCTTAGTGATGGCTCTTGGATATGACATCAAAAAGACTCCTGCACCTGGAAAATGGGGGGAGTGGAACCTAGGATAACTGTTTCAGGATTATTATAGGTACCGACTGATCTTAAGTGGTCTGTGCATTAACACTTTCAAAATGAAAACAAGCAGGAACACTGCGCTAAATCTATTAAACACATTTTTAGTTAATATTAAGCCAAGAGCTTTTCTATGCTTTCAAAGCTAGCAGACCACTTACCATGATCTGGCTTGTTAGTGCAGTGTTCTCAGTGCACAAACTGCATTCATTTGCAGCAAAACTCCAGCAAGAAATACATTCCTGGAATACCTCTGACTGTACTCAACCTGTTTAGTGGGTATTCAGCTGGACCAGACCACACCTAGGCTGAAATAAAACCTCCAAAGACAGTGCAGAGATGTCAGGTTTTTAGCACCAACCATTTTGCTCCACAGCTCATAACCTAAACCTTGACTGCAACTTAAGTCACTGAGGCCCCAAAAACTGTGACCAGTGAGTAGAACCATGCATGCCCAAGGGCGTCATGCATTGTGTGTAATTAGTACTTAGTTGCTAGTCTATCTCCATTATTTAATGGCATCAGAAGAACACCACTAGTCACCAAAGCCAGACCTCCAGATTAATGATGTAGTTCCAGATTGAAAGTGCTAATTTGTGAAAACTAAGTATTACGTACTGGTGACCACATTCTGGGCTGGAAGAACTGTTTTCAACCTTATTTTAAGACTCTTAGTTTTCCAGTTAGTTTCAAGTAGAATTTCAGTCTCCTGCAAACATGCATCAAGTCTGCATAAACATGCCTTTTGAAATGTCTGTTAGAATTAAATCTGACAAGTCTGTCTTTTTCCATGCATGCCATTTTTGGAATCCAGTTAAGCAGGAACCTGCTGTCTTTCTGCAGATGTAGTTGTGACTATTGGGGCAGTGTGGTTTTTAAAAATCCTGCTCCCCAGTGCTTTTGGAGGTGGTTTTTCAAGCTTGCTGAAATCAGCATTACACTGAAGAGCCAAAGTATGCATATTAATTATTTAGTTTAACTCAAATTAGCTTTAGTCTTTCGCTTTATTCCTTTGTACTAGATGGACATTATCTCTAGAAAGCTTGCATTTTTACCTTAAAATTACCAGCTTTAAAGACAAATGCTTACCCTTCCCATTAGTGCTAGCCCCAACTTCACTACCATCCCATGGTTCTACAGGTTACTAAAGCAATTAGTGCATCTTTTTCATCAACTCCTAATTAAAGCAGAAGTAGGGCAATTTAAGCCATGTTAGGGACTGTGAAAAAGTTCCAAGATTAACACATACTCACATATCTAAGATCTGATTAACTTAGAAATGACAAATAAAGTAGCCTTATAGTTAGGTGTGCAGTGTTAAATAGAGCTTTGGCATAGGGCGAGCTTTCAATCTTTTAAGGACCACAGCAATAATGGACTTGTGGCTGGAGATAAGTTGCTTTGTAAACAAAAGCTTGGAAGCTGTAGGTTTTTCTTTAACCCAAGCAGGGAGATGCTTTATAATAAAAATTAATTCACATTTTAAGTCATGTTTAAGTGAGTTACTTCAAGGGCTGCTGTCTAAGTATGCTTATACTGAGAGAGATGACTATTCATCTGAGTTCTTTCAGTGTCCTAATAAGACATGACCTTTGAATTTGCCAGAAACTCTGTTAGTTGGCTCCTTACCTTCTAGTGGCTTAACTAGTTTTTTCAGTATTTTCTTCTAAAGCAGGCTTGGAGGTATTTTGCTCAGTTACACTGTTTATTTTGAAGGCTTACTCCCTGTTCAGGCATCGAGCATTGGTTGCTACTCTGGCAGCCAAAACCAGTCAAATCCTAGCTGAAATGGGGGATTCTGCCCAAGAAAGAGAAGTCTCCATTAGTGTGAGAGTGACAGCTACCCTCTCCAGGACAGAGATGCCACTGTGGGAGGACCACACAGCAGCAGGGTAACAGAGCTCTAACATCACACTGACATAACTCAATGGGATCTTGGGTGTGACCCAAAGGGGAGATGCATTTCTTCCTTCTGCTGGGTGCATGCACCAGCAGAGAGCTTCCTAAGGGCAAGGTGGTGGCACTGGGAGAGGGAAGGTACTAACCAAGTGAGCACATCTCAAAAAACAAAACAGCAATCCACAGATTTAGAGCAGCCTTTCAATCTTTGTTCATGAGCCTTATGCAATAACAACAACAATTTTCTTCTAGTTCTTAGAGAAAGGTACCTTAATGTAATGGAGAGAGTAGGTCTGTGTCAAGCTCCTCTGTACCCTTTTACTTGGTCAACAGCTAAATATACTACATTGGAGTAGTTGTGTTTTGTTTTAGGGTTTGGTTTTTTTGGGGGGAAGAGGGCAATTAAAGACCTTCCTTTATTAGCCTCTTGAAGTAGGGAAGGATCTCCATTTCTGTAGCACTCTCCCTTTATTACTATATTGTCCAAAATTTAGCAGTTAATTTAGCAGCTTGGTTACCTTCTCAGTGCCTTGGGATTAAGAACTGCATGTACCTAAAGCAATCAAAATCTTAAAAATAGCTTAGGAAAGAAAAATAATATTATTATCATAGCATTTAATCAATATTCTAATGCATTATTCAAGTTCAGATGTTTATAACTGTTCAGTCATTGGCAGTTCTGCACAAAGAGGAAATTATTAAGTGTATTTACCCTTCTTCAGGGTAAGAAATGGCTTCTGCAGTAAAAATGTTTCTGTAAACTAAGTTTTATACAAAAACCTTAGGCCTGATGATCTACAGCAAATTCCACAAATGCACATGCTTCCAGCTCTTACTGCAGAGAACAGTTTTGTGTTTGGTTTGGGTTTTCTTTTAATATATAACACACAACTGTGTATTTATGTGCAAGGTATACTACTGGAACCTTGAAATGGCATGTCTTTGCGTTTTTATTTGTATTGCCTCACAATGAATGCACAACAAAAGGTTTAAAAAGGAATTTGCTTCCTACAGAAATACTAAAGAGTTAAATCTAGGTGAAGCTGAACAAAGATTATCAAGACACACAACCTCAAAAAGAAAAATGAAGTTACATGGGCTAAGGTATGTAAGCCCATCCTAAAAAGACTTGTTGACTGACCAGAAAATGCTCTTGCTGCTGAGATATGCTGTGCTCTGGAACACCTTTTTTCAGGTAAAAGAGAAAACATGCCTCATCACATTTTTTTTAATTAAAAAACAAAACACAACCACAACCAAATAAAAGAACAACAACAACAACAAAAACCCAAACACAACACAAAAATCCACAAGCAAGTACAAGAGCTATCCATTCTAGGGAACAGCTCTGTAGTGACAAGGGCTAGACTGGCTGACATAAAACGGCTCATATTTATTTAGCTTTTGTTTCTATTGAAAACCACAGCTCTCTTATTGACTCAAAAGGTTGATTTTTATTTTTCGCAGTAAGTTTACTAGGCCCATTGGGATCATGTTTTGTTAATGCTAAACTGCAATAGATATGCCAAAAAACAACAGAATAAATGTTAATGGTTGTCCTTTGCTAAGGATAAGCTGTTTTTTTAGGAACTTCTTGTAGACGCAGGGATCCAAACTTGCAACTTTATATCTCCACTTCAGTTGTACCCACCCAGCATTGCATCTGCACAAACGAGCCAGGTGAACATCAACACTTCAAACACACAAAAATCTTCTGCTTCACCTATCACTAGAGCTGTGCAAAAATATTTGCAATCAATTTAGTACTTTCAATTTAAATGAGCTCTCAAGAAAGTGCAGTACATCTCATGAAACACAATTTCAGTAAAATTAAGGTCTCTATTGAACTAGTTGGAAGGAGCTGAGACTAGGAGGCCCATCACTTAAAGCTGAAGTCTTTTAGAACAGTGATTTGTTAATTCTCAGAGTAGTCAGTATAAAAATAGGTCTCTGGTACCTTATGCTAGGAACCCAAGTTTAATAGATCTGTGGTTTTACTACTTTTACAGAGGAGGGCCAAGGCTCAAGGAGAAATATCACTTCCCCATCTCACAGGAGATTTATAAAACTAAGACAGTGAGATAGTCAGATACTATAATGATTACCGCCAGAAGCAGCCAGTGTGTGCTGTGGGGCAAAGCTATTTTCAGAGGAGGGTTTGAATTCTGAGCAGTAAAACGTGTGGTAAAGGCTCAGAATCATACTTAAGAAAGTGAAATACTTACCTTATTAAACAAATGGGATTAAGGAGGGACAGCATGTGGACTTGCACAAGAGAGCCACATTAGGTTCAACTTTAACCTAGAGCTTTCCAGGCACAGATGTCACAATACCACAGATAAGGGTAGGGTGCCTTCACTATACTCAAGTAAGAATATCCACCATTACACAGTGAGGCTGCTTGCTCGGTCCTTCATCAAGTCAGGAACAATGCTCAATCTGGATTAACCAACACATATACCAGCCACTATGTTCAGGTTTGCAAGTTACACTCCCAAGAAAAAAAGAGGACAACTATCAAAAAAGATACATTTTAGATACTACTATTGGAGCTTTCAGGACAAAAATTTAAGCTGCAATATGGCAAGGACTGTACTTTCTATTGATTGTGATTGATTTTTCTCTTACCAGCTAGAGCCCATTCCAGTTCAGTGACTCCATTTGCCTCTCCAAGAGCTAACGTTGCCACACCAGCTGAGTGAGGTGCCACCCTCAACCATCATCACTTTGAATGTGTCATTCCTCACACACTACTATAATTCTCAATACTGATGCACCACTGATCTCTCATTAAAATAAACTGGAAGAACATACAGCTGAATGGGATGAGAGGCTGGCTTTCAGAATCCAAAGCTTCTGCACAGATGAACAGTCTGAGATCCTATGAGAAAATTAGCAGATCTGCTGCTTACACGAAGAGGGCTAAGACTGAATTTACACCGACTAAAAAGTTGCCATTTAAATCCATTTTAGTATATAAATACATAAAAAACTATATGAACTCTAATGCTAAACTATGTCACTTCTTCAATACTTTAAATAGAAGACAGGAATAGCTAAAGAAACAAAGTACTTAGTGCCAGATAACACTAAGGAATTCACACATGGATTTAGAAACTTTGTTAGGTTATCTTTCCTTCCCTTCCCCCAAACCTTAAAAAAAAAATATATATCACACGCTCAAAACTTGTTCTATTTTCTTAGCTCTGCATCATGTGAATAGCTAACTCAGTGTTGGGTATCTGTTTTTAATTTAGCAAGTAATCAACAAACATATGCTCTTAGAGATGATGACTTGCAGTATTTTCTTTTAAAGTAAAATTCAAACCAAGATTTGCTAAATTGTGAAACGAAAATTACACATACTAAAGGAAAACATTTACAGCTCAATTTCCCTTTTTAGATGGGGGAAGCAAGTCAATCCAGAGGGCAGCAATTTCCAACCCATAAATTCAGACTCAGGTACAAAAACTGCAGGAAAAGCAGGAAAGGGCGAAGTGCGGAAATGGGGAGAAAGGAAGAGTAATAAGCTGAGTCCTGCCAAAGGGCTGTTCCAGGAACGTGGCAAATTGAATTAATCTGCAGTTCAGTCCGACACTCAGAAATAGCTGAGCTATCGGAACATGCTGGCCATGTCTCCAATACGCTCCGGTTCCAGGAGCCTTTGCAGGGTGACGTTGCGCTGTCTGTGCCAAGTCTGTGCCTGCCAGAGATTTCCCATATGTCAAAGTAATTACATTTCATAGTTTATGCAGTCTGGCTGCTTCAATACTCCATCAAGAAAACAGGAATACTTATCAGTATACCGGCAGCAAGTGAATGGAGTGGCTAGCTGTGGTATTATTTCTCTTTGAATAAATATTATTCTCTCCAGATACACGTTTATGTATTCTAGCCATGCTTCACATGACTCATGCTGCACTTACAGCAATATAATTATCAATCACAGAAAGACTTCAAGTAGAAATCTGCCATGATAAGCCAAGAGAAGAAGTAATGCAGATGTTCAAATCTAACTGCTTTTGCAAGTAAGTAAACAGAGCTTGAAAAAAGTCAGTTGAATTGTGTATGATCTCTGCCATAGCCAGAGAAGGAAGACATTAAAAAGACATCAACCCCAGGAAAGCAATGTACCTACTCTCTTCCTGAATTCCTGCCTCTCTTCTGAATCAGGGCTACTACACTTCAGAGCAAAACTGAGTTTTGACTCTGTGCTACCAAAACAAGTGTAGGTTTAGGGAAATGCTGCACCATATTTTGATCTATTTCACCATGCTCCCCACATCTCCACTCAGTCCAAATTATAAAACACATCTGAGACACTTGCAACTGTTCAGCCTTGGTGGGTGCCTCTATCTTGCAAGTATCATTCCTCACACAACACAACAATCTTGTCAAACAAATTAAAAGTACTGAGGTGCTTTTTCCTATTCATTTGGAAGCTTTGACTGCCCATATAAAAATAGGCAAAGTTCAATCTGCGCATAAAGTCAAAGTACTGCCATACTTATACTCAGAAGAATGTATTTTCAAGAGACTCCAGGGAGAAGGACCATGCACACCAACCAAACCAACAGTCAATGCCAGCCCACCAGCCTTAAGTCTTTGTTCATGATTTATTTAATGCTCACGCACTCCAGCATCATATCAGTTAAATTATCAGTTCATTTGCAAGTTGGAAAGGACGATGTGGCAGAACTCAAAGTTGATACCTCTGCCTTCTTCACTGCCCTGGTAAGAGCTGCAAGATGTGATCAGCATTTCAGGCTTCTCATGGCTGGCACAGTCAGCAGTACTTAATTATTGTTTATAAAATGCAGAACTGTGTGTTCTCACAGTTAAAAGTTACATCATTCTTTGGCTGCGCCTATTATTTATCAGCTGAAGAGGAAGGCAACAAACAAAGCACAAAGAGTGGAAAACACCCAAACCTACTATGACAATTTACATGGGCTTGCATAGGGTCAGGAAAAGCGACGGAGGATGAAGGGACGTGAATGCAATTAGCCCATTTCCCCTGGTTCAGTTTGGTTTATTCCTCCAAGTTCCCACTGTGCAGTATTTTTGCCTCCCATATAGATGCAGTCCAGCTCCCAAAGCCACCACAGCACAGCTGTGGAAGAGACCTGAATCGCCTGACAGCCTGGTGTGCCACTTCACCCTCTTCACACTTGAGCAGGAAAAGTACCTCCAACCATCAGGACGGAAGCCTGCTGTGCCACCACCAGAGGAGAAAACAAACCAGTCAGCCTGGAAGCCCAAATAAACCTAAAGTGGCGGATGGCTTGGGAAGACCCTGCAGCTTCTTGCATCTAGCACAGGAACCTAGAGAAAACACAACCCTCACACACAAAATCCAAGGCACGAAACTGCCAGGGCTGCCTTTGTACCTTCACCACCCCTCATGATAAGCAAATAAATAAAATAATAATAGAAAAAAAAAAACCTCAAAATCACGAGTCCCTCGCTCGCCTCCGAGCGCACCTTCGCGCCCCTCCAGCGAGAGGCAGAGACCGCCGGCGCGAGGGCAGCGCGGCCGTTAATTTCCGTTGGGCACCACGCAGCGCCCGCCCCGCCCCGCCCCGCTGAGCCTTCCAGAAGCGGGCAGCCCGTCCGGCTGCCTGCCCCGGTGAGGGAACGCTTCTCGGGGACAGTGCAGGGACGGTACCAGCCCCCCCTCTCCCTCTGAGGCACCGGCCGGCCTCGAAGCGCTCCCCCCCCCGCTGCTGCATCCCCGGGTTTGCCGTGGGGCACCCCCCAAAAAACCCCACCGCACCACCGAGGGCGAGGCTGGTCGGGCTGCAGCGCCCTCCCCCTGCAGCAGCAATGCAGCTCGGCTGCTGCTGGGAAAGCTGGGGTGATTTTTAGGGTTTTTGCAGCCCTGCAGCTAAAACGATGGCGCTCGGCCCAAGAAGGTGGCTTGTGAGCTGTTGGAAGTGTTCATAGAGCAGCAAAATCACCATCTCGAACTGCATTTTCTCTATCTCTTGACAGGTGAGGATCAGCCTGGGTTTTGGGCTGAGCTGTATGCTTTACAAACTTAGATCTCTCCAAGGTCTCTAGAGGCAAGGAGGCTTCCTCCCTATTTCATTAGTCTGCTGCTGAGCTGTCATGCGGTAAGACTTGCCTGTGTGGCAGCGATGTATTCAAGGCACTAAATGACTTTTGAAAATTAGATGCCTTTATCAGCTTTGCTTTGGTATTTAATCAGCCACAAAAGCTATTTATTGCCTCATAAACTCCTCTGCAGCAAACATTATCCTTTAATTAATCCCTGAAAATTACAAAGGCTGATGAGGTAACCTGTTTTTCACACCACCCAATTAAGTTTAGGAGAGTTTGTTGCTGTTTTCCCTTTCATTTTGTTTTTAGACAGTTGTCAGCTGGGCCCGTCAGAGGGCTTGTTAGGACAGGTAGGAGCAATTTAGCAGCATGGCACAGGTAACAAATACCAGCCAAATCACTGAGCTGTGAGGATTACTCACAGCTGAGAAACTTGGGAGATGAGTAAAAGTTAAACCCTAATTTAACTCACATTAAAATCGGAAGGGAAATCTGAACAGCGTGTGGCTTCAGAATGAAATGATGTTGCAGTCATTAAAAGATTGGAGACAGCTGCTAATTAGGAGTATTTGAAGCTGAGGACACAATAACAGAAGTAGATCTCTCGCATACTGAAATATTTCAGATGCATACTTGCTTTATATATCATGACTTTTTTGTATATCAGCACTTACAGAAATTCAAAGCAGCTGAACTTCATTATCAAGATTGTCTATGACTACAACAACTCAATACCTTAAGATATCCACTACAATGATGTTTTGTAGCATGGATACAAGGTTTTTTACAGCACAGACACAAAGTTTTGCTATTTCCACATACCCCAAGACATACTGCCACCGGAATCAGACATTAGTTTTAAACTAAAGCCGTTCACAAAATAACAACGTTAGGCATTGTGTTTTCAAACTTTGATCTTGCCATATGAGGATGAGAACTATTGCTGGAAACTCAAGAATCTTGTGTGAACTTGTTAATTCTAGCAGAGAGCTNAGTGTTGGCAATCCTGAGTCCTACCTCATTGCTTCCCATGAACGACTGATAAATCTTGTGGAATTGCCATTGGCTGCTCGGAAATGTGATATCAAGAAAGAAGGTGTGTGAGATATTTATCGAGGTTAGTTACAAAAAGGTGTTGGGATCTTGTAATCAGCCAGTACTCGCAGACCTACAGCAAATGCTTCATGAACTGTGAATTATATTTTAAGAAGTACGTAGTGATGCAGGGTGTAGAGTTTGTACTTAGAGTAGTATAAATTTGAAGTACAGGAAGGGAGGTTGCTGCAAAAATTGTTGCAAGAAATTTGCTCATCAGCATTTAAAGTTTCAAAAGCAAATTCTGAAAGAAAAATATATCTCTTGTGTTTGACAAATGGGAAAAGAGAAAGAGAAAAATGGAAAAAAAAGGTTGCCTTCCACGCATTATGGCATTTATTTTTTCTCGTCACTGGAATTAAAAAATAAAACCCAGAGCTGCTAGGGAATTTACATTTCCTGTGGCAGGTGTTAATCATGGTGAGACTAAAGAGCAGTTCCACTTCGGTGACTCTTTCTGTGTGTGAGTAGGTGGTAGCATAGCCAGGACTCAAATTATAAGAGATTATGTTTTCAGAGATGTATTGAAAACTCCAACCCAGTAATTATGTTTTCCAAAGTAGTCCATTTGTGCTGCGTTACTGCTGGAGACATTCTGCATTGCCTAAACCATGTGTTCTTGCTGCCTGAGTTTCCGAAACAGAAGTAGGGGAAAAAATGAAGTAGCTGGATCCTGTTATCCCAGGAGGAGCTGTGGTGAGGCAATGTAGTTTTATGTGGTGATAGATGGTACAATTGTCAGCATCCTGTATTGAGGGGGAATGGAGGGCAGAGCGATCCAAGCCTTGGGGAAAAGCAGATCTCTACAATGATGAGTACAGCTAGTTTGGTCCCAGGAACAAACAACACAGGCAGTTTTACACATCCCACAATGCAGTAGCACCTTGGTATACGTAGTACACAGCTCATTGAAATTAATAAAACTTAGCAGCGGGACTTTCGGGAGTTCGTTGAGCGTTACAGTGACTAACCAGGTTACTCAGTTCTAATTCAAGATAAAGTTAGATGAAGTGTGACAGTGAGAACAGTCAGGAACAGTGACGTTCACCACTCACAAGCCTGGATCTTGCCCTTTGGCTGGAGATGAGGACAAAGGTCCAAACCTATGAGCTAACCTCAGCTAGGAAATGCTGGCAGAAGTCCCTCATTAGGCCAGTTTTGGTGTTTCTAGGCATCTAATTTCTGCTTTCTCATATGTCTGTAACTTCATCTTTCTGAGCAGATTGGTTATTTTGTCTCACCTAAAATAAGCTGGATTCAGAAATAAGTACTCCTCTTCCTGGTTGCGTAACAGGGCATGAATACCTGACAACAACTGCCTTCCTTTTCTTGTAGAGCACAGCTGGAGCACCAGGGGAAATGGCAGTGCTAGTCTTTCTATTTTTCTTTTTACTGACTGGAGTGCTTGTTCATTGATCTTAGTGTAAAGACATGCAACCCACCAGGCTATGAGAGGATGTGGGTGGGGTTCCTTTCTACCCTGAAACTCTGCCACAATGCAAAACAAACTGAAGTATCATAAGGAGCGGAGAGTGTGAAAGTGAGTGTGTAAGGATATCAGGCTGCTCACTGTAGTCTGGCATTTTATGGCTTCTCTATAGGAGAGACTGAATTGTGTCTCTGCATCATGGACTGTTCTGTTTATGCACATTAAGCAAAACTTCCTTTGGCTAAAATGTAAAAAAAAATTCTGTTAGTGTAACTGCTACTTACCTACAGTTACTTGAAAAATCTTCTTGTGACTGTCTGGATACAGAAACAAAACAAACAAGAGGGAGTTTGTTTCCCCCAAATTACGTCACATCACATGAGTTTCTATTAAGCTTCTTTTCAGTGTAAATTAAGAATATCCCCGTTGTTTCAAAAAGGTGACAGCATCCTGCCCAGTGGGCTGAAGAAATGATAACGCACTCTTACAGTGATTTGGCCTGCAGTGAGGGAATCAGCCTTGTGATCTCTTCTTCTAAGAATAAAGCAAATCAAAAAGTTAACACAGAGGTCAGAGTTGCATCCTTTAGAATGTAATTCTTCAAATGCGCTAATAAGTATACCACTTTGTTATAATTTCTTAAATAGAGTCATTGGATCAGAGCAACTTGAAGAATAGGAACAATCTCACCGTGTTGACCCTAGGATTTGGCAAGATAAAGAGAAGCTGAGAGCTACTTGAAGAGTCTTCTGCATTGCTGCAGCCAGCCTTGCCCCACCATAAAGTCTCTTACGAGCAGGAAGCTGAAGGTAAGATCTCTTTGTATCACCAGTAGGGGGAATTGTCTCCTACAGCTCTGGCAGCAGTGCAGTGCAAGAGGCAGACAAAGGTGATACTATTATTCATGCTTTATTTGGTACAAACAATGCATTTTAATCTGCCTACCAGAAATCAAGCCAGATTGAGTCATAACTGTTGTGAGCCTGTTGGATGCCTGAATTGTTCCTAATGTCTGAGTGAGCTTTTTCTTCCTGCTTCTGCCAACCTGATTTGCAATCTAAAGGGGGCTGGAGTGTTAACATAAGTACATTGAATAGGTTTTGACTAATTCAGTCTTAGTTGAAAATGAGTGTGTATGTAATGGGATATTTCTGAGAAGCAGCCCCTTGTATTGTGCTTTTCTGAGTACCGGGTTTGTCTGAATGCTGCCGTAGTCTTTACTGGACATCATAGCCATGTCTTTGAAGCATTGACCTAATAAAATCTAGTGCTGAGGATAGGGAGCCATTTAAATGTGAAACTAGCATAACCTCTCTACCCAAGCCAGTCCCTCCAAACAGAGATCAGACTTTCAACTTCTGTTCTTTATATAGGGGAAAAGAACCAGCAATTAAAGCTTCTTAAATCCTTGTAGTTGTCAAGTGTCAAAATTAATAGGCACCAATAAATGTTTTCTATAGTGGAGGCAGAGACAGAAACAGATCATCACACTGATTAGTTCTTTCTTTGGAAGAAAAGGACTCACTTTATTGAGTATTACAAGTGAGACCAGTGCATTCCAGACTTGCTGTATGATCTCATATCTCAATAAGACAAGTCACTTATTTTTTGTCCCTCTGTTCCTTTTATGTGCTCAGTTTTGCCTACTTAGACTGAGAGCACTTCAGGACAGAATCCATCTCCCTGCTTTATGTAATGCCAGGCCCAATAAAGCTCTGCTTTACTTCGAGGCCTTTAGACACTGGTGAAACATAAATACTTTCAAAGACAATCAGCAATACTGGCTTTGAATGGGAAGTTATAACCTGGCCTGAGGAGGAATTTTTACTGCTATTCCCTATCTGCTGATCAATAGTCTTGGAAAGGAGGAGACTGGGAATATTTGCAAACATTATAAATGTTCAATATACTTGCACAGTTGTGGTAGACTCCGAAGGAGGTGGATTGTAAGTGGTTAGATTGCATTTGGCTGAAAACCAAATAAATTTTATTGATACTTGTATGCCTCAATAGCACCCAAAGCCCAGGAGAGGTTTAGTAAAAATTAAAGAACTCCCTGTCCTAAGCAGATGCTCATGATTACTTATAAAATTCAACAATCAAGTGACTTGAGGGAGAAGAGCTTGACAGTGTGGTAATATTTAGGCTGTAAAGCAAACAAACAAATAAATCAGAATAGGCTTTACTTTGAAGAATGATATAAATCTTCCATTCCTTCCTTTATTTTCTTTTTTATTATTTTTATCACAGTAGCACCTGAGAAACCCAGCCAGCATAAAAAGCAAGGCAGTGTACAAACTCTGCCACAAAAAGGCCATTGGCCAAAAGAGTAGTTGGTCTCAGGGCACAGTGAGAGGAGCAAATTAAGTTGTTTAAGAGATGCCTGGTCTGGCTACATTTTGTAACCTTTTTCTCCCCAGAAGTTCCTGTCATCTCAGTTTTGCCAGTTGATCTACTTCTAAAATTTATTTATTTTTTAAAAATTAGACTTTTTTTATAGAGTCAGACAGCATTCTGTAGTAATTAGATGAAGAGCTCAGATAAGTGGAACTATGGCAGAAATGTAGGAAACCTCTTAACCATGGCCAGTAGCAGAAGACACAGCAAGTGAACATGCACCGATATGTCAGCCCTGATCTCACAGGTGTGGAAAATAAGTGCAGTCAGAAATTCCTTCTCACTGATTTGGTGCCAGGCTGTGATGACAAACACCTGCAAAGACAGTCACTGTTGAAATTACTCTGGCCTTTAATTTCTTTGTTTTAAAAGCTAAAAAAAGTCCCACAAAATTATTTTAATTACCAGAATGACTGATGTAATCATAGAAGGGCACATTTAAGTACAGGTAGAATATATAAAGTTTGCTTCACCCCACTTCTGGTGTACAAGGAGCTTTTAATGTAGGTAGTGTCACCAGTTATTCCACAGATGCAACAAGGAAGTTGTGGTGTGTGTTTTCACTCAGATTTGTGGCTGCCAAAATGTCCTCTGTAATCAGAGAAAATATTCTATCATGGGAATGGCTCAGGTTTAGATAGAATGTTGGTTTCATCATGGTGGACTGTTCTGATTCATCTGGTTCAGTAACATGCATTCCTAGTAATTGTAATTATTTGAGAAATAATACTAGGTCATTACAGCTTCCAGTCCTCAGGGCAGGCTCACTTGCCTACAGCGTATATAGATGGAGGGAATATCTCATAAATCCAGTAAGTTAGGTGCATCTGTATAGGCTGTTAGACACATGGAGAATCCTGAACCTGTACAATGTGAAGGGCAGCTAGATGCTTTCATACTTGGCAATGTGACTTCACTAGAGCTAACCAACAGGAAGTGGTGTGGACAGCAACACATCTGAGATCTTGCCCTTCTTTAGCATATGGGAATGTCAATTGGAATTCACACCTATGTGTCCTTGCAGTCATCAATTTTTTTTTTTTTCTTTCTTAACTTGTCAATATAACTGAAACTCTTCTGATGAATTGTGAGAAAAGGTGGAGGGTGAAGCTTTTGCATAGTTGGTGTGAAAGTGGACAATGGAGGTCTACAGGAGCACTTGCTCTTTGGATTTTCATACTGTGCAGGCAGGTACTACTCTGGTTTGCCAGGACAGGCAATTCTGGGTCTGTGCAGAGGCAGCTTTAGGCAACTTTAGTCAGCCAGAGAGTTCAGACAGCTTTGAGGTTATACAGCAGCTGAGTAGGAGTTTTCAGGAACAGTTTAGGACTTTAATTTTTAATTACATCCTTTTTTATTTTTCAGTTTGGCCCTACAGTGAAATGTGATTAAGGCGGTACTAAAGGTTTTCCACACCAACAATTTCACCTTCAAGGCATTTGCAGCTGTGACCTCAGACACTGTCTCTGTGTTTCACTTATTTCTCCTCTACTGACAGAAGGAGGAATTCATGTTCATGGTTCATAAATAGGATCATGCCAGAGAACATCCTGACTCTGTGCAGTCTCTCTGCCTGCAGTCTGTCTGCTTGATCTGCCAACCCTGAATTTTCACCTACCCACCTGATTTGAAAAGGGGCAGATATTAGATTTTTCTTGAAATGAACTGCTGAATTAATGACTCTCTTAAGGGCTACAAATGGAAATGGAGGGCTAATTCCCTGAGCTGCATTGCGCAGTCCTGAATTATGTGGCAGGCACTCTAAGTGATGCATATGGTATTCCTAGAAACCATTTTGATGGGGTGTGACTACATCAGCTAGGAGCAAATGCAGATGAAAGGCTCAACAGATAACAAACCAGAGGAATTTTATTCAGTCTGAGGTCTGTGTCCTCATTCAGGAGTTATATTCAGAATCTACTTGTTGTGAGTGTCATCAAAGTATGTTTTGAAAGCATGGACACAGCTGTCCAGAAAATGATTGCTGGCCAGTGCTTTTTTTTTTTTTTTTTTACAGTTTACGTCTGGTTTTGATGTGCAGCAAATGCACCTATATGACCTATGTCCAGGTCAACAAATGTCTAGCTTAATGTTTAGCACTAGTTTTTTCATAGCCTTTCAGTGAGGGACTTCAGTTATTTGTTAATGGTACAGGTCTTTGTGCAGGTTCAAGAGAAGAAACATTGGTACGTACTGGAGTAGGGAATACTTGGCTCAGCATGTCAGATACAGCCATTGGCCCTGATTTGGCAATTACTTCAGTGTGTATGTAATTTTAAACACATAAGTAATTCCAGTCAATCAGGCTTGTGTTTAAGTGCATTGCTGACTGGGGAATTTCTGGCTTGTATAGCAGGTCAGATCTTGGCTCCCAGGAGTCTTCCTCCAAATTTAACAGCATTTCTGCTTTACTCTCTTGTGGAAGAAAAGTGGTAGCCTGCATTGCTCTGACAGCACAGACAGCAAATCTGCTTTAGCTACTGTCCTGTGAGGATCTATCATTTATGCACTGGACAGGTAACTTGATGGGAACAAACACCCTATGGTTAACTTTGAGAGGGTAAGCAATATGTACGGCTAAAGCTGGTATGCAACCTGGCTAATTGGCAAAAATTTTACACAAACTTTTATAAAGTTATATATCAATTATTCTGCAAAGTTTAGAACTTTACAGAGCCTAAATAGAGCAGTACAGAATAAGAACCAAGAGACATGTTAGAAATGGAATTGCTTTTGCACCGGGATTGGGAAAGAAATCAGAATATCCTGAGTTGGAAGGGACCCATAAGGACCATTGAGTCCAACTCCTGGCTCCACATGGGACCAGCCCAATCAGAGCAGATGACTGAGAGCGCTGTCCAGACACTTCCTAACTCAGTCAAGCTCTGTGCGGTGACCACTTCCCTGGGGAGCCTGTTCCAGTGCCCGACCACCCTCTTGGTGAAGAGCCTTTTCCCGATCTCCAACCTAACCCTCACCTATTAGAGCTCCATGCCGTTTCCTCAGGGTCTATCACTGGTCACCAGAGGGAGGAGATCAGTGCCTGCCCCTTTGCTCCCCCTCGTGAGGAAGCTGTAGGCTGCGATGAGGTCTCCCTTCAGTCTCCTCTTCTCCAGGCTGAACAAGCCACAGGACTTCAGCCTCTCCTCATACGTCGTCCCCTCTAGACCCTTCACCATCTTGGCTGCCCACCTCTGGAGACTCTCCAATAGTTTTATGTCCTTTTTGTACTGTGGCACCCAAAACTGCACACAGTACTCGAGGTGAGGCCACACCAGTGCAGTGTAGAGTGGAACAATCATGTCCCTAGACCAGCTGACAATGCTGTGCTTGATGTACCCCAGGACACAGTTGGCCTTCCTGGCAGCCTGGGCACACTGTTGGCTCATGTTCAACTTGCTGTCGACCAGGACCTCCAAGTCCCTCTCAGCATGGCTGATCTCCAGCATCTCATCACCCAGTCTGTACGTACACCCAGGGTTGTCTCTTCCCAGGTGCAAAATTCGGCACTTGCTCTTGTTAATCTTCATGTGTTTGGTGATTTCCCAGTTCCCTAATCTGTCCAGATCTCTCTGCAAGGCCTCTCCACCCCTGACAGAATCAGCAGTTCCTCCCAAACTGGTGTCCTCCATGGACTTGCTCACAACACCTTCCAGTCCTTCATCGAAGTCATTTATGGGGAGTTCTGTCAGCTGTAGCTAGTATCTTCTTGGTCAGAAAATCCACAGCTGTTCACAGGTACAGCCCAAATATTGCCAGCAAAGCAGAAAGAAGTGGGGTGCAGTTTATGACAGGTTTTCATGGCTTCTGTAGAATAAATGGGAGGATGTAGCTCTGTGGGTTGCATCAGACGGCACAGCCTGATATCGCTGTCCTTTCTCAGCTGTGCAGTCCTGAGGTAAGGCATCTGTTCATACTTAAGAGCAAGGATAATCTGAGGAGAGGTGTGTGTAAGGGTCTAGAGCATGGCTGGGATCATGCTCATGGGGAGAGATGGAACTGACGAAGAGGTGATACCAGTCACCTTCTGATGCCTCAGAATGGATATCATGTTCTTCAGATCCAGGGAGAAGTGGCATCTTCACTGATGGCCTTGTCCCACTGCCAGGATGAAGCTATAACAAGTAAATGACTTGGTAATAGGAGGAGCTGCAGAAGGGCTTCAGGAGTCAAAGCACGTGGTACAGCTGGTGATGACAGGCTCAGTCTGTGGGAACAGTATGTGTGCTGGAGATAGCCAGGGAGAACTCATTTTAGCAGCAGCTGGGCAGACTTACAGTCACATGGGCCCTGGCTCAGCTGTACAGCCTGAGCTTTAGGAAGCTGAGAGGGCAAAGTTTTCAGAACTTCCATATTGCAGCCGAGTGACTCTACAGCACAGTGACTCCCTTTCCTTGGGCCAAGAGGTTGTTCTCACAGCGCTATTACTACAAGGAACACACAACAGAGGATGACCTCCCCCCAGAATTTCTAATGTGACAGTGTATTTGGGATTGGCTCAGGATTTGGGCAAAGATTCAGTTCAGGTATTTGATATGAAGAGTTCACTTCTGGCTAATGTTATTTCTGTTACACCTCTCCTTCAGAGCATGATTTCAGAGGACTCTGATGATAGTAAGGCATTGCCACTTGCTGACTCTGCATTAGCTCCTGCAGCATTTTGAATGCAGCTTAATTCCCCTGTGAAAAGAACTGACACAATCAATCCCCATGAATTCTTCACACTTGACAGAAACACAAGTGAAGAGGTTGATCTATAATAATTAGGAAATTGAGATCAAAAGCAGGCAGGCTTAGCCCAAACTGTTTTGCTCAGAGGCCATGCTGCAGCTTATAATACACAACTTAATTACTAGAGATCATTTCTGCAAGTGAAGGCAGTTTCTGGAAAAGCTGCTATAAATATATTTTTAAATTCTACTCAGATTAGGATAGCATGAGTTTGAATAGTATTTAAAAGAGCGAAAGGAGAATGTCACGTAGCATTATTCTATTTCTGGCATCACTCCTCAGTGGAAAGGCCATTGTCACCCATCTGGCCTTATGTCATTCAGAAACAAGAAATCAAGACCAAGACAGAAATGGTGTTCCTTAAAATCTTTTTCCAAACAGAAATCATTGTCCTACTTTACAGCAGTGGCAGGCATCTTCAGTTCAGGGCTGCAGTTGCTCTGTCAAAGGCGTACTGAACTATGTTGTCTATGAACAGTCCTTTTTTATGTCTCAGATACTATGTTAACAAAAGGCTGAACTGCAGGAGAGATTCATCCTCCCCCACACTTTGCTGCTTTTCCTCTGGCTTTATACATTTATTCTACACTCTATACACAGTGGAGCCCAGACTCTTAGGGTAGATGTGAATTGAAGATTTATTTTCTTAATAAATATATTCTGTGTGAGTAGTCTGAGAAATGCAGAAGATATCTTAGCATTTGTTTTCCTTTTTCTTTGTCTCATACGACACCTACCTTTGCTGAGGATTAGCTATCAGTAGCTATTACACAGCAGTGAGTTAGATACAAGAGTTACTGAGTTACATGATGGTGTAAAGATTTGCATACTCAGTAAGTCATATCTCCTCATGACTAGGATATTTTTTGGCCTGCTGGTTATATAGTCTATATTAAAGTTTTTTCAAGACAGTGATTGAAGTAGTATTACTGAAGAAATTTTAGCACTGAAATTTCCTGGTACCATAGGGATTTTTCCAGAGCAAAACGTTACCAAATTGCAGGCTGATTGTTGGGAAAATGTGTCTGAGAATCACAACTGTGGCCTCTTACTTTGTTTTAATCAGAGGGAGAGATCATTACAGTTTGTGGTGGTTATATCCTGTGTGCTGTGGGGGTAGTACTTTCATTACATGGCCATAAAGTAATGGTAATTCTCTGCCTCTAAACTCTTGACAGAAAAGTAGTAGTACATTTGAGCTCTGTATTTGCTTTTTTGTGTGTTTTAGGGTTGTATGTGTGTGGTTTGCGTTATCACTTGTTTCATATTTTACTGTGTAGGATGCAGGTTCTTCAGTACTTTGAGGCTTTACTGTCATTTTCCCCTGTGTGGCAGGTCTTTTCTTCAGTGCTTGTTGGAGTATATTTTTTCTGCTGTGGTCAAGCATCAATAATTAGCATCTTAGAACAGAACAACGTAAGCACTTGATGTAAACATTTCAGCAGGTAAACAAATCTCCTCAACTGAGAAGACAGAAAAAAGGGTCAAGGTCCTAAAGCTGAATTCACAAAGTTATGTAGGTGATGTGAATTTGAGCATCACTGTGTCTAATTGTTTAGTTTATGGTGGCCAGAGCATAATCCATGTCCTTGAGTTAGGCACCCATACAGTAAGTGTGGTGTAGAGATACCCAAGGTGCTTTAGCATTGGCTAATTTAGTTGCTTTTCAGGGTGTATTATCACACAGAGCATTTGGTGCTCGTGACAGTACAGTTAGCTTGCGTTATGCTGCGTGGAGCTGCAGGAGGGCTTTTTGCTTTCTGTTGTTCCACTCTATATAAAACAAATCAAGACTCTCTGGACTAAGAGGGGGAGAGCAAAGGAATGACTTACTAATTTGAAGGCTTGGACACCCCCTTGGGAGGGAGGAGCTCTTGGTTCTGGTTCCTGACTAATTTCTGAATTTATGTTATAACGGGCATTGAATACTCCTACTTTTTTCTGCCAGAGTGACTGAAATTTTTCTAGATAAAACATTAATTAAGATGGAGATAAAATGGACTTCTTAACCTTTCCCCATTCCTCCTCACCTCACCTTTGCTAGTGTGTACTTGCAGGTCATTAGGTGCAATAAGATAACTCATCAGTGGGCAGAAAGCAATGATTAGGTGTTTCCTAAACTAGAATATGTTTAGATAGAGTGTAACACAAGAAAGTAACCAGAGTAACATTAATGTCTTGCCTAAAGCTGCAGCTGATGAGAACTGGGTGAAAATTCAAACATTTTCTGGTGAAGTGGTAGCCCAATGGAGTCTGTAAAACAGAATTCTGTCTTCAAATTAGTGGAAAAATATTCTGTTCCTTATCTTTTATTAATTCTTTTGGCCTTTGATATTGCATACTATTTTGAATAGCAAGTGATTTCGCATCGATGCACTCAGCACGTAAGGAGCTTGTTATTAGAGGTAGCATGTTGGTTGTGTGTTGTTTAAAGGTATTTATGTTTTGTAACATATGTAGCAAGCTCTTAAGTGGGGGATGGTTTTGTGTATGTTCATTCATAGCTGATAGTTTCCTTTTGTCATTGCAAGCAGCAGATGAAGTGACGCATATGGACATGTTCAGTAGTAAAACTGTCCAGTTCTGAGCTGTGAAAATAGGTAGTGATCAGAGGAAAGAAACCCCCAGCAAACAGCAACCCACAGTCTAGAATATGTGTGATGTTAGCACTGTCTTTTAAGTGGGAATCTAGTTGCCTTCTAGAATGAGGTATAACTACTCTGGATTTTACCCTTTACAAATGATTGCTTTGGGCAGAATCCTTCCCATTGTGCAACATCGTCTTACTGACATTCAGGATTACTCAGTGCTCTGTGAGAGCTCAAACCTTGTGGAAACGGAGCAAAGAAATACTACTATTGCTTTTCATCCATTCATAAGTCGGTGACAATTTATGAAATTGGAGGAAAGCCCAAATGATAGCATGCAAGTCTAATCAGAAGTAAGAAAAGTAGAGGCGGAATGCGTAGCAGGATGTTTCTGGCACATGAGCACGGTGTGATTCTGTGATGTGAGTTCTGATTGCAGCAATATGCACAAGGCACACTTGGAGGGATTAGTTACATTATGAAGAAAATTTTGCCCATCTCTTAGCATTTCATGTGGTTTTTATTGACTCAGACCATGCTCTGTAGTCTGACAATGAGATTAGAGGTCTTTTTGTAACTTCAAAAGGCAAAGATCTTGGAGTAAAGATGAGATCATGAGTTCTCTTTGCCATGATTTTTGGCAGTATTTTGCAGAATTATTTTGCATATGAATTGTACCAGCTCTCTCTTTCTTTCAAACTTTTATTTCAGTGGGTCTGTAGTACATGTTGAAGCTGGCAAGAAAGGTGAGAAGGTGTATTGGAGGGCAGTATCTTGTTACCTGTAATTTTATGAACAACCATTTCAGATATTTTTTTGTTTACCTTAGTGGCGATGCTGATGCTGTTCCAGAGAATATTTTTCTTCACTTGGTAGAGACCAAAATATGCATCACAAAATAGTTAGAGGAATTGCTGCAGCCAGGAGCAAAAAGGTTTAGTCTTTGCTCCATAGTGCAGGACATCTGGATAAAGAAAAAAAATTATTAAAAAGTCTCTAGGTGTTTTAACTGCTCAGGCTATTGGATAGAGATGCAGAAACACACCTCTGGTCTCTTTTATGTGAAACTTGGTCCTTGATAAATACGTTTGCAAGTGCTTTCTGTGCTTAGGCCTGCAGGTTAAAAAAAATACAGGGAAATACCTTGAAAATGTAAGTAGATCTTGGGTTACTGAACAGTGCAGCAGTATTAAGACCAAACAGTTTTACATATTCCTGTTCACAAGAAGCATGGGCAGAAGCAACGCTAGGCAGCAGCTCAAAAGGGATTTTAGTAAATAAATGTCACACAGGTACCTAAAAGTAGCAAATGGGTACCTGGTTTTACTGATTTAGCCCCAAGAAGTGGCCACCATGCTAATCATGTAATGGTTGGCATGGCCACACGGGAAAGCTGCTGTGCTATGAGTGAGGCAGCATGAGTTCTGTTCTATTGCCAAGGGCTTGCCATATGACTTTGTATTTGCTGATATTTTATTGCTCCTTCCAAAACAGGAAAAGGGGGAAACTTCTGCACTTTTATCATGTTCCCTTTCTCAAATTGCTCTGGTTTGTCATCCCAAAATAATGTTCGCAAAACCTTGCTTGCCACTGGGGAGAGAGAGAATTCAGTTGAACAGCCATACTGTGTGTGCGCGTCTGGGGTACACAGCTTTGGCCTGTGTTCATAATAGAACTGTGTGGTATAAGGGCTTTGCAAGCAGCCAGTAACATTTTTATGAAAACAGGTTAAATACATTGCTTGGTCTAAAACCCATTCTGGGGTTGATCCCTAGGAGGGAGAGCACTGCAATTCTCCCCATGTGCTCGTGCTGCTTAGCTTTTGCTAAACAGGAGGAAAGCAGATTATGACTTTTAAGAGCTAAGCTTTGGCTTTTCCTCAGGTCTGTGGGAGGTGTGATATGTTGCTTTGGTGCCTTGAGTACAAACATGTTTAGCTTAGAAGCATGCCTAAATAGGTTTAAGACACAAGCTTAAATAGTAGCTATTGACAGTTCAGTTTAAGCCTGGCAAAAATAACATATACAAACCAGAAGCAAAAGAGGCTATGCAGCCTTTTGTATTAAACTTAAGTGTATTGCTTTAAATTAAATTCGTGCAACTGTTTTTTTAATGCAAGCAATGGCCAAGTTAAATGCTGCAGTCAACCAGAGAAGGAAAATGGTCAGTATGAGTGCCTTACAAGTGGCATGGCTAACTTTGTCAGTAGCGTAGTAGTGGAAGGATTGTCAATCTCCCACAGTTGTTCTCTGTAATAGAGGGTGGGGGGTGAACCCGGACTGATTTTGTTCAGATGGACTCAGAACACTGTACAGAGAGAGGCTACGGTAAGCAGGTTAACAGTCATTAATTGGACGGTGTTTATAAGAACTCCCTTCTCAAATTTAAGTCTGAGGTAACCAGAGGCCTACAAGTTGTCACACATTGGTTCACTACTATAATTCCTATTACAGATCACTGTTTTGTAAAACCACTTCTCCTGGAAAAACAGTCAGTAGACTGTCTCCTGAGAGTTATGGCTAGTTACCACCAGTGTGAAAACAAGTCTGTGCCTGAGCAGTCTGTTTTCTGGCATCCAAGCTTTCTCCTGTATGAGCTAGTGCACGTGGTAACGTTAGGATGAAACAGTATAACACGAGTCACAGGGCTCTGTCCACCAAAGGAGCATGCACAATACTTAGTCATCACACGTTGCCTCATCAGCTTGTCACATAGTTTCCAAAGGACATTTAATTTCTAGTGTAATCCCAGCCAGTTCCTGTTTAAGTAGCACACATACACTGACGTTGCCCTGTGATTTCTAGTGCTGGTAGTTCCATCAGGGTTTTTGATCTGCGTTTAGGTGGACACTGAACGTAGGCAGTGACACAGAACATATACTATTCTTGTCGTCTTCACTTGCTCTGACATAGCAGAATTCACATTGTTTTCAAGGAATTATTCTGTAGTGTTCCAAACAGCCATATCGCTGAGCTTTAATTGTCTCCTATTCTTAAAACAGGAACCATTAGAAACTGGTGTTGTAGGGCTTTTTTCCCCTTAATTATCAGTTTAATCTCTAGCCTGCAGCCACTGTTAAGCTGCTAATAAAAAAAAGTGCAATATAAGTTAGCCAGCAATTTTTGTTAATTTCAGAGAAAGTAATTCAACAGTTCTTTTTGTCAGGGCACTTGATGCTGCATTTAGTGGGGAAAACTACATTCTTAGAATTATATCCATAGCATATATATTTGTATTTACCTTCAGCTTAGCATACTAAATGCCTTATCAAGGGTAGCTTTTCTATTCCAGAGAGAAAACATAAGGGGACCATGTACTTGTACTATAAAATAATTGGAAAAAATAGTTTCTGTGCATGTAAGGTGTGTATTTGCTTAACCTTACCTAGTTTTCCAGTACAATACTTGAGGGTTTTGTAGGTAATTTACATTCCCATAAAGCATATCCCAGGATTTCCTTAGCATGTGCAAAGGATGACAAATATCAGTACTTCATACAACTATATTTAATAAGTTATTACAGAAAAAAAATAAAGTCCAAACTACAAAGTTTAAGCAGTTGTAAGCAATAGCAGCATTGAGCTCCATGTTTAGTCACAGTACTGCAGTTCCATACAAGCATTAGTCCAAGCCAAAAAGGAAGAAGCCTTGTTAGAATTACTAGCAAAAACAATCTAAGAGAACATGTAATAAAAGATACAGTACATTTAAAATTAGTTGAAAAACAAGTACAGAGATCTTAGCTGTGAATGCTCTAAAAGTTATGTCCATTATTTTGACAGTAAAATTACAAATATCTAATACTTTATACCCCAACAGAACTACGTCCAGGAACAAAAAGAAGAGCCAAAATTATCTCTTATTAGCACCCTGGTTTTCTACTTACTGCTAAACTTTCTCTCAGGTAAATTTGAGTGTGTCAGAATTACGTGACCAATGTGATTTCTGACCAGCTACCCATTGGGGTATAGAGTAGTCACTAACATGAATATAAAATACTCTGTGGTATGATAGAACACTATAGCAGCAGAGATTAAGAAGTTTGTCTGGTTTAAAAAAAAGAAAGGAAGGAAGGAAAAGAAGAAAGGGCTTAGCTGACATCATACAAACTAGCATAAAAGCAACTACATACAAGCCAGATTAAACAAAAGAGACATTTCTACAAATCTGTGACTAATCTTTCACTCATACCTTGCAAGTAGAGATGTCACAATACTGAAATATTAACATGGGAGCTTTTCCCAGTTAAGCGCCTTTTTTTTTTTCTTTTTTTTTTCTTTTTACTACTCTAACAGATAGTGAAATCAGCAAAGTTATTCGCTAACTGCATATTTGCAATACAATTTGTTTTAGCCCATGCCTTGCTAGCAGGCTATAAAATACAAGCATGTAGGCAGAAATATAAGCATAAACTTTGTACCACTTAGCAGGAATTTTTTTATTCCCTCTTCATTCCTTAATCTCCTTTGTTTGCAATTTGTGTACATTCCAACCAGTAGTACCTAATTGAGTCTAAATTTTACTTCACTATTTGATCTAGTCTATACATTACTTACAGAACTGAACACACAGAGGATACACAACAGACCAACTCTGGACACATTTCTTTCTGCAAGTTACAGATGAGCCACTCTAACACTCCAGCACAAGTTAGTCTAAAAGGTCATCGATAACTTGTTGAAGTAATTGTTTTGTCCAGAGAAAGTCATTGTGTGCCCTGTTTACGCAACACCAGTTTTAGTCTGGATTGTTTTAGGTGCCAGAACAGAGTCACTGGCTTCAGGAAGGGGTTTCTTCTGGCTGCATAGGGAAACAAAGGTGATGTAAATGGAGGTGAAGTGAAAGGTGTTTTGGTACTGGCACTTGGCATTGCCAGTACAAAGGAAAAAAGGACAAAGAGACAAGAGAGGCAGAGAAGAATGGAGAAGGACAAAGGAGCTGAACAGATGTTCAGACAGGGTGGCAGTATGGGTTACTGCAGTGCTACCAGGAAATGGACGTGCATTAGTTTGCATGAACTAGGCAGCTACCAGCACTGTGTGGTAACTTGGTTAGAAAGCGATGCGGGTACCTACGGTCTGCTCCACGCTGCCACTGAGAAACATATGCAGGAAGGAAGTTGTGCAGGAAAGGGTCAATTTAATTAAATAAATAACATGGTGGCAAAATACAATGAAGAATAGCTATCTTAGGAGGTTCAATCTAAGACTATCAAAAAGAGAGTTTGAGTTCATGACGAGAAAAGTAATGGAGCATTATGCTGAATGGGCAGGGTCAAAACCCCCTTGTTTCAATAGATTTAGTTCCTTAGAACGGCAATAGTATTTCATCAACACTGGTGGTGTATAAATCTAGACAGCGAACTGGTACTGTGACATCCCTATTATCTCCCTAAATCATTTTGATAAAGGAAAAGGCTTTTCAAAATATCACATTTTTTCTGCTTCATTCTGTCTTTTTATTGCCCAATTCTTTGTTACAATTTTCCAATCACTTTACATAACCAACCATTTTCATCATTGCCACACTATTGTAAACCACATCAGCAAGTTAATACATAAAGCTTTGCATTTCAAAAAACTAGACACTTTAGTAACAATATTACAAAGATTTTAGCTTCAAAAATAACTGAAAATGAAAAAAAATAAACTTTTAAAGAATTAGCATCATAAAATTAATTTATTCCAAGTAAAAATACAAAATAATATTAATGACATTGACCAGATATGAAAGTCTCTCCCAGAAACAACTATATTAATGGTTGAGAAAGCACTCCTTAAAGAAAATACGAAATAAAAATGAAAAATATGTAAATATGTTTAATTTTTTTCTTAGCAAAAAATCTTTCTAAAAATAACAATGAAAATTTGTCTCAGTACAAAGGCTACATTACTATTGAAAAAATACCAGCATGAAGAAAAGGTACATATTTGACAGTAGAAAAATGATTTTAGTGAATCACAATGTCTAAAGTCTGCAATGAAAATAAATCTGCAATAAAGATTTATGCCTTTTTTCTTTTCATTTTTCTTTTTTTTTTATACAAACAGTACAAACAGTATTGCACATAACAACAAATAGTCGAGGTTAGGTTAGCCTTCAAAAAAATCGACTAGTTCAAGTCTCACATCAGAAAAGGCCACGACAGGACCTGTTGTACCCAGGGGCTTCTTAGTCAAGTTGCAGTTCAGAACTCCATATTTTAAAAAATAACTTTTTTTGAAGGACCCTCTTTTAATATAACATATTAACAACTCAGGGGCACATTCATTTACAAAACAAAAGGGAGCATGTCATAATTTAATAAACTAAAAAAAGTTCTCTTTAAAAAAATACAAACAGAAGAACTCTCACAATTCTGGTCAGTCGTGCATAATCACACTTGATTATAAATATACAAATTAAGGGAAAATATTTTTTCACCTTCTATTCACAACTTTCAGCACCAAATGGAGTTTGTGTTTACACCTGTTCTTTACGATGCTTTTGTTTTAGATTAATCCAACATTATGCTATATTGTACATTTTCCAGCTTCTCTCTCTCTCTCTGTCTTTCTCTCTTGGGGGTATTTTTCTACATGAAAGAGGGGTATTTCTTCAAAAAGGTTTACTTCTTTCACATAATTAGGTAGATTTCTGTAGGTTAGCTATGATCTTTAATATTACAGTTATAAAGCTCTAACTTCTTCATTTTCAAAAAAACTCAAATAAGCATGAAAAAAATAAAGTTACCCATCTGTTAAATCATTTTTCTTGCAGAATTAAATTAATATATATTTTTCTGAATAAACTTACTTAGAAAATATCATTTTCTTTCCTATATTTCAAAATTGAGGTATTGCAAAAGATCATGTCAGTCAGAAAGCATGCCTTTTTCTTTAAAAAAAATCATCAGCCAACTGTTGAAAACTGTCTAGATACAAAAAGTAGTGCATAACAAAACGTCTTGTACAGATGAAAAAAAACAGAAGACACCCACCTGGGCTGGGAAAAGCAATATCACAAAAACACCCAGAAGTAACTTCAAAAGGGATAATTATAATAAGCATTTCAAACCAGTAAAAAACTATTTTTCTTTTTTTTTTTTTCCAAAAACAGAAAAAATCCTTTCAAAGCCAATACTCGCAACTAAACATTGGGAAAAACAACTCACTAAGTTAGACACAAACAAGGATATCACAACAAACAAAACCCAGAACATTTAAATCTACTATGCGGTGTCATATCTAGTCAGATTGTCCCCAGAACTGCAAAAACAAAGGAGGAAAAAGAAAAAAATAGTGTACACATTCGCACAATCATTAGTATACCAAGTGTGTTTGTATTTAGATGCTATCTGCAGCCCCATAGTTCATGCTAAAAAAATGTCCACTGTGTTAGCAGGTCTTAATTGTATTCAAGCTTCACAGGATACATCCAGGGATTAGAGAGATAACGCCACATCCACAGAGCAGACATCTCATCTTGCTTTCATATGCAGACATTTCTTTAGCACCACTTTTTTTCCTGACTTTCTTAAATGTGCCTAGTTTATTAGTTTGACAGACTATCTAATTGGTAGTGTATGTACGCTAGCATGAGCTCTTTGGTTTTCTGGACAAGGTCTGCAGCTACATAAATGATGCAAGCATTAGGAGAGAGATTGTAACTAAGAGCTCATTTCTGTTTATGTACCTGTTATGAACTGTCAAAAATGTGTTAATGTTGGATACAGAGGCTTTAACAGTTATGTTTGATCACAGTACTAGACATAATCACTTTACTATATAAAATAAATTGCACGATATATAACAGAGCACCGCAAGTACTTCATCTACCATCCACAAATTTGTTTTAAGAATATCCTACAGCTAGTTTTTATATTTGTTGTAATATAGGTCATTCTGTAATGGGCTGATCCTAATTTCAGAAGCATTACATTTACTGAGGCATGCCTTCCTCCAGTCAGTAATCAATTTTTTTTGTGTGTGTTACTGAGTACTTTGTAGCCTACGTAGATTCATAATTTGTGCATTGTGGGCAGGTTTTATATTAGACGTATATAAAATTTATTGCATGCAGCAACCTGATTAAGTAAACATGCAGTCAAAAAATATTGACCTTCCTTGGAAGCTTTTCTGTATGCTATACTGATCTCCTTTCAGCAGCCATCACTATTTTAATCACATATTCATTTTTTAATTGATACCCTAGCCTGAATAGAGTATTATGGTATTAGTAATACCATTTTAATAGCAGCAAAAGCTATTGCAGCATACATTTACATAACACTAAAAGACCTAACAAAAAAACAAAACAAAACAAAAAACCCAAACAAACAAACAAACAAAAACCCTCAGCAAAACAAAAGAAAAAAGTCTGATCCAGCTTATGAGGTATAATCCTTACAAGTCAAAATGGAGAGCAACTAAAGGCTTATTTTCTTTAAGGGTTATTACTACTCTAAATGACCCAAACTAATGATTGCTGAATATCTGTTTAAGTTTTTGCTACATCTGCCACCTACTTGTGAATATTACCTTTGGTAAGTCATCTGCTAGGGGCAAGTCTAAATTTCTGAAAATAAGTGCATGCTCCAGTTTAAAAATAAAAATAACTCTAATTATAATAAAAAAAATCTTCATCACATACACATCAACCCAGTGAAGGGTGATGAGAATGGCAGTCTACATAATGTCACTAGTGACAAGTCTTGTGTAGGAAATTAAGGTACCAAGCAGATGTTTGTGTGAATCAAAGTGCAAAATCAGTACAGTTACACTCTGCCGGTTTGTATTATACTGGACACTGAGTTCAGTAATGTGACTGTAAATAATAATAATAGTAATAAAAAGACCCATATCTTCATTAAAGTCGAGGACGAATGCACAGATTTCCAGAACACTAAGCCCTGAGGCAGCGCTCTCTTTTCACTCGATTTTATTACTCCAGTACTTGTTCTGGGTGAGGCCTGGGGTTCAGCTCCAGCGGAATGGGACGTGGCGGGGCCGGTCACCTCCCTCCTTCACCAGTGGTTTGTGGAACTCTCGCCCAGCACGAGAGTGTATGCTTGCCCAGCAGTATTCACAGTAATACTGCAAACAGGTAACATTGGCACAAAAGAACGGAGCAAATTTTCCACCACAGCGAGTGCCCTGGCATTCATCACACATCTGATCATCCAGCACATATGGCTTCACTTCCACCTGCAGCAGGAAGAAGAAAAATAACTGTAAGAAGATGACATAGTTTTCCTGAATATGAACAGAAGGAACAGTATTTTAATTCTTTTGACTCTGTTGAAGGTTTTCAACTGATGCTGGATTAACCCAAAGAGGTTGGTAGTCAGATTTTGATGCCAACCACTTTACTTGTCAGAAAATCTCACGAAAGAAGGATGTGTTTTGGTAACTATTCAACAGTTCTTGGAAAAGTTAGGTATGTGAAAGTACTAAGATGGGAGTACAGTAAAAATGGCATCTCCAAGGATTTTGCTGCTATCTAAGAAACCTCTAGGAATGTGGATACAGTTGTTACGGGGGCAGGGTGCGAGAGAGCAGCAAAATTTAGGAAGAAATATTATAAAGAATAAAATTTCAAAACTTTAGAGGTCTGGTGAGTTTCAGTGGCTTTTCTCCAGAGAGGTTTGTTTTGTTTTGTTTGTTTCTGTTTGTTTTTTTTGTGAACTGCAAAATGTAGAACCAGACTAATAAATGAAGATTCAAATTAAACAAGATCAAATGCACTTGTATTAAATATACTGCTTTATGCTGGCAAAAACCACAGCCTAAAGATTTTTAGCTCCAGAAACACAGTCAGATTTCATAGTTGTTCCAGCTGTGGCCTCCTCATCAATTACAACTAGGCTGGAGAGCTGCTGACTTTTCTCCTGCTCAGTTGCAAACATCTTAGGATTAGCATTCTTTTGCTTTTACAGCACTTGTGCCAAACACAGCGGCGTTTTAATGCATGAGTAGGCATTTGCTGTAATACTGTTACAGAAGTTCACAACATGGAAGTTTTCTCCTGTGTGTCTGTTCCTGAGAATCAACCCTACACATTGAAATTGAGTGTTTATTCATTCTGGGGAAATCATTAGTTCTTATGGCTCTATGATGCTATTTATAAAGTGGTTTAAGTACAGTCAACTACATTAAAAGAGAGAGAAAATAATGAAACACACATGCTTTTATCATAAATAATTCTGCTGTAACTGCACAAGTGCTAATCTGGCAAAATTTGTACATTGCAAGGCAACTTGACTCCAGTGACTATGCTTAAATATATACAGTATTAAAGAAACACAGAAAAAAATATTAAGTTGAAAAACAAGAAACATATTGCACAAAAAACTATGCTCAATTTTACTTCAGCTTATCCTGATCACACAAACAAATGCTACTCATTTGAAGTAAAGCTTATATAGTGAATTCTATTTCTTGCCTATGGAACAGCTAGAACAGCAATTTATATATTATATATTTTTAATTACACTGTACTACTAGTATTGCATGTAAGAAGTCTGAATAACCGCCATTTTGCATATCACATGCCCTACCACTAAAATTAGAAGCACCATGTAAATCTAAACAGCACTGTCTCCAATGAAATTGGAAGAAAGCAGGTCCAATGTCCAGCACATCTCTAGATCCCCACCTACTTGCATTTCCAAAGCATGAATTGTGAAAGTCCGAAATAGATAATCTCTCTCACTCTTTTCTTGTTTTGGTTACTAGTGAAATAATTTTAAGAAAACGTATGCTGTACAGTTCAGGGATTTCAATCTATTAGATTTAGAACTAATATTTAAGGAAGGCCATAGAGATTTCATACTTCTTCAAACTCACAGATAAACCTATTTTAAACAGAGATAAAAGACAATTAAGGGAACTTAAATTATCAATCAACCAACTGGGAAAAGTACTGATTGGTGGAAAAAACCTACCAGCTAGTATCATTTGCAGCTCTACCCTAAAGCTTAGAAAAACCCCCAAGTTTTTAAGCATGGCTGATACAGAAATCTCTTCAACACTGTGATTAAGACTCCAAAATTAAACATCTTAATATCTCTGTAAAATTTTTCAGAATTCAATGGGCAAGAAATATTTAGGAACACCCTTGTCTTAGTTAAAATGAGGTATAGCAGCACCATAGAAAAAATAGTTTGAAGATTTAACTCCTTGACCTCATCTAACCTGACAAAAAGTACGCACACAATACCTGTCAAACTGACTTCTTGGGAAACAGTTTATCTTAGATTAAGTAGAAAACAAGCCATCCCTATTGTAAAAATACGTATCAGCAGTGCATGCTGTATGTTCTTTTGAATAATTCTAAATGCCAAGTCCTCAAAAGCGTAGGTGGTGTTTGTATATGTACGCAAGAGGTGAAGACAGGTCTAAAGAAAAAAATTATCTTTGAAATTAAGTAATGTTTTCTTTTCATGTCTTCAACTCAGATTTCAGTAAATACCTTAACTTCACCCTGTACTTGAAAAGCCCTTTAGAAACCAGGATTTCATATAGACCAAACAAACCCATCTCACTTTTCCTTCCTTTTGCCTATCAAACGTCTATTGGCATTTGGTTTTGGTTAAATAATTCTCAAGACTTTTGAGGTCAGCATTACCTACCATACTTATGATAAACCTATGTTTTAAGAACCTCAAGTCTAGACATACACTGCCGAGAGAAAATGTTGCCTAATAATAGCAGAAATGCCAGAGGCTATATAAGTAGCCACTAACTAAAAGCAGTTGATGCCAGTGAGTAAACATCTACAGGAGCCGAAAGAAGTTGGGCAATTCCACCGTGTTTGACTTTCAGAATTCAAAACAAAACCAAGAACAAACAAGCTTACAACCAACTATTTTCTGGTTTTAGTGCTAAACAGTTATTTAAGATACATTTTTTTTCACTCTGCTTTAGCTGCTTAAATAAGCTTTTAAATAATTAACAAATGTCATCTGCAGAACAGAGGTTACAGTGTTCTCAAACACAATATTAATTTAAGGATGCTTTTCATTTCTGTACAGTTCTGTGAGTAACAACGATTCTGTTCCACACTATTTTACTTACCCGTTTATCAATGTCATTATGTTGGAGCTGGACAAAGCGAGCACTGATAGCAGCAATATAGCTCTGCTGATTGGAGAAAGCCACTCTGCCAGCACCTTTTGGATACTTCAGCTCTGGGTCTGTATCAATGCCAGCATAGCAGACACCTCCATATAAACGGTCCATAATCATTGCCAATTCAACTGCAAAAAGTCAATTGTTAAATATTACAGATTTAACATAAATCATAGTGTTGCATTTTGTGTGTTGTATTAAAAAAAGCGCTATTGGCCTTAGGATGCTTGTCTTCCAAAGTCTAAAATAATACACCCAGATGTTGGTTTTAACAGATTGAACCAACCCTACATGAATTATAGTAAAATATAAAGGCAAAAAAGAGAATCTGTAAAAAGAAACTTGGTGTGACTCAAGTGTGGAAGAAAGCGCAGAGTTACATTGTTAAAGTAGGTATCAGGTCAACTCTTAGAGAACTTATTATCAATTAAAACTGTGGTATTTTGGGATTAGGTATTCAGGATCTCCCCCAGCTTCAGTCAGACTTGTTTATGCTAGTTTTACACATAAGATTGCTTAAAGATATTCCTGTATTTAGAATCTGATATTTTGCCTTAAATACTAAAGCTGAAAAGACATTAAGGAAGCATTTTACATTTGAAACAAAATTTTGTGAAACGTCGGAAGTTACCACACCTAAAACAAGCCTACATTTTGAGTGCAATTTAATTTAGTATTTTTGTAGAGTATTAGCTTGATTGTGGATCTTTTAAAATAGCTTGTTGCTTTTTCTCACACTAAGAATAACCCTAAAGAAATTATAAATATCATTCATAAAATAAGACAGGCTGAGTGTATGGCTGAGAAAACATACAGGAGGACAGTTAACGGAAAGAACTGAAGGAAGTGAAGATGACACATGTACACTGCGCACAGACGTATGGTCACGAAGCCAAGTTCTCACTAAAGTTGACAGGCAAACAAATTTGTCAGATGGATGAAGGACTGATCCTCACAAAGCAAGATACTGGGACCTGTACTGGCCCTGCCAAGTCAGCTTTTTTTTAATGCTAATGTGTGAAAACATTTTCAGTATCAAGTTAAAATTTAGCTATCCAAGATGAAATGAAAAAGATAGACTGAGTATGTCAAACCTTATAGTTCTCACAAAATTCTTAACTAGTTAATTATATATGGACTGGAGGACTAGAGACAATTTTTCAATTGAATATGTATATGTGTTTGTATAAACATGTGTGTCACATTAAGGGAAGACCATATGCTAATTTGTCCATTTGCAACAAGCAAAACTCATTCTACCAAAGCAGATAATACTCTTGCTCCAAACAGCAGGGGAAAACTATCGGCGTGATGTAGTGACTAGTAAATTCTTCCACTTTCTTGCCAATAGACAAAGAATATATAGGATTCCAGAGCAAGGAAACCAGGCAGTGTTCAGACATCTTAGGAAAAACTTCTGTATCAGATATTTAAAGTTGCAAACAAGAAAAACTGGAAACTATTTGTCTGCTTGGGAGGAGTTAACTATTTAAAGGCATCAGTTTTCAAACGTAATGCACTTCAAATGTAATCTATGACAGGCCAAATTACATACAGTGTATTTATAAAGGCTATAATTAGAAATTAGGTAATGTTTAATTGTTACTATTTACATAATTACCATCTTACAATTATGCCTTATTTTAAGATGGTGACGAACATGAGCGCTGCCAAGAAACATGGGCTGGGAGAAATCTTACTGTCAGCAATGAACGGCTGGGGGACCTTGTGCACAGCTTCCCAAAAGAATTAGGATCAGGAAAGAGCAAGAAACTGCAGTGCTAGTGGGCTGGAAAGTGGCTGCCAAAGGAACGTGAGGGCTACCAGGAAACCTGATCCAGAAGTCTTTCTTCCAGGCAGTGACTGAGGGGCCTTGTCTACTACAGCCCCGGAAAATTAGCATTAGGGTTGAGAGGATGAAAAAGAGAAATGATGCAGCTGACCTGTAGTGAGGATGGAGAGGGACTACTCCACAGCAGTGAGGGTTGCCAAAAGACCTAGCTAGGGTAAATGTTTCAACTTGCTAATGGCTTTGCAGCCTTGCCATGGGCTCACCAAAAATTAAAAGGCTAGGAAGAAAGAAAAGAGTATTGAGCTACGGTTGGGAACAGTGCTGAAAAGGGACCCTTCAAAACAAAGTGGGGGCTGCGAGGAGATCTGGGCTGGGATAAATCTTTCCTTACCTTTCCAAAGGTAAGGAGTCTTGAGAAAGAGCTACATTAGGAGTGGGTCTGGAAAGTGGTCTTCAGCAGAGAGCAGGGCCACCAAGAGACCTGGACTAGGAGAAATATTTTTGCTAGACAACAGCTGAGAGGGCTTGTCTACAGCTCCATGCGAAAAGTAGGGTTAGGGTTGAGAAAAAGAAAAATCATAGAGCTGCAGTTGGAATTAGTTCGGAATGGGGCTGGGAGAAGTTTGTCTTCTAGTCAAAAGGAAGGGGAACTTGTCTGCATCTCAGAAAGCAGATCAGGGTTAGGATTAGATGGCATATATTATGAAAAATCAGCCAAGCTCTAGGATATTATGCAAACTTGGGGAAAACTGTTTTTACTGAAAATCCTAATTAGTAACCTATTGAAAAGATCAAAATGTTCACAGTTTGTATTTTGCAGACAGAAAGACTATGACTTAGAAAGTGAGCTACAATCCTTGGGAAAGATAGGGTATATATATTTTTGCCCTATTTCTTTTACATATACTATATATATTTTCTCATCTTTTCTGCTTCATCTGGAACTCCCTACCACATACCCTACATTTTCCTTCTACTCACCAGCTCGGAGGGGCCGTGGAACTCCTCCAACAAAGATAGTTTTTCTTGGATCCAAAGGCTGAGACCCATCCATCACAAAGTCACTGTCACTAAGGTTCCAAGGTCGAATTTGCACCTGTATTAAGAATTGGTTTTAGCAGAACAACTTGACAACCCGATTAAAATCAAGAAACAGCTGCCAGATCTTTCTATAGTTAAAAATAACAATTTTAGCTTCGCAAAAAGCAGTAAATCAGTCATGTAAGTACCAAAACAATTTGAGGATATAGCTTATCTGTTTGAAAGAAGGTGGACAATTCATTTATCACCTCTAGAGGCCAGGCTTGAGTTAAGTTTCATAATCGCAAACTCCTACCTCATTCATTCTCTGCCCCTAATCGCCATCACAATAAGAAATCTGTGAAAGGACTTTAAGAACATTTTACCATGTATGTGCAATAGTTGCAGTTTGGGCTTCTGGCTTTCCTGATATCTCATACAGTGATCCGTAAAATTTCAAAGCTCTGATAAGACTGGAGATAAAATCAGTTTCTGTGCTTGGTTACAAAAGAAGTTTTTATAATGTGTGAATGCTCACTTCTGTTAAGCAGCAAGCAACACATTTGATAAGAAATCTTTAGATTACACAGAAAAAAAAAACCTGCTCAGAAGTTATTTGGATAAGGCTGTTCATCCATCTATTTATTGATCCTAGAAATCATGTAAGCACACTCACTGTGCTGTAATACTAGGCTGTTCATTTATCTGTGCAAATTTTTCAATAGTGTTTTTACAAGGCAGCACTTTTTTAACTAATCATATTTATCTGTAGTTTTCATCTAATCCGCATGTATCCATAGCCACAAAAAAGACTAGCATTAAAGAATGCTAGAGATGCGAACAATAGAAACAGGTTACTGTATGTCTTCTATTCTGCTATGGCTGTCCCCATTACTTGTTTTTACCCTGCAGTTTATATAAGGTAAAACGAGACCTAAATTGTTTAGCTATTGCATACAGAAAAAATAATAATTAAGAAACCTAATGAAGTACAGGCGATATTTGAAGCTATCTGAATTTTAATTTGTGGGGGGGTGGGGAGGGGTGTGTGCAGGGTGGGGGTGCTAAGTTTCTTTGTTGTATAAGACTTCCTTTTCTTTCAAATAATGTAGAGGGGAAAATTATAATCTGATTGTTTCACAGCTAACATTGTAAAAGAATGCGCACCTCCATGAGATGCTAGAAGTACCAACTATAAAGGGTAATTGAACATGGCATTTATCAGAAAGATGCAAATGTTAAAACCATGTTATGCCACTACAGAAAGTCAATTCAATGTACCAGCAAGGACAGGAACAGGAAATGGACAAGTGAATTAACTGTAAGTCTGTCTTTATTTATTAACTGAAAAGAGTAACAGCAAATGGGTTAGCAACCAGCAATAAGTGTAACGGCATAAGCTACTTACTGGTTTATCCTTGATTGTAGGACTTGACACACACAGGTAAAGTTTCCCGTCTTCTTCGAGACAGGCATCTATCAGAGCTTGTACAGAGCTTTCTTCCTGGAACAGCAGAAAGGCATAACCTTGGAAAGGATAAAGGCACAAGAAAGAAAAACAACAGATTAGTTTTTGAAGCATTTTTTAAATAAAGAAAACAAACCCAAGAAGTGAATAAGATATACAAATTACAAATAACCATTAAGGCTGTTAAGTTTGTTTTCATAAATAAAATTCACTGAATAGATCATACCCTCATACAGTATTGATTTCAGAATGGAGAAAAGAGTGTTTGCTGCATACAAGTGTGTTTATTTGATTAATGATTTTGAGCAGTGAGAATATAGGCTGGTGAATAAGGGGTTCTTAACTAACCAACAACTGTATCTGAACTATTTGTCAGTGGTATTTCCTGGTATCAGTTATTATCATCATAGAATAGAGGTGCCGGGTTTCTGGGTACTATCTACAATGAATAAATAGAAGAAAGGGTCAAAAAAAGTAGACAGGTAAATAGAAAAATAGACTTCTATGCTCACATACTTAACTATAAAAAATGCTCACCTAAAAACAATAAGCATGAGTGAAATGAAAGGCATTCGTTGTGTTTTATTACAAGTCAAAGGTCTGCTGTTGTTACTTGTATTTAAATAAAGCAGTTCAAATGAAAGAAAGACCACTAAAAATTGCTCCAAGTGATTCGGAATTTTAGGACTTTAAATTAGCTGGTAAAACTGAGTATGTGTGACCTTCAGTGCTCTTCTGAATGCAGCTGGCAAGAAACCTTTTTTTCAGTTTTACTTAACGTTGTTAAATTTGAATGAAGATTTGACCCAAGCAGTCCATGCTTTTGCTACCTCTGAAGTGAAACTAAGACACCACACTCCACACTAAGCAAAGCCACTGCAAGGCTGGCTGCTAGACTTGAATACAGCTGCCCGTTAAGAGGACTTTCTATGGAGCTTGCATTGCTCTTTTGCTCCATAATCAGTGCAGCTCAGTTTTCTCACTGAATGTGAGCATGTTGGCTTTGACCTTTATAATTCGGTACTTGTGTGTCTTACAGGCTACCTCCTTTCAGAAAATCTGCAGCAATTAGATGCAGCTGGAGCTTAGCAGGGACTGCTAGACTTTCTCTGCCTAGCACTCTTGACACAAACTAAGCGCCTACATGACAATATACCATATTTAAAGTATGACAACTTTTGATCTATTTTTACACAGTCTATTTGCTATGAATATGGTCGTGAGTTACCTCGGTTTTGAACTGAGTATTGAGTGAATGCTATTTGACCTGTCTGTTTTTAGATAAATACTACAGAACTCTGATTTATTAAAAAATTCAAGATAGACACTGAAAAAGTGTTTTCCTCTGTAGAGTTATTATCTACCAAATTACCCCTTACCCTGCTACCTCTAGTCACGTGTGACCTCTCAAAGAACATTAAGTTCTATGCGCCTGTGTGTTTTGAGAGGCCAAAAAAAGTTTGCGTTAACAACATAGTTATAGCCCACAACACATCTAAACAGATTGACTTCCCCAAGAAAACAAAATAGTTTGATCATCACTCTTGCCAGCCAACAAGGAACTTGCATACCTACAGCTGGAGTAACTGGGATACCAGTCCCAGTAAAAAGTGCAATATTTCTTGAATAAAAACAACATTTTACGCTCTAACAGATGTAATTCTCTTAAAACAGTCCTCTAAAGATATAAAACCAATTTAATATTTTAGTTTTAGACTTAAAAAACTTACTTATGTTGGCTGAGTACAAAAATAATTAGCTTGCAATCACTATAATTTTTAGCTTCCCTTTTTTTTTTTTCCTCCATCCATGCAAAGTATTGTTAGTTCAGCAGTTTTTTCAGCCTTATAAAATGCCCCACTCAGAAAACTAGGTACTTGGAAAAGACTGCCATGGCAACTACACCTCCAAAGCCAACTGATCACACTTTACGGTTCAGCCCAACCCTTGCCTTATATTTTTTGTAAGTGGCTTGTAAGATGAATTCCCAGAGGATGCAGAGCAGAGCATTCCAGTACTATGAAATGAAAATAAGAATGCATGTACATTTATGCATGATTTAAAAGAATGGTTTACAATATATTTAAATAGATACAAACATTTAGGATTTATCTTCTGATCAGACCCTAAGATCTGAACTCTAAAAAAAACACAGTGCCATGAAGTTTAGCAAGTTTACACCTCATTTCTCTACACCTCTGTGACTGTAACACATTTTTCTGCCTGCTGCTGCATCTGCACGGGCCCTGTGAAGACAGACAGACAGATAAGCAGTTTACAGCAGCAGTCCTCTGTCAATCTAGAAAAGCAAGCAGGCCGGGCTGGCAGTACATGATGTCCAGCATTGCTTCAAAACCTGGTGATTGCACATCTTTTCCAATTATTCAAGGACTTTTGATGCTCAAGATTAACAAAGATTACACTGAAATGAAAAATAACGGTAGTTAGTTAGTTGAACGGTAGTTCAAATAACATAAGGATTATGTAGCAGCTGATACAGACAAGAAATATACCTGTGAAAGTTAAAGGTATTTGTCCTTATTTTTTCCAAGGGTATTGGGATGCAGAAACCTTAAATTCAGAAAGGTGCAGCTCCTTCCCCTGAGCAGCGGGAAGTGCTAGGCATTGCCATTACTGAAGACCTCCCCTCTTGCTCACAGTACCATTGTTTAGAGCTGCATTTGCTTGTTCATACAAGCAAATATGTGCTCCATGGGTGTACTGCATTTTATTAGAACTCGATAGAAGGAGACACACTCAACTCATCACTATAAAAAAAAAAAAGAACTTTGAAAATACACATGCCAAAACTGACACTGCATAAAAATCATCTCACACTAGATGCAATTTAATTTTTTTCCATAGGAACAAAACACCATTTTTAATAACTTCAGTCACCATTTAAAGGATTTTCCCAGCATGCAAATCTGTAATTAACTGTAATTAATTTTCTTTTTCTGTCAGCTGTGTTTAAATGCTAAGTTTGGCTATAACGTTATAAAACCCTGAAGAGATTCTCAAAAACATGTACTTCAGGCATTATATCCTGTTCTACTGCTTCTTTCTATTTCTCCTAGACACCATGAGAGATGAGCCTAAACCCCAAAAGGCTATACTGCATGGTCAGTTGATTTGAACATTCAGAATGGTCAATTATAGGGGTAATATATCTTTTATAGGGGTTTATGAACTCCTATAATATAATATATTATAAACTAGTTTATAGAGGTTTAGAGGGGTTATAGGGGCTTATATTATAAACCTATTTTATAGGGGTTTCTATCTTTCTAATATAAAAGAAACTGAATTCATGTTTAAAGACAGCAGGGGAGGTAAAACTAATAAGACGATCAGTTTGCAAAACAAAAATGTATTGATCTGAATAATCAGAATTATTTAGCAGATGCTGAAAGTTGCTTCAAATTCCTCAGCATCATGTGCTTCAGCACATTCTCCTCTCTGTGCATCACAGGTATCATATGACCTAAAGCATATGGGGTTTTCCAAGAAGTAAGAGAATTGATGAATTTCAAAATTTTACTCTTCTACAGCAGAATCCTGGTGGCATGCTGTGGTAGCATGCTGCAGACATACTTCAGCAGTAGCCCTTTTTTATCCGACCAAAAGGTTCTAAAGGCTTGAGGGCTCAAGGGGCTGCTCCTGACTCAGATTCCACAAAGTAAACCAGATGAGATATTTGAAGACCCACAAAATAGCAAGGTACCTGACAACAGCTGAATGTTCTACATACACAGACATATGGCTTCTTGACAGAGCAGAAACAATCCAGGTCCTTCTCAGCTGTTGGCACAACACATCACTGTAGTGCTGACAATAAACATTGTACTTTGCAAACCGGAAAAGAGGCAATAATCTATCTTGCTGTAGGAAAAGTCACTACAACCTTTAAAGGGGTACAGCAGAGGGAAGATGAGAAGATTAATTTCCCTAGATTCTGAAGCACAGCCTAGGAGCTCCTCAACCTTGAGCTCAAGGATTCATTATTTTACAGAAAGCAGTACAAGAACTAAGCTCCTCTGTGTATGTCCTATTCTGACATCTAAACAGTGACACAATTTCCATCTGAACAGATAATTTAGTCCAGTCGGTCTAATTTCACTTAACCTTGCTGAGAACAAACGGGAAAATCTGGCATATACGCTGCGTCCCATAAGCTCGAAACAAGGTTGTCACTTGAAATGCAGGATACATGTGGAACTACCAAACAATGTTGCTATAGTCTGGAAAATGCATTTTTGCCAGCCTAGACTGGAAAATCTCTATTTCAATTAATACTAACATAGGCATACCTTCTCAGATGGGAACCTTTCTGTATTACTGACAGCACATTTTGTAATAAGGCTTCAGTGATCTCTTCAAAACAACACCGAGATGGAAAGCTTATCAAGGTGCTTATTCTGGCTCTCTTCTAATAGCAGAATCTTGATATTCGTACTTTAATGTTAAAAAAATGGCACGTCAGTACAAATTTCAGGCAATCATACTGAATTTTTAGCTCAAAGTGCATCATGCATGTGTTCTGCCCATCATTCCTCAATGTGATTAAAGTGAAAAGAACTACTCATGATCCTTTATTAGGGCAGAAAGTGTATTAAGTGTATCAGATGAGGGAGAAAAAACTTACGGGCCTTGTAGACACCATTCAACTAGCAAGCCATAGCTGGTAGAGTTTATCAGACTATCTTCTTGTCTAGACCGAAATATTTCTGAGTTCAAGATGATTCAACTTCATGCCTTTCATGCTCACCAGGGAAAGACCGACTACATTTCAGAGCATCCATAATAAAAGATGTTTAAAAAAAAAGAAAAAGAAAAAAAAGGGTTTCTTTTATTATTCTAAACCTGACAACACCTTAGGCACAAAGTTTGGTGGAGTGAAATGAAGTCACTGGAAATCATTGACTGTGATTTCAACCCATGTGAGAAGGTAGAAGGAAGTTTGGTATACTAGAATTTTTACACTCCTTTCAGTTCACATGATTAACTACTAATGTTATGAGTGCTAAGGTGGTCTGAACAGTCTCTAGTTACTTAGTGATACCACATTTCAGAAAGGTGGTAATGGAGTAGCTGTGCAGATCTCTCACTTAATGAGGTCTACAGTGGATTGAGTTCAATCAGAAGTTTTTCTTTGAAATTTCAGTTATTTGTGAATTAGTTCCATCTCTTTATATTAACTGAAGTTTACAATTTTATGCTCAATTTGTGAATATAAAAAGTAACTCATAAGGTCTTTAAGTTCTTGCATTTGAGAACAGCAATATGTGTTGCTGTTCAAATACATCAGCCATGAGCTGCATCTTCTGGTACAAGGCCAGCATTTTGGCACTCAAACGTTACATAATAAAGATTAACCTATTTCTGGCTCTTAGAATTGGGGCTACTTTTCAAATAAAGAATAAAATTGTATAAATTCAATAAAGACAAAAAACTGTAATGAAGAATTATATATAAGGTCAAAGAGTATTTGAACATCCATGTTAGAGTTCTGCATATCATCTGTTGATTTCCTGATTTCCTGTTGATCTCCAATCCGTAATTCCCAAAATTCAGCCCACTTACAAGATCAGACACAGAAACCATATTCTAAGGGTCACATAGATTTCAGTTTTGTAACACTGATGTTGGGTGGCAGAACTAAGACAATGAAGTGAAAGACTTTCTCTTCTCTTTATATACCGCATAGCAAGTCAGAACAGTCTTTGAGTGTATTCATTTCACATGCAAAATGGAAAGACGACTTACACTTGAAGAAAGTTAAACTACATTTGAAGAACATTTTCTTTCAGTCCATCTTTTTAAAGTTTTCTGTTTAAAAGACAGTGTCTTTTCTGATGTTTTAGGGCCTCCAAGGCTACTAGAAAAATCTACCATCCAGCTAGCATCTCTTATAAAAGTATTTCAATGTATACATCTACCTCATATTATTATGTAAAAAATAAGAGGGAGTTAAACTGACAAAGAAAATTAATGCTTTAGTCTCATGTCTTTGGGTTTATTTTTAGCTGGTTGAGATGGCTACCTCAAAAAAAAGTAGATTTAAATAGACCTTTTTTTTCCCATGAAATATAAATAGCAGTATTTTTTTTCCTGGATTTTTAAAAATAGTTTTGAATTGAATTAAGGTTGTGTTTACTAGGATTTTTAGAATAAATTTGTTTTAAAAGCCCACAGCAAAGTAACATTTAGAAACAGTGTGAACCAAATTTCTAAATCCGCTAATGTGATGACAAAGGGTCATTGCTCAAAGTCACCCTTAGTCATCTTATTAGAAGATGCTTTGAACATGAATAAAACACATTTCTAAATCCAAAGATGAAACGACTATTAAAATCGAAACTAATTTTTGAAAAATAAAAATCCAAGATGTTAAAAAACCTGCAGACTTTCTTTCAAACACTGCAGTGACATGACTGGATTTTCAAAAAAACATCAAAGGCTTTAAATACTTAAGAAACCTCAAAATAGAAAGGGCTGTAATCTCACTTAGCTACTGCCAAAGAGTGAAATTACGTATTAGTCAGGGCTGCAAAGATGAATTTCTTCTAGTCAGTCTAATTTTAAATGGTGGTGTATGACCCTGTTAGCTGATTCCTTTCACTATAACACAAAAGGTGTGTAAGAAATGTGAACAGTTTAGTGTCTTACAATGAGACTCCTATTCATTTTTACATGTTTTTCATTAGTACCAACCAGACTAAGTCTGAGCAGTCTAAGCAGATATGTATGAAATTCCCCATGTGCCAACTCAAAGACAGGTTTTGGGGTAGGTTTTGTTTGGTTTTAGTTAAAGGTCTGTACTTCATATCCTCAGTTCCATTGAAAAATAACTGAATCCTGAATCTAAATAGCAATTAAATGTAGTGTACAGTTAAATGGAAGATGGGATGCCTATCAAGAAAAGTCAGCAAGCAGGCAGATATTATGGAAGAGCTAAATGAAAACTGACGTTCTGTAGCAGTAGCTTCTGTGAAATACAGTCCATGTCTCTGTAATTTTGATTGTACCATTAAATAGTCCACATCACTGAGATTACCAAAAGAATGGAAACTAACATTTCCTTACTACTAAAGATCTTACTGTATCAGAAATAGCAGAGAAATTAGAAGCCTCCTATGTTGTCATAAGTATTATGAAGAGTTTTTTCCCACATCTTCAATTTAAATGGAAAAAACACCCCAAAGAAACCAACCACCCACAGAATGTCTGCTTGCTCCATGAGGACATACATTATTTCTCGGAAATGGGAGAGGTGCCCCAATGTTTCCTCTGCACATCAGTGCTGAATAGAAAGGAGAACATTTCAATAGTGCTGTAGTGAACATATACAGCTAAAGATTTACAAAGTCAATTCCATAACATGTCAAGAAGCAGAAAGGATTTGCTACTCATCACTACTTCAAGACTCACCACTTATGGGGAAAATAACCCAGTATACATATACCATCTTGGTTTGTTCTGTAGTAAAAATACTACTACCCACCTGTATTAAAAAAGAAAACATTGAAATGCCTCTTTTTTAATTATTTTTTTTTAAGCTTAAAGAAAATTCTACAAGCACACTAAAGCCTCTCTTTTTGTCTGGCATTTTACTTCCTCACTAGTGTAAAACATTGCAACAGCAAATTTATAGGGTTGTCTCCTCTTTCAAAGGTCACAGCCATTTTAAGACTTCAGACTGTAACATGATCTATAGTGGCTATAAATCAGCATTAAAGGGTATAAAAATATAAAAGAAAGGCTATAACATACACTTTGCTTTATTGTAGTTATAAGAGTAGTCAACATGAATTAATCATATGATCAAGACTAAATTTTTAATGAGGCAAGAGCTGTCATCAGCAGCATGAAAAAAATATGCTTTTACATTCATAAATATCAAAAAAAGCAACTAAATTCAGAACTGAATTTTGCAATTTTGGTTTTCAAGGGCAATATGAAATTGTGACCACTCTGGGCAGAGCAGCTCATTGCCATCATGTGGAGGGGATCAGGTCTGCTGCTTCTACTTTTGCTCTGAACAGATGGCTGAAAGGAGATCAGTGTCCAAGTTTGAACAAAACCTGTTACTCTTCTTTGCAAATAAACCAATTTCCAGTTTTACTCCAAGCAACATTAACATAGAAAAATTCTAGATAAACATAAACCGTCTGCTTGATTTCAGCTTCTATTTCATGCATAGTGTCAGCATGAGGTAAAATAAATTCAACACAAAGATTTTCAGGGGAAGAAAGCAAGGTCCAAAAATCCAGGCTATTTTTTAGCTAAAGTCAGTTATTTTTAATTAATAAAATGTAATATTGGGGTTTATAATAAATTTTATTTTAAATTATATATTTTTCTTAAAATTTGTTTTTAAAGGAAAGGAAACTAGAGCTGTGATACACACTTGGGACTGTTGTCCAAGAGCTGAATTCAAAATAAAGAACTTCAATCAAAAAGAGAAGATACCCAATGTCATTTACATAGACCAAGCCAGCAACATACTTCCTGATTTTGTAAGATTCTAACTCTCCTGTGAGCAAACAATCTGTGCTTCACAGCGAGTGAACTGTGCCTGGAGAGGAACTGAAGCTGTAAGACATTTCTTAAGACAAAATGCAAAGATTCAGTACCAAGCTTTGACTTTTCTTCTTTTAATCAAGCAGGCAAGTTGTCAGTTGCTGCTGTGTTGCACTGCTGGTTAATAACTGGTTTGAATGTTCACTCACATGTGGATTGTTTTCAGGCTCTAATTGCTCAAGTCTCTTGTCTGTGTTGACTACATAGAAAAGATGCAGCTTGAAAAAAACCTCCTTAAAACCAGAACATTTTTCCAAAACTTGACTACTCATTCTTGCAGAACAAATTTCTCTCTCAAGAAGAAAATAAAAAAGTTTCTGGTTAGTCAGAGTATGCATTTTCCTGGGAGATCAGAATGGTACGTTTTATCAAAAAAATATTGAACTTATCAAATGCTCTAAAACATTCTGGTTTTCACTTTATTAAATGAAAACTGCACAGCCTCCATTGGTATACAATAGGCTACTGATAACACTGAGGTAGTATACATGCTTCATAGGTCCCAAAACTAAGCAGAATTTGCATGGTATAAAGCAGATGAAAACTGCTGACCAGTCAGCACTGTGACATCTAAGAGACACACAAGTTCTCAGCTGCTCCTAGCTTGTGAAATCAGAGAGGCGCACACGCACTGTCTTGGGCAGAGGCATCCACAGCATCTTTTATTCCAGCACCTGATGCATTCTCATTGCCAGTCCTAACCTCTGATTTGAGAGTACAGAAGTATCATTTGGGATATTACCTTTGATAGATTGCTGATTTACATATGCAGATGATATTGCACTAATTTTGTATTACTGTATCATTATCATGGGGTAGAATTGTGCGTGTCATTGCAGTGATTTTAGGAATGGAATATGGATTATTATAACTATAATGCTTATAGGCATTTACAAAGAGAGCATGAGCTTGTACTATATGAAGTGATTACAACTGCAGTACTAGTAGAGAATCTCTCTCTCCATCTCCCTCCCTCTCCAGTCATCCCCTTAAACTTATTTCAATGATTTGAAAGAAGAATTTGGTGCTTCATAAATTATTAGCAAAACAAGACATAGCACAAGCTTTTAGCAAAGCACTAAATATTATCAAATCCTGGATTTCACTACTCAAAGGACTGCTTTTATCCTGGAGCCCATAATACTTACAGATCAATTCATGTATTTCCGTTTATGAAATAAAAGAAAAGACAACATTTAATGAAAGTAATATTTTGATTGCGGGGGGGCAACGCACAAACCACAGCAAAACCCACTTGGCTTTAGAAGTGGTTAGTGAGAATCAGACAAACATTTAACTGCTTCCATTTGACAAAAGTGGTCTGGTTACTACCTACAGGTAAGTGATGGAAAGCTTTTTCTGTAGTTAGATGTGTTCAAATTCCAGGTAATGCTTTCACTTCTCAACTCCGGTTTTGCGGCCTTAAACTTTTTTTTTAGTGTCTTAGTCATTAGTGGGTTTTGAAAGATAATTTAGCTAGATATTGTGAACGGACAGTCATTCAAATCAGAATTAGCAGCATTTTATTTCATATGTGTGCTATGAAGTGACATATTTCATATGTGTGCTATGAAGTGACAATAATGAAGGAGGAACATACTTTTCAGTGTGCCTAGGAGTCTTTTAGCCATTATCCTATGCAAAATTTCAGTATAAACAGTAGCTACATAGAATTATTTAATATACTTAATTTTAGCTAAATAGCCATTCACTATTGAAATATATCTCCAATAAGAGACTTTGCAATCAGAATTCATGTTTTCATCCCCATACAAAGACATTTCATAGTAGCTACAAATCCAGTGGGAATCTGTGCCAGACTGTATTTTTACCTCCTGAGTAGGCTATGTGTGCTGTGTAAGCTACTCAGTGACTCAGTCTGATATAAGCAGTATAATGTAGATGTATGCTCAACTAGTATATCATAGATCACAGTCTTACATATTTATTTATCACCCACAAAAATGACAGAGAGGCACACCCCTAAAAATTCAGGGCTCTTATTTAGGAAACACGAAGCCAGTCATCAAGGTCTATATGCTTCTGTTTCACTAAATACAAAGCTTTCTTTAAAAGAGGATCTGCATCTCCTGAAATAAGAGCTAAAGGAAGTTAAAATTTTGAACTAAACCCTGTCCCTAATTTGGATAGCTGATGATTTGTAAGATTCATCTTTGATTATTAGAAGATAAATTCATAGGACTCATCCTTCCTCTTTGAGATCATCTTTGAGAACATTAAGAATTAAAACCTGTGACCACAACCAGGTCTAGATTTACTAAAATTAATTTCCCAGTAAATTAAAAAAACAGACAATTTACATGTAAGTTGGTATCAGTTACCTATATACTACAGAATACTGAATACCCAAGACATACTCCTGAAAAACTCATAAAATAATGCATTCTGCAATAAGGACTATCTTAGATTTCCAGTTTCTATCCAGAAGAGACATCAGTAGACTTGTCTGAAATCTGGGGTTGTTTGGAGGTTTTCTTGGCCAACATCAGTTCTTCAGACTACTGCATCATTTAACCAAACACTTGTCTTCCGTTTGAGTCAGAGTTATATTTAGTCTAAATAAGTCAGAATTTCAGGAAATTTTACTACAGGTAACAGCTGCATAATGAAGAAAAAAATATGGGCACTATACACAGGTAAGTCTTACTGAAAAAAATCTTAGTCAATTATTTCAACATCTGCCCAAACAAATTTACTGTGACAGTTCATCCAGAAAGTGGATGCTTGAAATTGCTATTTAAACAGAACCTACTGATCTGGGCATTTGACTGAAAACTTGTGATGATGAGTAGTGATTAGTAGATACATGAACCAGATTCCAACCAGCTGCTCTTTAGATTTTGGAAGCAGCAATCCCCTTGAGACAAGCCTTAAATATCAACTGTGACTTAACTCAGTGTACTCTAATAAGATAGTTCATGTAAAGTCTAAGAAATCCCTTTGCAATCTTAACCCTTCCGGGGAGTGAGCAAAAGAAAATAGCCTGCCTCTTTGGCATATGACCAACAGAAAAGCATGTAGATGATTTATGGAAAGACTTGAAAATGATGTAACTAAGATATGACCTTTAGTTTTCCCTAAAGAGTCAAGGCTCATGAAGAAACCTTATCAATAGGTGCAGATGTGATGAATATGAACTTCAAAACTGGCTTTGCTGAAAGCAATGGATGTGCCCTGAATATCTCTCCCCATGGAACATAGTACCTAGCCCATCAGGCAAAGCAAAACTCAGAGGCATTAGATGCAATTTAAAAGAAAAGTGATACATAGACTGCAGACTACGATATGGGCTTCCAAAGTCTGCTTCCATCAATTGCTAGCAACAAATCAATTAGGTCTTTTAAAAACCTGATTTTTTTTCTGTGGAAAATTCAAGGCCTTTTGATGATATTGGCTGGAGACTGCTGACCAAGTTATGAGACATCCTGTCTTCTTCCAATAATCACATAGTTCAATAGAAGTCTAGAATTTAATGCAGTTTTGAGTACCTTCTGTATTGACTTCTGTGCTTAAAAAAGGTATTTTGCCTCTATCAAAAGCTTGTGAACAGTCTCTGAACAGTTATGACCACAAAACCCTTCTTGCAATTTATTACTAATGCTGTAAAATGAAGTTACATAGTTAATGGCAATCAACCCCTTGATTATATAAAACATTTTCCAATAGATTCAGATATGAAAGGGGCTGTTGACAGATGCACATCCAGGCTGAAACTGAAAACATCACACAGGACTGTCTCTACAATTTTTTTTCCAGAAACTCTGGGGACTAGCACATTAGTGAGGAACACTAAGAAAACAAGTTGTTTCTCTAGCAAATTGAAAGCACAGCCATGAAAACCTGTAGGTTTGTGTTCATCTTCAGAAACCAAATACTAAAAATCTTCATTTTCATATGGATAACAAGTTAACAGTGAAATTTATCACCTTAGCAACACGCACTGGAAAAGCTGCTGTAGGACTATCATACCCCTTGAATTCTCACTTTCGAGGCCACAGAACTTTTCCTGCTTCAGCAATAAAGAGGAACCTAGGTGATGGAGAGCTACTGAATTTGTTTCCTGTATGACACATTAGCCCCAAATCCATATTACTTTTTCAAAATCCAGAAAAGCTAGTCCTTTATTTTTCTGTTGTACACACACAACATTACAATACACAGGCATTGTATTATCCAATCTGATTTGACTGTTGATCCTAAAAATGTTACTTATCTGAAACAAAAGAACTACCAAAAATGCCAGGACACTGAGTTACCAAGAATCTGTTGAGGATATACGCCAGCCTATCAGAGATATCTTAAGAACTGTTAAGTCTTTGGAGGGCGGGGGCAGGAACTCTACGCATAGACAAGTGTCCTGTAGACTAAAACTCAAATTCATTTTCTTGAGAACATGACAAAAAAAACCCCAAATATAAATGAGTGATAAATTTATTGATAGGGCAGAGATCTAAATTTGGACAACAGCCGCCTTTTCTGTTATAGGCAAAAAGTAATTTCATTTGGTCCCATTACATAAAATCTCACAACAGACTACTCCACTTAGAGTGTCTTATAGTGGTATCAAACCTGTGTTATTGCAAGGTCGATTCTTACAGAATAATAATAGAGAGCCATTACCAATAATTGCAGCCCAACATCTGTTCCTCCCAACCCCGTCCCACCACCTCAGAAACAGTCCTGAAAAGGAACCGATGCAGTAATTATGGGCATTACATCACGTTTGTCATGTCTTGGTTGGAAAAAGCTTCCTGACACCAAATAAGGAGAATAAAGAAGAGAGGGAAATAGGCAGATAAGGAAAAACAGGTTTTTGAAAATGAAGATTTTTATCTCATAGCAACATTTGGTTTAGACTAACAAGCAAGACGGAAGCTGCTGGGGTTGGATTTACTCTGCTTTATGACTTTGTACTAGAACCCAGAAACCCAAATTTCATTCTAGAATTCTACACTACCTGTCCTTTCTAAACTTGCACAGTCCTGGCTCTCAACATGAGGTTTTCAGTAATAAACTAAACTACATGAGGAATATTTGGCTACAGTCATGACATTCTTCTCCTAATATTTACTTATTTGATTACTGTAGTCATCAGCAACTAGTAAGACTGACAGAAACACCTTTGCTACCAAATGCTGTGAAGACTATGGATGCTGAGCCCCTTTTGAAAAGACCTGGTCATTCTGTAGGCATCAGAAGTTGTTGACCAAAGGAAGGTCAAATGATTGCTAAAAAATCGTGGTTTCTTCAGGGTTAAAAAAATTATCTTGCAACCTTGTAATTCTGAAAGAAAATAGCATTTTTGAAAAGCAACATGAAAGCTGGAAGAGAATAATCCTGCAAAGCTAAGTCAGAATCAGGTTTGTTCTGCCTAGACCTGATTGCTCAAAAAATATTTTTATAACTTGCCTCATCAGATTCTTGTTTACCCCTGGAAAACAAAATTGCAAATGGCATAGTTTTAGGAACAGAGATTCTCTTACATGAAGCAAGGTCCTTGAATGCTCTTTGATAACTGGCACAGCAGTCTCACAGACAGACATTTTAAGATCTTATTAGTACACCACCAAGAATCCTCAAACATTTAAGGACAAGACAGGAAACAGTGTGAAGAGCTTTGCAAAGGGAGGCTTAAACAGAAGTCATCAAAAACCTAAAAATCCTATACAAAACCAACATTAAGTTACACAACTGCAGAAGAGCAGATTAGTACATACTGCATTTTGCTACCACACATGTTGTGAATTGCATTTGGGATTATCCTGCCCTGCTGTGGGAAGACACAGGGACTACAAATTACATATATGGCTTCAGATGTCAATGGGTAAAAGGCTGATATTGCGCACGGGCATGTTGGAGCATATGTAAACAAAGTTTAAAACAGATCTTGCATTGCTCTTTACCATACAACGTATTTCTGGATAAGGAACGTCAGTTTGCATTCTAGCAAATATGATCTCTGACTTCAGTTTTTAAAATATAAAAGTTGGCTAGGCATGTTATGCTGAACTTTGGTGGTATTAGATTATTTAAGCCAAAGCCATTGGTTTCAGTACAGTAGATGGCTGTATTCGGTCAAACCGGATACGTGAATATGGCTGATGAAATTAGAATTATGACTCCAAACTTCCTCCTTGCAACTGTTTATTCTCATTCCTCTGGCAGGAGCTACTGTTGTCACTCCAGTGGCAATGGAATTGACTGTGCAAGTAGTCCTCATCCATGAAATCAAGACGAGTCAGAAGGCTAACAACAACAGTGTTACCATCTAACATTACCTTAGAGATCATCAGGAAGGCTCACACAGTCTGTCCCACCAGTTGTTTTAAATTAAAGCATAAGGATCACTTCACAATGTTACTTTGTGCAACTCTACATACACGATTTTCTTCTTCAGGAGATCTTGTTCACCCTTAGTGTCCCTTGTGGAGCAGCAGGGACAAATGTGCTTATTCTTATCAAACAGCAGAATAACTAACTGAAGAACAGGCGAAACATAAGCGGATCAGATTGCTGAACCACACATCTACATCAACCGTGAAGCCAAAGCATCCCTCCTCTGCCAAACCGATCGTAGGTCCCAGCTCTGCCATGCTTCATTTTCTCACTCTAAATCGTATCTTTCTGCAAACGTCAGTCCTCGTAACAGAGGAACACTTCTGCGTAATATTTGTGATTTTAAAATACATAGTGCGGTATTTAGTGATTGCTAGAAAAATCATAATTATCACAATGAAAAATCAGTAAAGACTTTTTTAAAAAGTTGATTTAAAGCTAGGAATCTGTTAAAAAAAAACCCTAAAAGAATGTTTTTTAAACAGTTGGCACCATCTGTTTAATAAAATAAAGACAAAACCCCCCTGTAGTTAGTATAAGCATTGCTTAACGCAGCAGCCCAGCAAATAAGTAAAAAGCCCATCAATTTCTATTTCAATAAAATACAAGTTATCTGGATTTTGCCAAAAATAGACTGTGTCATGGTAATATGTGACTACATTTGATAACAGTCTTTAGCACATATTTAATTATTTCTCAACATCTCACAGGTACTCAAAAAATACTTAGCCACAAACCACATTTAATTCCCAAAACTCTCTGGTGAAAGCCAAGTAAACACATTACGAACTGGGCATCTGCTTACCCAAGCCCAACACATGGCATTTATAATTTTGCCAGTTCCGTTACTAACACATCCAAACAGATGCCAAGAAAGTCATCCAAAGACTTTTCAGGCAAAGGGAAGGAATTGGCCTTATTGAGAAGTAAAGCATTAAAATCACTTTATGGATGACACCAACACAAAACCATGATGCTAAACTTTACAATGCATAGGAGGAGTAAAAAGAAATGTTAAAGCAATAATACATGCTCAGAACTAGAAATAGGAAATTCTTACACACATATCTCAGGAACCTAAATAGTGAACTCACTGGCAACCACTGCATTCTGTGAAGGCTGTCTGATCTATCAGATGATTTTGGTTTTGTTACTATAATAACCAAAACTCAACCACTGACCAAGTTAGATTACTTTCCCAAACATATGCTCACAGTGTATTCTCTGATGTCAGGTGAGATTCAGTAAGGGTAACAGAAACCTAGACTATCTGGAAAAAACAGAAAACTTGGATAATATAGATAGTATAGACGTGCTTGAGGAATATGATGCAGGCACATCCATGTTGATTTGCGATCTTGCAAGGTCCAAAATCATAATGTTGGCACGACACTGAAATAAGCCTTGTGCAAGTGGAGATTGTAGTTCAGCAAATTTCACACACAGCCACCAGGTCCAGCACTAAATCTGAGTTACTGTGCCTAAGCAGACCTGTGGTGACACCATCCTGCACAGGATGCCAAATCCAGGAAAACCTCCTTTGTTTAAGCTCACTGCTGCAGGAACATTTCTGAACTGCAGCTAGTCCTGAAAACAGGTGATTTGCCACTGCACCTAAGCTAATCAGCCATACTAACTAATAAATAAGCTAAGAAGGCTTGCAAGAACTGACTGTATACCTATGGCCTGACTTACTAACCAGATAAAGCCCTCAGGGTGGGGTGGCAGTGGTGGTGGAGGTCACTAGACTGTAAGCAACATTTTGTTTTAATCTTACAGATTTCATGCTTGATCAGATTAGCCATGGCTAGTAGTTGCTGCAGCCTTTTGCTCCTAGCCCTAAGAATATTAATGAAGTGTTCCTCGTATAGTATGACTATAGGAAATTCATAGATTGCACCAACATAGTAAACATTCCACAAATTCAATACATTATACCAATAAGTATATACTGGAAGTCTGTATTAATGCACTCAGGACTGTCAGGAATGTCATGACCTGAGTGTAACTACAAAGACAGAAAACGATGACAGGAAATGGCTCCAGTGTAAAACTTTGCTAACTATGCTGACCCATGGCATCAGCTACTGATGATGTCTGCTCCAAACCTCTGACTGAATGCTTATCAAAGCAAGCAAAGAGAAACATATTGAACTTTGTTACAAGTCCAGACACTTCCCACTGGTCTGACCCCACAGGCACAAAGGAATAATGAAAAAGGACAAGTCTGTCAGGCAGTGATGGCTTATTTTCAGAAAGAACAGGGTTCAAATTTACTGTCAGCAGGGCACATACAGGTGGGTGGGAGATGCCGTGGAGGTCAGGCTTTATTAATGGGTGAACAAAGATTAGCTTCCATAACATCCCCACTGCATTCCAACAGTCCACATTTCTTGTTTTCCTTTGAGACTGCTAGTGTATGAAACACAAGTCATTCTCTCCTTTATAATTCAATTTGTCTTTTTTTTTGTGGACATATTTTCCATTTGAAAGAATCATATTCAAAATGTCAGAGAATTTGCAGACTAGCAACGCAACATGGAAAAGAAGATATCTAGAAAAAAGTAAGGGAGAAGACATTTGAATTCATAAGTATTTGACAGCTGAATAAGTCACGTCACTGAATTTTTGCACCAAGCATAATTTCAAATATCTCCTTTCATTTCACTGTATTTTTTAAAGAAATGCCTGATAATGCATCAAACCAGCTTAGAATATAAAAGAAAAAAAAAAAGAGACAATATTATCTCTAAAGGAACTTCTAATGAAAAATAGCAGTGCAGACATTTTATTGTGGTAGTTTGTCAATGATTCCATAATAACTTTGGAAAAGAAGTAGTCTTTATAAATATAAAATAGACAAAGAAGCTGTGAAAAAAAAATAATACACATTCAAACTTTACCCTTTGACTCCTGGTAATAACATTCTGTCTTCTCTGCAGATGCTGCCAATATGGGATCACAGTAAATCAAGTACATTTGACCTACCGAGCTTAATATCTTGGTAAGTGAATCTCAAAGACAGGAATGCAGGACGTATGATGCTGCAGCCCTGATTGATAACTAAGAAGTCAGTTATAAATAAATCTGGAACAGTTGGGATTGACTGTTGTTTAGCACTTTCAGACAGACATTCAGGGCAACTGGCAGGGGCTTTGAAAGCTGTTTCCTATATTAGAATTGTGACAAAAATAGAAGTGAGGCTGCATTCCCTTGTCTTCTGCTAAAATAGATCTTACTCAAAAACATTTTCACAAGCTTGGCAAGGCATAACTAGTCTACTGTCAGATACAGAACAAAATCATAACTGGAAGTCCCATGTCGATCTACCATGAATAGTTGCTTACTGAATTAATAAGACAAAAAAAAAAAGAAAGAAAAAGTGGAGAGTACTAGGAAGGTATTAGGGACAGGAAGCTGGTTCTACTACATTTTTTAAACTTGTAAGTGAAGGTACGCTCAGAATTCATTAGCCAGAAAGACATTAAAGACCTTTACAAATAAAATAAAAAGGGAAAGATAGTATTTTACCAACTGTCCTTAAGGAATATATATGGGTTTTTGAGGTTTGGGGAGTTTTGTTCCTGGTTTAGGGTGTTTGTGGGTTTTTTTGTGTTTTGTTTTTAAATTCAAGAATAGATGTTGCATAATAACTACTGACAGCAAGGCTGAGTTGTGAGAATGGAACAGGAAATAGGTTTTTGTTTTGTTTTCAAGTGTCCCAAATACTGTTTACAGGGCAAGCATTTGTCACAGAGCTATCTCACCTCCAGCACTTAAACTTCCAGATATATTAAGCTGCTTTTCTTTGTGTGGTTTTTTACAGTTAAAATATACCTATCAAACTACTGTAGGATTAGCTAGCTAATTTACTGACTGAATGGCCCATTGTCCTGCCAAAATTATCAGTGGCCTTAATGAGCAATTAAGAGCTTTCAGGGTCAGTGAGAACAGAAATTCTTAACATATAGATCAGAAATTCTGGATAGAACTTCATGCTACTGTTTCAGGTCATGAGTGAATTCCCAAACTATAGGCAAGAGGCACATGTGACTGAAAACAGAATGCATATAATAAAATACATAATCATAGGAAAGACTAGGATACAATAAGAGCAATGTGATATAGCCAAGTAACTCTCCCAAAAAGGTTTCCCATCAACTGCTTTCTCAGCCAGAACAGGTCTGCACAGTGTTTTGCCGACAGATATGAAATTGCCCCACCTGCACGCACTTGGAACACCATGAACTTTAACCCTGTGACCGTGCAGCACGATGCCAGCCTGCCTCTCTCAGCACAGCTCGTTGCTGCGGTTCAGCACCCGCTGAGCTCTGATGCCGACCTTATGGTTCTGAGCTGGATCACAGCCTCTTGTGTCAGAACACACAGAACATGGACTCATGCTTCTCTACAAAATACTGCATACTCAATCCACCAGTGATTTCCAGCTATTATTCCTAGTTTCTACAACTTGCAAACTGCAACTGAATCAGCACTAGGAAATTTCTCCATCTTGCCTTCTAAAGTAAGCCTAGCCTAAATTAAGGCATGATTCAAGGGCTCTAGGCTTGCTGAAGAAGTGCACGCACAGGACCACATTTCAGTCACTGAACTGTGGATTTTTCTATCACGACAACTGCTGAAAACATGCTTGTTGAAAGTGAGAAAATTAATCATAAAGCATCAAATCTTTTTTTCATAATAGATTGCCATATTGCAGACATAGTTTCTTTTTACCATAACAGCCTGCATAAATGTATTTTAAACTGATTACCTTTAGGTGGAAAATATGACTTGCTTTCAGCTTTGTGAGGCCAGTCCACCACAAGAGGTCCAAACCTACGAAAGCTGGCAGTGATCTCATCTACAAAAAACAAATAAGGCACCTTAGAGAGACTCTGAAGACTGACAGTGGCAAGGTAAAAATTCTTACTTTTTAAAAAAAAAACAGACTATTTTCTACACCTATTAAGAACAGTGAAAACTGCAATAACATATACAGAGGATGCCTAAATATTCTTTCACCTCTGTGCTATACATGGCTGCTTAAAAAAGTGATTTTATATTCCACAAATGCAAGTTTGCAGCAGGATTAAATGTAAACATGATCTATCAGAAGTGAGTATGCTTCAGCTGCAGTCTATTTCTAATTATAGCCACAAAGCAGGGTCAGATGCAGCCACATGGGGCTGACGGAGGACGTACATGTCAGCATGGCCACTCCTTGTAGCATGCCCTAGAAAGCAGGCTGCATCAGGTCATGCGACTGCGGGGATTTCACCTTCCTCAGTCCCCTCTGATATCTGCCTTCAATGACCAAGTTATTTCTTTGCTTTTTCAGCATCAATTTCAAAACACCATGGAACACACATCTCAAACTATCCTATAGGACAATTTTGTTTTACATGCAAATGCTTCAGAAAAGTATTTTGTTGTCAAAAAATCCTTTTTCTCAATGCATTTATTTGTGTCCTTTAAGGAAAGAATTAGCTTCAAATTGTGTCTATAGATAGATCAGACAATTCACCAGGAGAGAAATTTGACAACAAAGGCAGTGGGTTTCAAATTTTGATTGCCATTTGCCAGTTTATCTGACCCCATGAGCCGCACATCAGATTTTTCAAGTGACTAGAGCCACAAAATACATATTGCATAACTCAGGAGCCAAAGGAAAAAGGTGTTGCTGGAGTAGATCTCTCAGGGAAGAAGGTAACAGCTCCCAGGTGGCCATGTTACTCCCTTGCAGGTTAGGCTGGGCATATATTTTGATTCTGAGTCACCCAGCAATGTTCACATCAGCTGTACCTGTTGGCCTGCTTCTTCTTACAGCTGGGGACTCAGATTACCCAGCAGTCCTTATATCAACAGCCCTGCAACTCAAAGTGACATGGGAACTGCATTTGAGCTGTTTGTAAACCATAGATTGACAACTCAGACTATTTCTTTATTAAAATTGCATAAGGTTTAGGCTTCAATTTAGTAATTGGATTCGGAAACCCCTCTTTTCATCATAAGGCATCCTCAAATTCCCGTGTACACCAATTGAAGCTAGATAGCAGTGGATTCCAGCTATAATATGAAAAATACACCAAAAACTGTTGTGATTTTGATTTGGGAGTCGGGGGGGGGGCCACATATTGAGATTGAGAAAAAACCTGCACATGCCTGCTAAGCTGATTATTTCATAAAAATATTAATTGCCCTACATTTGTCAACAGAACACTGCATATGTGCTGGATATAAGAGCTGATTAATTAAAACCTGATTTGTTTTGCTAAGGACTTTATTAACAGAGTCTTTAAAGTCAACCACATCTCTTAAAAAAGAACAGGAAAAGACTATGGAGGAGTGACAGTACCCACAGTACCCACTAAGTTCCCATGCTATGCATGTAGATCTCTTCTGATCTACAGTACAAAGGAATGTCAACTAAATTCTCAGGTGTTGCAGGGGGTGGTGATGTTTGTTTTAAATAATGCCACAAGCACTACAAGTGACTTACCTGGGAAAATACGTTTGGTTTTACGAAAATCTGACCTTTTCAAAGTAATTATATGAAAGCCAATTCCCACATCTCACCAATGTAACTTATTCACAGTACCTTCATCAATGTCAGGAGGAAGACCTCCAACAAACACCTTTCTAGAATAGCGTTCCACTCTTTCACCATTCTGACAGCGTGTTGGAGAGCTGAGACCCGATGATAAAGACTGATCACCATGACTGTCGTCTAGGAAGCCATCTTCAAAAGGAAAGAGTGAAGACCGACCTGTAACAGATTTTGTAGTATCTATAGTTAACGGTATTTCCTGGAGAATTAAATATTTCAGTAAAAACCATTATGTTTTCCTTTTACTGTTTTGCTTTAACAGAATTTGCATTAAAGGACACAGCTAAATGGTCCAGTTATCCAAATGATCATTAGTATTGCTTCTATTTTTTCAAGACTATATTATCCTTACAAGACAATAAACCTAATTTAGCTTTAAAACAAATGCTCGCAAATGGCTAGCAATGAAAACCAGCACGTTATCTGATGAAATTGTGTGTCATGGCTATAGAAAGAACCTTTGTAAGATTTACATTTCAAACCGATTCTTAGAGATTTAAATCTTCCATAACAGATCTTGAAGGAATGATCCTAAAGAGCAGATCCCTCAAGCCACTGCACTGCAGAGCAGGAGTCTCCTTCAGAGTGCTTTACAGGGTCCTAACCACAAGGGCTGCATCACTTCCTCCTCGAGTGAATGGAGGCCCAGTCTGAGCAGAAGGGCAAACAGCAAAATAAACATAGAAAAGCTTTGTATTGTGGACATAAAACATGTAGGTGGAGCAAAAAGCTAACACAAAAAAAATATCTTTAAAATCTTACTAAATAAACCACAGAAAACTTGTATTAGTAGAAAAAAGATGTTAGCTAAGACAACCTGTCAAACTGTTACTCAGTGTTAAAACACCCTTTCAGTAATGAATTAACAAAAAAGCTGCTACTCAGTTAGGGAAAAGTAAAGCATTTATGATCATCTGATGCACTTAACTTGTTGCTCCTACTACCAAAGTACACATACATCATCTTAAGAACAGATTTGTTAACCCAGAATATAAAGTAAAGAAATATTCAAAGTCTATAAATAAGTAACACTGCAGAACACACCAACTTTACAATTGAACAATTCCCTATACCCAAGTTGAAAAATAAATCCTGTAGAGAGATGTATAATAAAGGGGAATCCCATCTCAACTCTGAAAAGGCTTATTGTCCCCTCGTATTATGGAGGATTGCTCCCAGAGATAGGATTATAATTAATTGATACAAACAGTTTATAGGGGAGTCAATTACAAATCTAAATACCAGGGCACTTAATGAAATTTCAAAAGTAATGGATCACATGAAACTGACCTCCAGGAAGACCTAACAAAGAATTAACAACACGCTGGTATTAACAACACAGGGAAGAATAGGAAATAAAAACACGGGCACAGAGAAAAATAAAGACATGCAGAGGGACACTAGTCAGAAAAATGTATACACTAAAAATATTAGTAGCAGAGTCTCCAGTAGTAAAGGACAGATTACAAAAAGCAGCAGCAATCCCACATACAGAAAACAAGCTAACAAGAACCAGGAAAGATGTTCTGACACAGAACACCAGCCTGATTTTTTTATGAACACCAGGCATTAGAATTGAATGCACAACATTGACAGAGATCACAGATATAAAAATCCACTGAAGCAAAAATTCTACTGTGCTTTTAAGCACCAACATAAAAAAACTCACAGGGTAAATAACCACAATCAGAGAAGGATTTAGAGATGCTACTTTCAGTCTAGTATAACTGGGTGTCAGAAATGGTGGGTTTAGAGCATAAAACAGGAAAGACTAAGGATGGATATTTCATTAAGGGACAAACAGGTCGTGCACATTCATAAACATACGCATTTTGGCATAAAAGAGAACACATGCCCAAGAGAAATAATAATTAGGAAGGCTAAAATTGTGTAAAAATATCAAATTGGAAAACCCATCAAGAAGGAAATTTGAAAATATCCGTAAGAGATTGACATTTCTAAGAAACTAAATAATCTTTTAATTCCCACACTTCAGCGTACCTTCTTGTAAAAAATAAAACAAACGTGAGCCATTAGTGGAAGTTGACATATCAAATTAATGGATACTAGAATAATGTGTTGAACTAAAATACAGGTCTATAGAGGAAGTTGAGTAAGTGCTGAGTTCTGAAGGAAATAAAAATGCACAGCAGCTTAAAAAGCAAGATATCCCCTCTTATGCCAGAGCTTGACAGGTCTGTAAGCATTTCACTCATCTTAAGTAAATGGAAAAGATGATCTAAAACAGTGTAGTTCAGTCGAGTAGAGAGTTAAATGTATGAAGTATACGTTCAAAATAATGGAAAGCATACAGACAAGGGAATAGGGAACGATTGTTCACTGTCTCTTCCAGTAAGGGGAAACTCAACTGCATTGAACACAATCAGTACATGGAAGGCTGAAAGCAAGTCAAACTGGGGAACCCCTCGCCACAAGCTTTTTAGGATCCTGAAAAGTTTATGTAGATTCAGAAAGGGAATGAGCAAAAACAGGAGTAAAACCCATTCTGAAGCAAAAAATATTTAGACATCACCTCAAGAAACCCCCAGAGGCAAACCTCTGGGAGAGTATTACGGGAAAGCATCACTAAATGCCCTATTTTTATACTCCTGCGCAGAACATCTCTGGGTGGTCAGTGTAGCAGAATAGATTTGGGGCTGATTTCCCATAGCTGTGTTTACATCTGTACCTGCAAGACTGTTAGTAAATGTTAAAAACAAGGTACCTAAAAGAGCATGAGTCAACAGCTGTAAGCATGATACCTACAAAGAAATGCTCACCTTTTTACTCAAAGAAAACAGAGGATCAATAAGAGAACTGAGAAATTTCTGACAAAACCTCTCCTCACTGAAGATACTTAGTCACAGTGACAGAATCAAACACTAATTAAAATATCCAAGTATAATAAACATGAGATGGATCCCTGCACAGGTTCACCTCTGGGTACTCTGCATATTAGCCCAATGCAAATGGTAAAACAGAGAGGGATATATGAGAATATTTGATAAACAGACATCATTTTTTAACAAACTATTGTAGAATTTCATGGGTTTTTTAAGGTTAAGAAAGCTCAAAACAACATTATAAAAATCAAGGTAATGAAAAAGCATGAGTATCACAGACTTTAGTATTGTATGAATAAGGCAAGTCACAAACCACCTAACATTAATGACAGGACACATGCACGCACACACACAAATCTACTCATTACTATACAAAAGCCTGAATTTCACACAGGAAACAATTATTATGGAGTGAAACATGCTTTCTGGTAGAGTAAAAAAAAAAATAAATCTGAAATTCCCAGCAAATTCAGAACTTGTTTGCCCTGTTTTGTCATCACTACAATTTGTATAAACCAGCCTACACTGTGTTCATCACAGTTATTGCCACATTACTATATTTTGCTTCTACAAGTAAACACGCGTTGCAAGAAGTTAATAGTGTCCAACTAATCCCAACCTCCTTCCCTACTTCGGTATCATTTGATCAACCTGGAAACACTTGCCACAATCTCAAAATGAAATTAAACAGTGTTCACATGCACAGACAGTATACCATAGTATATATACTCCACATACTTTCCAATTTGTTTCAGTACCATGACAGCACTGAAAAAGTGTATTAAGATGTTTTCAACATCTGTTAACAATAGCCTGTTCTCTGAAAGGAAGGAAAAATAGGAAGGTAAATTTGTGGGGAAAACTTAAATCTTTTCTTTTTGTTTTAGCTATCGAACAGTAAAACTAGTTGTCTTTGAACAAAATCAGCTCAGATTCTATAATATAAACTGTGTTAGTACAGCCTGTACAACCTACTATCTCAATCCATACTTATGCGCAAACTACAAGTTACTTATAAGCTATTGTGTTGCTTATATGGCTAGGTTTTTTGCCAGGCTTCTTCACAAATGTGATGCAAATTCTATGTTTTGAAAAGGAAGCAATGTCACATTCATAGCTGTCACAGAACATACATAAAAAAGAAGATAAAATGAAGTTTAATGCCAAAGTACCCCAAGCAGATGGCACTGCCCAACTCTAATTGTTAAAAGCTGCAATCTTCACTGTTATTTTCTCAATAAAAACCAGTCTGTGTAAGGTACAGCACGGTACATACATGCAAGCTATATTAGTAGCTTCTTGGTAGTCAGCAAGCTTGCTATTGTCCATGTTCATTAATCTCTCAAAGTAAACTTATATGCAGCACCACCCATTTGTAAAATATTTTCGGTCTGCTTTTATTTTTTAAGGGTTACCTATGATGAAATAAAGTTAAAATGTGCTCAAATGTTGTATCTTTTATTATCATCAACATTCACTGTTGAGGACAGTCATTGATACTGGTATTCACAATGTTCTACCTAAAGCAATCCAATGTAATACTCAGGTGTAATATTCAATGAAAGGTGTTTCATCTAATAAAAAAGTATTTTTGAAATGTTCAATGCATTAAACATCGCACTTCTACCAAAAAAAAACCCCAAACCTGAAAACAATATCTTTTATTGCATTTAAAGTCACAAATACGTGTCATGAAAGAGTCTCTACATTGTTATCCTCCAGTTCTCTAGTAATAGCAACACACTTGAAGTTATCAGCTCAGTATCACTGTTGCTTTAAGCTACTATTAAAAGGGAGATGTTTTGAAAATGAAGCATATGAGATTGATTTATACAAAGCAATTGACCAAGCAAATAATGTTAAAATTGGTAACATCTTATCCAAAGAGAACTAAATATTTATTTCTCCCACTATTCAGCAAACAAAACATTTAGTAAATACTTTTACCTCTTCTCCGCCCATAGCTCCTGGCTGCATGTAAACACAGAAGAAAATTGTCGGTACAGCTGTCATTAGATTTAGCTCCAAAAGCAAAGAAAATGTAGCTTCTACCTCTTCTCTTCTTCCCCTCCCACCATAAAGAAGGAAAAGACATTAAAAAAAGTGCAAGATGAAATTCAAACAACCCAAGACAAGAGAAAAAGTTTGAAGATGACACAGCCAGGGAAGAGAAAAAAAAAAAAAAAAGAAAAAAAAAAAGGAACATACCTGCTGTGCAAATTTTCTATATAGCAAAGGTGTTTAAAAAATCAGGCGTATCAGAGTTACAGTACTATAAAATAATAATTTAGGATTATGGTTTTAAGAGGCAATAGACATCAACAGTAATCTTAATTAAAAGAATTCATTTTGCATTTTATTAATTAGTTGTGGAGAACATATTTTCCGATTATGTTTCAATTTAAATAATTAACCATCTGTAAATACTAAAATCCTGCCAAAACAATATGAACTCAATAGCCAGTATGTTCAGATGAATAAAAACAGACTGATAAAGTGTCTTTATGACTACCAGAATTAATACAGCATTTCAATGAGACATGCACCAATGGCAAAATCCACAATGTTGAAGCATATTTCTTGATATAATGGGAAATGCAAAAAGTGGCATTTTTTTAATCTTAAATTTTAGAATACCAGAAAATAATCTGGAAAACAGTGTCTTCTGCACAGGGACTTCAGTCTGTCACAAAAAGTATCTGTGGTCTTCCAAGGTAATCAAGTGTGGAAGACTAGGGACCAGGTAGAGTTTTCAACACGAAGTGAGCTTAGGCAATAGAGCCTCGTTTGTTTCTTTCTCCCTTCACTGCAATACTGTTTGTGTTCCTCCTCCTTCCCAACCCTATCTCATTTCCAAACCTAACACAATGCCTTCTGGTCCTGCCCTGCATGCCCAGTTTTTAGGTGTGATTCCTTTAGCTTTCCCTACAATCCCCCCCTTAGACCATACCATCTAGTGCCCATGCCCTCCTTCTACATCCCAAGTGTCCTCTACCATAAACCCTGCCGTTTTTCTATTTCCACCTTCAAACACACATCCTGAGGTATCCCACCAGGTCCCTCAGCTTTCCCTATGTACTTCAGCCAGCAAAATGACAAATCAATTATGGCTAGTTGAGAACCATTGCTCTGATGGCTGGTTCCCTGGCTGTCACCTGAGTGGCCCCAGGGGCTTCCCAGAGCAAGGGTGAACCTCCTTCAGCAGTGGCACTAGTAACCTCTCTTCTACCCAAGTAGCTTCTTTCTCAAACCCTGAAAAAACATGGTCTCAGACACCATACAACTATGTCTTTTTCTCCCGCCATCAATGAGGCCACAAAAGAGCAACTACACAAGTATTTATGCATTAGGGGGATTAAAAATTTCAAGAGCTATGATGAGCTGCTTCACAATTTGTGTTTAACGTAATAAGAGTAGAAGCTGTTTGTGTGAACAACTATTCAGCCACAGCGAGGGAGGTAGTAAACCCTGAAACAGATTCTACTTCTTGCACAGCAATTGACAGCATTAATACTAGAGTTGGCTTTGCAGCAAGAATAAAATTAATCCTCCTCCTTTCTAGTTACAGCTAAAGCTGTACTGCATTACTTATGATGATGGCAAAGAATCGCTGTCAGACCTCATATAGCAAGTCCTTGCCTTGCTGAACGCCTGTACACCAAAAAAAGAAGCATCTATCAAAGTATAGCTATACATTTTGAAAGTAACATATTTGAAAGAGGTTTCTAAAACAGAATGCTACCAATCTAAAAATTAAAGAAGCATTACTTTAGTATGAGCTGAAAGAGACTTCTGTGTGTCTTTTTAAGAAGAGCAAGCTTTATATGCTTAATACAAACATTCAGGCTCTGAACAAGATAACAGTACATGATGGCAGAAATCTACCAGAGACTTCTGTACACTTTAGAATAACGTATTGCCATTCATGTATTATAACACTTTTATGTTATACTACACTGCAGAATATTACTTGTATCTTATACATGCATTCACACACAAACTGTATGTCCATAAAAAAGTTTTACTGAAGGTATGTTTAGACTTGCCTGTAAATTCTGGTGGGAAAATAGTGCAATTCACTTAAACAGGGAGACAGTCAGCCTAGTAAGTTTTTGCCAATTTAAAAACATTGCATCACTCTTAAACACTCAAAGAAGGTGAATTTTCACCGCTGCTGATTATGGTTTCATATATATATACACACACATATATACATATATATATATACACACACACACATATATACATATATATATACACACATACATAATTTGAAAATGAACTCAGTTTTATCCAGTGTTTACATTAAAATGTTACTTTTTCCAACAAGCTGCCAGTTATTCAGCACAGCAACTTAAGAATGTCAACACATGCTTTATTGTGTTGTTTACGCAGGATGCAAAATACGAACGTGTCATTTGAAAGAAGTTCATAAAAAATATCCATCTTGGTTATAATTCAAGGTTCAGAGCACAACAGATGTAACAGAAGAAATGGTTCATCAGGTAAATTTCGTAACACCTCCAGTTTGAGTAAATCTTTTAGAAAACAAATCATTTTGAACTCATTCTTGAATGAAGACATCTGGGAGCTAATAATTATTGCACTATTACTAACAGTGAAATTACCAGTGTTATCTATCTGAAGTTCCTTTCTCTCTTGGGCAATTCCAACAGAAGACAAAAGCAAAGAGACTGGGAACTCCCAAAATTGTACCCACCACTGATGAAGCCACTCCCATATACTGGCTGAAAGGTTTCCACATTCAACACAAAAGCGATTCCTTTCTAGATATCTCATACAACATTAGAATATTAATGAAAACATAGCTGCCTTAAGAAGCGATGAGGCATTTTCCCATGTAAAATGTGAAATTGTTGCAAGCAGACACTGATCAGTTGTGTAACTCCCAGAATGATCACCACTGCGTTAGTGTTTCTCCATCCCTTCGCAACTTCAACTCTGACAGGTAGAAAGTTACATAACCACTATGTCCCAAATTGCATGTACTCAAATACAAAGGAACAATACATTCTTTTTTACCTCCTGATAATCCTCCTGAAACTATTAACTCACTCCATCCCAGAAGCTGAGTGTACTTTTACAAATGTGAAACTATATGTTGAAGAATAGAACTCCAAGCTTTTAACAAACAAGCAAAACAAACTCCCCAAACCTTGCAATGCAATTAACTCAATTTAGTGCTAATGCTATTCGAATTCTCAAAAGCCTGCAGCTAAGATTATCCATTGTTGCAATAAATCAAAACACACTCAACTGAAATGCTCAAATTTTAACTGCATCTCAAGGAAAGCTATCTGAAAACGATGAAAGAGGACTTTAAAAAGCTTGCATTTTGCAAACACCTAGTCAAGAAAGAAGGGGTCTACCGTCAGTGTAAGAACACACATGCAAAATTTTATGAAGAGCCACAAAACTCTTTTGAGATAATATGGTTTATGAGATGAGCATAGCTGCACGACACATAGAAGCACACATCCACAAACAAGATAGCCCTCAAGGATTCAGAAGAAAGGAGTGACCTAACAACCCTCGCCTATGGTCCTGGAAAGGCAGAGGACCAAAATATCCACAGTTGACAATGATAATGCTGGCAAGAGAAAAAGTTATGTGGATGAGGGAAGTTAATCTGCTGTTTAAAGTTACTCTGCTGTTTAAAGTTACTCTTACTCAGTCAACATGCATCCTGAAAACTAAGAACACCATGAAGCAACAGAACATTGCTTATAGTGAATCAACAAGTAAATCACCTTCAGTATTCAGCTCACTACTTAGGCTGGGAGTAAGTTTGGTTTTGCCCTGTTTGTGTTGGAAGGTTCCAACATAAAAAGGACATTGTGTAATTTCTGTGATAAAAGCAAACCACGTAAATAAATACCAGAATTGCACAAACAATTTCTGAGAATTATTATTAGTAAGGCACGTGTTCTGCAATTTACTTGAAAGAGATTAAATCAACTGACAACCTACAGAAAAGAAATTAATTAAACTAAAATATATGCTTATAAACTTATTCTTTGTGTACCTTGTAACGTAGACATGAACCACATAACCTCAGCTACAAACGAATGAGAGCTCAGATACAATGTCCTGCTGTGTACAACCAACGAACCATCCAGACAGTTATTCAGTCTTCAACAGTGCCACTAGAAAGAGCATGTTAGACTGGCCACGATCAGTGATATGTTGCTTTGCTATTACATTAGCATTCATAGTCATTGCATGAAATACATCAGGAGGCACACTCTTGCCTACTTCTAATACCTGCTTAAAGATCTTCTGTTAACAAAATTTGTCTAATGCTTTTTTGAACATGCTGATACTATCTGCTTCCACAAATTGCTGTGGCAGCAAGTTCCAGAAGTAAACTACAGAAGCACTTCCAAACAGTTTTAAATGGATCTACCAGAAGTTTCACCACTTGCCCTGTTAGTTCTAGCTGTGTGGAACATGGTGAACAACAGTTCTGCATTCCCCTGTGATTTTTTCTAAGACTTCATCACCTTCAGCCTTCTCCTCCTCAACCTGAAGCATTTCAGGTTCTTTAACCTCTTGGTAACTCAATACAGTCACAGTAGAAACAGACTGTAAGAAAGAACAACTATAAGATCCAGAGAAAACTGTATTTTAATAGTTAGCTATTTTGATAATACAAAACAAAGAAAAAGCATAGCTAACTGGAAAAAAAAAAAAATTAAGCTTCCAAAGGGCACAGAGAAAACTGTAATAGAGCAGTGAAACTGATGTTCATTATCAACCTCAGCTTTATCCAAGGCTGCAAAGACAAAGAGCTGCCAAAACCCAAATTTATGTGCTGTCACTGGCTTAATTTATTCCTATGGAATAGGATTATTCCATAGGAAAACCATGAGAACACTTTTTCATAAAAAACTATTTAGTCATTACAGCTTGTACTGGTTTACTATTCCATAACTGGGCTGGCTATACTTGCCTAAAGCTTGTAGTATGCACTGTTCACAATACACTTCAGTTATAAGACAATAGAAAATAAAAATCAGTGGCACTTAGGAAAAAAATAGGTGACTATACAATAGCTCAACCTAGAAACAGGCATCATCTGACATGGTTCAATTAAATGCTGACATAATACATCAGTGCAAGAAGGTGTAATAATAACTTAGAGCTCAATATCCCTGTGAACCAAGCCTTTGAAGTTAAGAAACACTTGCAAAACCAAAAACTACCTTACTTGATCTCCTGGAGACAACAGATGTTAGTCATACGAAACAATGAGTATCCACTCTAACAGCTTAATCTCTAGTTAAGGGTTCAATTTTTATGGATCAGAAACTGTGGGGAAGATAGCTCACTACACAAGGGAGAAAGTTGGTAGAACAATTAACAAGCCTGACTGAAACACAAGCACATTCTTATAAAACATATTTTTTTTTATGAAGCCAGTCAATCACATGCTGATAACACTCAATGTTTTAGTATCACTACCATCAAGAAAATGCTCTGTATGGAAACTTGAGTATTGTACATCAAAAGCTTTCCGTGGCTTCATTATGGCTCAATTAATAACTTGTGAGAGACAATTTTCTGGAGAACCTTTTCAAATGCATCAAACCTTATTAAAAATCTGATAACTTAAGTCTATAGACAAGCAGATGTACTTCCAGTATGTCCACACAGGAGATAATATTGCCAGGTTAATTTGTGACTTGTCTTTTAAATCAGATTCTAACAGCAACAAGCTGTGAAAGATCATCTTAACAGATTTTAGCAGAGGTATGGACAGGATTAATTTGTGCGAGAGAACGGAAACTGCGTGATGATCCTTACTGGAAGAACTCTGTAAAATTAAAAAACTGAAACACACTTACAGTGTTTTTAAATTAGGTTGTACCGTAGAAATAATCTTTACTGATTAGGCACACCCTTTAATTTTTTTTCTTTATTTTAGATGAATTAAAATGTCTAAATCCATGAGATCTTATATGTCAAATAAGATAGTGACTTACAAATTACTGACATCTGATCTCAGTAAGAGTTCTTTTCTGATATTTTTTCATTGCTTTATTATAATATGGGATTGGATATGCACATTCTATATGGATCAAATAGCATTTCAAGGAAATAATAAGTTTGTGAATCCATAAATCATTAACTCAAAAGAACTAGATCTACCCTCTTTCCATATCATAGCTAAAAGAGAATCTGAACATGTAAATTCAAATACAGAAATAAGTGACACCATTTATTTGTATTATTACATTTTACAGAATACGTAATAGAAAGTATTTTGAGATTTTTAAAAACATTCTTTCTCCACTGTTGGTACTTATCTCGTTCATGCAATAATGTGTCCACAATATCAAAAGATACATATTCCAAGGAAATTTTAAAGACACTTCTTAAATGCTTAAAATAGCATTATTTTTATGAAAAAAGTCAATAGTTCCAGATTTGAAATTTTGGAGCTAGAAGGGCTAAAGGGCAGTTACAAGACTGGGAACCTCCTTGATTTATAAGGTACCAGATTCTTATTTCTAACTTGGAAAGCTCATTTGTAATCTTGAAGCAGTCAGCAGTTCAAAACAATACTTGCTGTAGGACACTATAAGATGTCTAATCATTTTCTAAGATCAGAGAGGAAAATATGTCAAGTTTTTCTTGTGAATAGTGGGTCTCTGAAGTTCTTAGAGATCTGGAAGTTTACAAGTGAATTACAAAGCCAGTGAAAATGAATTAATGAACTGAGAGAAGGTGATAGAAGCAAGTATAATTATGCAATGCATCTTTGCTATAACAATATCTCTGCAGCACACCTTGAACTCTCTGAAGAACTCTGTTTGCTAAAGTAACATGAAGAAAATGAACAGAATGATCTAGCAGCTCTATTTTTTGCCATTAAAACACACAGACTGAGATGAAGTATTTGTGTGCATATAACAAGAAACACAGATGGACGAAGTGCATGCAACACAGTCAGAATTTCTATCAACTGATTTGAAGATTTCCTTTGGGTCATAATAAAATTCTGAGATGAGAGATGAATATTGTATCTTTGTAAAGTACTAGACTTCTTTTAAACTTTGGGCCACATATTCCTTTGAATATGAGAATTCTTTGTTAATTTCAGTCAATTCTTTTGCTATAATGTACAAAATAAAGTTTATTTACTTCTTTATGGTTTCAAAAGTATCTACCATTGACCAACCTGTCTCAAATTACCCATGTGGAACAATCATAGTTGCAATTCTAGCAAGACAAATCAAGTTCGTCTTTGATCACTGTCAGTCTATGCTACTCTGTCCAAATGCTCAAGGTTATCTATCAAACTGTCAAAACATGAGGGGGGAAAAATTTTTAAAAATAATCACCGAATAAAAGCTAGGTAAGGAACATTCTATTTAAAAAGTAGATTTTCATACAGTTGGATGTATATGAAAGGCAGTAGCTAAAGCAGCAGCAGTTTGAGTAACTTAATTTGTAGCAATCGATGTAAAAATATTACATGCGCATAACCACAGTTTAGAATAAATTCAGCATTTATACTAACTGAAATTGGAGTCAAGGTTGACAAGAACAATTTGCATACAAAAATGAGGCCAATACTTAATAAAACCAGCATGAATTTACTGCATATAAAATACTATTTCTTGAATAACAATTTATGGATTTTATCTAGATAAGCAGCAAGCTGATACATGAACATGACACAATAAAACTCCATAAGTCATGTGCCCAAAAGTATCGGGACAAATAAGAATTACATCTCGGAGAGTAAAAAATTAAACTTGGTTCACTATATTAACCTTTGGGTTCCTTGCCATAGCATATCTGCTCTGAGCTTTACATGCAGAGAAATCTATTTGCTTCCAAAGAAAGCTTTCTATATATTAATCTGTTATTTGCAGAAAACTCACCTCACTTTTTCAGCGATAATATTTGCAATTATTTTTACTTCAGCATGTTTCAGCATTTGAGATTTGAGGGGATATTTTTCATGATGAGCAATGCAACAAAACAGCTTGTTTAATAATGCCCTTTCTTCCCCTTTTTCTATGGCTAGAAAAGCTGTCCACAAAGAACAAGACTTCTATCCTCCAGTCTTTTTAAAGAGATCTTTGAAAATAATTTGGATTTGGGGACTGGGATGAATTATTGCTCATCTAAGAGTGGTTCAAAAGGCAGGTCTCAATTTCCACTGATAGATGGGCTGGATGTGCAGATGGGCATTGCGATAGTTTGGTGATACTAGCTTCAGCGGTTCCTTCTAGTTCACTTTTTTCCAATGTTAGCAATGCAAGGGTTACAATCACCTCCCTGATAACGTATGCTGCCATATGTACACAATTGAATCCCATCATCACAAAAATACAATCTTCATGCAAGCTGTACGCAGTTAAGGCCCACATACTGGACATCAAACAGTTGATCAAACATGTGAACTGCATTTGATACTCAAAACTATTGTTTAAACAGCTCAGGTCTTCCTTCCTTGGGCATACTGAGCAGCCAAGTATCTGTGCAGGAGGGAAGGTTTATGTATTTTCATTTCTTTGGTTTAGTTTCAAAAATAGATTAATGATAAATCTCACATTTCTAACAGCCAGGCTGATAGGAACTTCCTTCATATTGCTTCCAGTTTACCAAACCTAGTTCTGGACTGCAGTCTCATCTCTTTTAGCATCATATATAATGCTTGTGGAATAGCCTGGCAAATCTTGTTCTTAAAATTCTGCAGAAACAGATGGCACTCACCCACAACAGAGAGGACCACATAGATGAAAGGAATGCACATCAGTGGGGTTATGAGGCAGGGAAATGAGTGGTAAAAAACCCAAACAAACAAGAAGGTAGTAAAGAGCTATAAAGTTGGGTTTCAAAAAAGACCATTTAAGAAATCTTCGTCTGCTAGAAAAAGGCTGTAGCAGTCACTGATAAGAGATATTGCCTTCAGTAACAGCCAAACCAGATCTCAGAAAGTGCAGTTGCTAATATAAAAAATTGAAGGGAAGAAAAAACAAAGCATGTTTTTATTGCTCCCCCACCTGCCCACCATTTTAAAAAAATTAATCAGATATAGAAGGGACTCGGAGATATCAGCTAGGCCGCCTTACAGCCCCCAAGGCAGCATCAATACTAACTGTTTGTATAGCTGGTTCTGAAAAACTTAACAAGGTTATATGTAACGTGACAGTTCGGACACTCTGGGATTCTTATGAACCCTGCTGCCTTTGCTATGCCACACTTTACATCTTTCTTTTTTTGCCCTCCAGTTAAAAAAACTCTGATCTCTTCACAATTAAATTAGGTCTAGTTTTGCAAACCCTATTAGCACTCTCAATGTCTTTTATTCCTTCCTATTATTCCTTATATGTTAATAAGCTAGTACATATTAGTAACCTGACTTGGCAATTGGGCTAAAGAGCTCAGCAATTTCCTCTAGGCAAGTATCAAAATATTGGAAGAGACTGATGCCTCTCAAAATTTAGCTGCACATTTTCCCAGAATATTATCACTACAATACCCAAGTTTTCATTAGCTATTAAACTGCCAACCCAAGATTCTGCAAGACAAAAATAACTCAATAAACCTTCTATTCAAAGTGGTTAATTTCAAGGCATACCAACAGCATTGGCAAAAGATTTAAATATAAAATGCTATTTCATCAATTTTGTTATATCTAAACACTATCAGAATATAGGAATAGCCAAGTACAATAGCACTTAAGGAGACAAGGCAATTTTAAAACCAATAGAAGCATGAAAATAAAAAATGAAATTGTTTTGCTGCCATTTAATTTTCTGTCATGGCATGATGACTTCCCCACATAATTATTATCTATATTAATAAAACAAAACCAAAATCTCTACACAAGCATCTAAAAAGATGCCTCGAACCCTTGCCTTAATGTATTTTTCAAATTATTTTACTCAGCAAACAGAACTAAATGACACTAATGAAAAGAAGAAAAAGACAGTCAGATGGAGAGCAAATAGTACCAGACCTCACAGACGACTCATTTTCATATGAGACAAGAACGAACATTGGAAGCAGATGGAAGATTTGAAGGTCAAAGCAATGCAAAGTCACTGTACAGAGGAGCTTTAGGAAAAACAAAACTGCAGCATTCCACAAAGGGTTTTTTCTCATTTGTTGGTTTAACTAGCTTTAGTCTACGTTCATTTTACAGAAGATCATTTCAGATCCTAACAACACAGTTCAGTATTCAGTATCAATTGTATTTAATAAGGTGCTGTAATGCAAGTTCATAAAAATTCCTGTTTAGCTCAGTATGAATGACATTACTAGAAAGTTAGCAAATCAATGTCTCTACTTGATTAAAAACACTATTTCAATTAGACAAATTTCAATTAGAGCTATTACAGACAAAAGCTATAGCTTTTCCCCTTTCCGCAATGTTTCAAATCTAAATATTTGAATCTTCCTTTTGTTTAAATGCTCTTTAGGATTATGTTCAGATCTCTCTGAATATTTGAGCTTTGCATTCCTCAAGAGAAACCTAATTGTGACAGAGAACTTCAAGCGTCTCTACAATATAAACATGCTTATATATATGTGCAACAGTTTGCATATGTACACAAGCATAATACCATTAATAACAAGAAGAGATTCATAGTAATCATGCATTTAAAAGTAATCTCTTCTATCTCACTAATTTCATTATTTCAGGACTCAGTGCTTCGAGATGATGATTTATAGCTTTGCACAATGATGAATGGTGGTAGTATGCTCTACAGCAAGCTCTGCCAACTTAGCAAGTAACACCTTGGTCAAACCGAACAATTCCCTTCAACACTGACAGAGAATAGCTCAAGACACTCAGTGAGGAAAATCACTGGTTTCAAAAAGCTGGTATTCTTATTTACTGATTACAACTGAAGTACAGTTGAAAATGTTGCCACAAAGGATAAGAAGGAGCTAGAGAGGCGAACACTCCTCAGAAAGCTTCCCCTCTCTCTAAAACACTTGAAGTTTTGCATTGCTTGAGCCTATGCTGTCTTCCAGCTTCACAAGACTGTGCACACTGTTAGTGAGAAATTGGCTTTGAGTAATAAATTTCAAAGATTATTACTCTGCAGTAAAAGAGAAATATGCGTATGTAGCAAAGACTATAATTAGAATGTGAAGGTTGGATTTGCAAATTCAGCAGACAGTGTTTGGTTTCACAGATATTATATATAGATATTACAAGTATTATGACTTAAAGAAGTTACATAAGTTCTCCAAATTATTCCCAAGATTACTGGGATGAAATATCTTTGGGGAATTTTTATTTTATTTTACTTATTATTTTTAAACCCAAACCACAACCATTCCAGCACTGGGGAAAAAGTATTTCTTCTTGGACTAACTTTCCTTACTGTATTTCCCCATGACAAAAGTAATGGATCACATGGGAATTACATAGTTCTAAATTTCTCCATTTTAACTGCATAGAAAAGAGGATTTAAATCACAGAAAGTAATTTTTAAGCTTATGTACTTAAATACTTGCTTTTATTCTCAACTCTTCAAAGATTTAAATGCAAAAAACAACAGGTTTCACAGTAATATAATTCTAGCTTCTGGGCTCTTAGTAATGGCCAAAAATGGTGAGGCCTCACCTAGTAAAGGGTGGGAGGGAGAAGAGATGCAGAAGAGGGAAGATATACGGGAACTTATCCAGACTTTTGATTTGCGCTGAATTTCGTTCAAAAGAACAATCACTACTATTGTCCAGAAATTGCATATTTATGATTCCAGGTTTATGTAAGTCTGTAAACAGTTAATATTTCAATAAACCCATAATATTTTAAACATTGGAACTGCATAAATATATTTTGTTTAGCTCCCTCAGCTATACTAATATTTTAGCTACACACCAGGACTATAGCTGCAAAGGATTATTATTTTTTATAAACAATTAAATTATCTAGTTGCTGTAAAATTTTCAAAGGGGTTAAACACAAAGAAATATTTTCTTAAATGTTATTTCGATTAAAAAGTCAATCTTTTAAAAAAATCTTTTTTCCCCCAGCTTATCTAGCAGTAACAGAAATTGAATAGAATATATTCATCCATTTAGGATAAAAGTGAGTTGTCCCAAAATGAAAACAACCCTGATTTGATGTAGTACAGTATATAGTATAGTTTTTTGTATCAGTTTTTCATTCCTGTCTTTCAAAAATCTCTATAAGACTTTCTAAGAAATACTGCTATATATTCTATAGTAACTGCCAATTTTTACAAGTAACTCAAAATTCAATTGTATTCTCCCATCTCCACACTTAATAGTACTATTGTAATCAGTTTACTGAAATGGTCACCTTAGAACAACGAACACTTTCTGAGACCAGAATTCACATCAAACAGCAGCAGACTGTACTGTGTAGAACTTACGTGCACACTTACACCTCCACATGAATGGCTTCCTCTTTTAATAAAGTCTTTAATTAAACGGAGCATTTCTCCCACTTAATTACTTGATATCCCATAATCTCATGTGCCCATAAGAAAATGGGGCACATACGCTAATTACGACAACTGAAACTGCAAAATAGCACTTTATCATTAACATTAAAGCTAAGAAAAAGAGCACAAGCAACATCTTACAGATTTCAAAAGATGGCATTTAAAGCCAAGTGTTAAAACCCTTGTATCCTGTCTATCACAACTTTTCAGTTCTTCACATTTAAAAATTATTTTTTAATTCTGTTTGGTACTACACAAAACGCTGCAGTTTTCAACTATACGGAGTATAACATTTCTTAGGATTAGATGAACAAAAACTCTGCTTTGATTTGCATAGTTCAGTTCTACATTATGCTGGTGGTGCCTAACACACCCCCCCCCACACACCCCAACCCCCAATGATACAAAGCTGCCTCTGGAGATTCTAGATGCATTTTAACAGATTGTTTGAATGCAGTGTTCATGAGTGGAAATTTTCTTTATTTTTCTTGTCCAACACAAACAAAAGCAATAATCTTTCAGTGAAGTTCAGCCCCCTCCTCCCTTTTCCTCATTATTTAGATGTCTAAACATTCTCACTAGTCCTGTCTACATAATGTTTTAGGGAAACCAACAAAGAAAACTCCATCAGTCAATGTAATTGTACGCAAAACCGGTAACAACTCATCCCAACAAGAAGAAATATGTCTGGAGAGATATCAGAAATTAAAGTTACAGATTCAACATACATACACACCCACAAAATAGGGAACAATTGAGATTGTTTTGCAATGTTATCTATAGCAGGCATTGTGAAGCTTCTATGAGAACACATAAAGATATTATAAAGCTAAAGAATCATCAATTCTACCAAGAAAATCAGAGATGATTGAATTATGAAATAATTTTGGGAGTGCACATGAACTTCTGCATAAATATTATTATTACACACATTTATGTCTGACTGTACAGCTACATACACAATAAATCTAAGAAGTAATATTCAACATGAGAATATTAGTCACTAGATATTAACTACTTACTGTTAAGAGCCATAATATTGTCTGTTCCTGGATGATGGAAGTTTATTCCCATACGCCCTGCAATGTAAATAAAAGCTATTTTTAATATTTTTATTTCAAAACTGAATTAAATTCATTAAAATGAAAAATTGCTAAAGGGGATGAACAGTCAGGGTAGCCAAATCTTCCCAAGAATACATATTTACAGTATTGAAAACCACAGTACCTTTAGTGTTATGTAGTTAAAATACTGAAACTCACAAAATAAACAATGAAGAAATTATTTTTTATACATCCCTTTTCTTTGTACTAGGAAAGTATTACCTCAAAGACCTCAAAGTTCACAACCTTGCTGCAGTTACGCCATTTATAGTAGGCTTCAGATAATGAATACGGCATTACAAAAACTCAGCTGAATTGGTAAAAATAAATCACTATTTTCCATACTACCTGTGACACCAGAAGCTCTCAAGTTAACAGATCACTGGAGACCAAGTGCTTACTCTGTTTTCATATCCTTTCCTAAGAATCAGCTATCACTTACTATTTGAGATAACATACTGGGTTGGAGGGAGCATTGTTCTGATGGAGTACATTCATATGTACTTTGAAAGATACTTATTCTTGACCCATAATATGGGACCATCATATACAGAAGGGTCACTATGAAATTCAAATTAACTCTGCTGGTGCCAGCTACCAGAAAGCTAGAGAGATGCAAAATAGTACCAATTTTCTCAGAGGAGATGTAACAATTGAAAGGTTGGCTTAAGAAGATCTCTGATGACTTCAGGAACTGAAATTGGGAACAAATTCACATGGTCACTTTGTTTCAAGGGAGACAGTCCACAGAAATCTACTTTTACAGTCAAAGCAAGAAATGAACCAACTCTACTAATGTTCAAATTTGTTTTAGATACTATTTAACTGAGCTGAAGTATTAAAAAAATTACACTGAAGAAACTTTGTAACAGGACTTTCTTAAGTAAACCTCCCTGAAAGAATTTGAAAGCTATAATCAATATTAGCCTTTGTTTTGAAAAAGATATAAAAACATCATTATAGTCACATAAAAATTTATTTCAATTAAGCAATGTAAGTAACTTAAATTATTTACAAGTGTTGCAATCCATGTCATATGCTCTCCTCCTCTCTAGATTTGTGGTTAAGTTTGGGAGCTAAGGAAGCTGGCAGTTTACATTTCTTCACTGCCTTAGCACTCAAATATGAGAGCTCAAGACCTGCTCACTAACTGAAGAACCAATACAACCATTAAGTTCCCATACTTCTGCAAAACCAAGTTGTAATAAATAAGCTTTGACAAAGGAGAACTAAAGCCAAATCTTCTCCAACATTTTTAGTTCCTATCAATTAGTTAAAGCCTTCTATTTCCAGCACAGAGACTGTGGTGCTGCAATTAGTATTTTTTCTGAACAGATGAAACGTGAAGTTTCAGTACACTTCTGAAACTGAGTCACAAGCAGCTCTTCACATAATAATTTTCTCATTCTTTTAGAAAAAAATGTGCCACCACAGTAAGACTATGAAGCAAATAGCACTTCCAAAAAGAAGTGGGGGCAGCCGGAAGGTAAATAAAATTTTACTGTCCCACTCCTTGAGCAAAGCTTCTTAAAGAGATCTTCATTGACTACTTCAGATTTCCTAAGTACAGATATAATTCTCCTATACATATTTTCACATTAATCTAGCATTGCAGAAACATTAGAGCTGCTAGTATTTCAGTGTAAACTTGTGCCAAAATATTTCAGAAATCTTGCCAGATTGACATTAATTCCCTTTTCCTAAACAGCACATTAATAAGCATGAGGTTACAGGCATTACTTGTAAAGAGAAAAGATGTATATAATAATCCATACTTGTAAACTAATACTAGTAATAAAGGTAACTGCTATGAGAAAACTAGAGTAAACTTTGAATGCATAATGCTTGGATGGGTCCTTCTCTTTTCCTTTGCTGAAGCTGAAATTCTGCTGTTTGACCAGCTTCAGAAATAGAATTGTATCTGTGACATCTGGGTTTGGTTTTTTCCTCCCTCCAGGCTGTCACTGGACCAGGTGCTGCTTGTGTGACATTTTGTCACCTGCCCTTGGCCTGCTATTTTTAAACAGTTCTTGTCAGCTATCTTTTAAGAGGAGCAGAAAATACAGAGCAACACAAGCAGAAGGACATGTCCTCACACTGAGCTAAGCAACAGTGTGGGATAATTCTGTGCATCTTCAGAGATCCCCTACTGCAATTCTATAGAAAAAAATTAATGGAATACTTTCAAAACATACCTGTATTAAAAGCATTCAAACCAGACTGGTAAGATATCAATCATAAGACAATCAGTTACCAATAATTATACAGCCTTTCATATTAGCTACATTTGAATATCTTGCTGTTTGAAGCTAATTATTCAACTGAAAAAAGAGGCCATATGCAGATTGCAAAACTGCATAATTACCTAGGGAACAAAAAGAGGGAACAAGAAGAGAGCACAAGAAGGAAATTATAAATTTATTCATTTGAAGAATGCAATGTAAAACTGTGAAATGTAATTAAGAATATGTACTTTCAAGGAGATATCTGGGTTAAACACCAAACACTTTCCGGGAGTGACTACAGGAAAATGATCATAGAATTGTAGAATGGTTTGGGTTGGAAGGGACCTTAAAGAACATCTAGTTCCAACCCCCTTGCCATGGGCCAGGGCACCCTACACTAGACCAGGTTGCCCAAAGCCCCATCCAGCCTGGCCTTGAACACTGACAGGGATGAGGCAGCCACAGCTTCGCTGGGCAACCTGTTCCAGTGCCTCACCACCCCCACAGGGAAAAATTTCTTCCCAATATCTCATCTAAATCTACCCTCCTTCAGCTTAAAGCCATTACTCCTTGTCCTATCACTAATCAATTTTAAGAAAAGCACATGTATGCTGCCTGCACCTTTATGAAGTCTATATAAGCACTTATTTCTAATTATAGTTTTAAAACAAAATCTCTGAATAAAATTTCTACTTTTCAAGAATCTTAAGCACAGGAAGCAGAAATACAGAGAAGTTAGAGCACAGAAGTTACAGACTCCAGCAGTTCACCAAAGTCATAAATAAAACCCCTTCCAGTAACATCATCCCCAGTGCTTGTATTCAGTGTACATCTGCCATTTTCAGTTTGCCTGTCTTGGTTTCACAACTATCTACTGAGTATATTTCAATCATGTATACCAGACTTAGATTACTGCAGTTACGCTGCAACAAGAATCACTCTTCTATGTAAATCTTTTCAATTCCAAATTTAAAAAAAATAATTAATCCAGTTGTATAATTCTTGCTCTTTATAAACATTTCCGAGCATAAACAGGGGTTTAATGATTCTTGTATAGCCCTGGCTGCTCTTTTGCATATCATATGTCATTAAATTCCTTAAATTCTCTCTCCTAACAGCATTTGAAGAGACTTTTCTGGCTGGACTGCCTAAGCGCTCTGCTGCGTGTCCAGTATCATGCTTGTCATGGCACAGAACATGACTCTCTGTTCAAGCACATCTCAAGCATGTGCATCTTCTCTTCAGTGTTATATTGGAAGTAAGAAGATGTTATACTTCAGTATACCCTTCCCACATATGAATCTCTTTATTAAGCCTTTCACAGATTTTTTTTAATTGTCTAGATAATTTCAAGTCACATGTACAGTTTTGAGAAAGAATGCTGTTCCAAAATAACAAACCTGGATGTCAGGCACAGTTTTACCACTACTGCAGTTTTTTTGACGGAGTTTAGTGTCAAGCTTGCCTATAGTGGTTCCTTTAATCTCAACTTTAAAATCCACTATTTTTAAGCAGATATTCAAGCTTATGAGCACAATTTGTTTACAACCAAGCGAAAATCCAGTCTTTGGTTTCATCTTTGTCTATGTATGCTGATGTTACCATTATTTCCCCACATCTGAAACAAACATCAGTGATTAACTGGTTCCAGATCTATAACTACTGGTTTTGCTTTAAGACCTTTCTGAATTAATTTTCTCTTTTTATTAATTTTCTCTTCCTAAGTGGTCTAGTTTTTTCCAACTTGCGAAATCCTTACGCCAATTCAGCAATTGGTTTTTGGCATAAGATTTCTTAGAAAACAGCAAAACTTACCTTCTTTTCACCTATCCTGAACTTATTGGGAATGAGAACTTCCTTTAACATAGTTCTTCAGATCATCGTTGATATCAATTGCAATTTATGACTAGAGACTCCAGTGGCAAGGTCAAATGAAACTGGCAGCAGGACTAGGTCTGCTATACTTCCTAAGTAACAGTACCGCCTTTATCATTCTTATCTCTTCTATTAAATGATTTCAAAGTTGGTGCCCACAAAAGGCATTACAAAACAGCAACAGTTATTTGCATGGATAGGTAGGAAGTAGGGTAGAGAGAAGTTTAGACACAGAAAAGTGCAAAAAACAAAGCAAGACTAGTATTCCCTCAAACAGCTAAAGAAAGATTATTTTGACCCATATGTCAATACGGGGGTCTAGTTTATAGCACAACCTAATACCCACACCGTCCCATACCCCAGCTCAACGATGAGTCTGCTCCATGGCCAAAAAGCATGAAGCGTGCGAGTGTGTATATACGAATTTTAATAATTTTTACCTGAGTAGATCTCAGACCATTCTCTCTTCTCTTCCCCCCAAAATAGACACCTGAAACTGATGCTACACTAATTCAACATACACGCCCAAAGCAATTTCAAACGCCAGAACTGTGTAAGCCAGGGTCTGCATAAAGAATTATAAAAATAAATGGTAACTCCTTGAAGAAGTTAGTTGGGTTTGTTTTTATTTTTTTCTTTCCCCTCCCTCCCCCTCCTTTTTAAAGGCTGTCTGCCATTTGTTCACACCCGTAATTTAAACACCTACCTGGGACTTACATATCTTTTACACATTAACATACTCAGCAGAACAAAAATACTATTGTTTGCCAGAAGGGAAATATGAAGAAATATTACTGTATTTATACATACATATTTTTACTGTTCAAGTACATATTGTGGCAGTGTGAACAGAAGTGTATAATCACCAGCTATGAGTATCAGTAATAAAGCTAACTTCTACCTATCACTGACTAAATATGCCATCAGCAGAGATGATTCTATGATTCTAAATGTTAACAGCATATACAACAAAATGCACTCTTCATGAGTCAACTACATTGCTTCAATAAAACACAAAAGTCTTGCATATATTTAAGCAGTACAAACCTTTTTATCTTGACAACAGTTATATTTTCAAACTATTAGTACTTTAAAAGCAAGACCTGATGAACCTAAAAAGCAGTAAGGGGTTGATAAGAATATGTTCACATATACCCAACTACTACACGTAGTTCTAAAACTGTACTCAAAAGAGCAATATTGGTATTCTTGTTGGTGAGTTTGGGGGAAAATAAAATAAACCAATATGAAAGCAGACTTTTCCATTAGCAATCTATGACAAAATATCCAAAACCCTCAAAACAGTAGAGAAATGAGAAAGAAAACAAGAAAAAAAGAAAAAGAGCTTTAGGTCTCTGTGAGGCCAGTTTTCAACAGTACAATGAAAAAAATGGAAATAAAGAGAAGGAAAAATTGTTATCTCAATCCTTAAACTACACAAACAAAAAACCCCCACCAATCCTGCCCAAAACAGATTCAGCAGGTCAAAGACAAGGGCGTGCTGGATGCTAGCAGCAAATTAGTAAGTAGGATCATACTACAGGACCAGTGAGGAAAGCACTTATTTTAATTTAAGAAATATGAACCATTTAATGGACATATTCTGTATTGAAAAAATAAAGAGGATTTTCTTAAATAAGCAGACTATCAAATGGAAAGAAAACAAAGTATGTTTCTTTTTAAAAGATTAGCTTGGGTGGCCTAATTTTATGCAGAAATAGATGTGCACACATCTGTCTGCTCACTCTGGTTTTCATGTGCATTTACAGAAAGGCATCTGATGGGCATAGAGATTTTGAGAGACGCTGTTACAGTGCACTTTTTTCTGACGAGAGTGTTGCAAAAAGCTCTAACTGGGTGGCACCATTTCTAGGACTGAGATGACAACATTTGTTCTATTTGCACAACCTTTGTGTTCAGCTGCTGACTGGAAACGCAAATATGATCCATTCACCTTCACTTTTCTCAGGTCATGTAGCAAACTTACTGCTTTGCTTACAAAAAGCTTATGAACAATTAGAGCTAACAAAATCTGGTGGCAGGCATTGAAATTAACTGAAAATCAAAATGGATAAGTACAGGTCTATTCTGTATGTATTACTATATTGTCTAAGTTGCATATAATCTTCAAACACTGGTGACAAACCTCACAAACAACAAAGTTAAATGTAAATGGGAAAATACTTAATTTTCATGTGACCTGTTTTCATGTCTTTACAATAGCTAAAAAGCAGTAACCCCAGTAACTTCAGGTTTCTGTTGTGCAAATATGAGTGTCATTCATATTAACTATTGAAAAATCAAGATCAGGTTTCCCCAAAGATGGTGTTGTACATCTGTATTCAAAGTCTCAATCTCAGAACAACAAACGTTAAGACAGTCAGGGAGAATCACAGAATCATGAGCATACATTCTACTGAAACATTATGACATAATCAGCACATTTTATGTATCCTTCTACAATATGATATCCATTAAAATTAGTTTTAATAAAGCCTACTCTTGAAATTCTCCTTGTACATGTGTTGTCTCCAAATACTCATACTTGAAGATGTGTCACATTGATACTTTATAAAAACCTCAGCATTTTTGTTGGGGATTTGCACATTACAAAGTTTGTTTCCATTCTGATTTAGAATAAAGCCCAAATATTACAGTTACCTACTGTAGGAGTAAAATTAAAATAAATATTTCAAAGGGACGTGATTTCACTCCTCAATTTTATATTTTGGTTCAGTTTCACGACCTGTCAGTAGTACAGGTGCATAGCATGTGATCTAGCACAGCTGAAATATTTTAATTATTTAAAAATAGAACAAAGGCAGCTGCAAGTTACTACTGATCGAAATATATTTTATAGATCAGAATGCCTCTGTTTGTGTTGTAATGCAATAGTTTGACATGGATAAACATATTGCAACAGTGACTTATTACACCATAGACAGAGACACTTTGATGTAGGAAAGAAATGTTTTAGTCAATAGTAAGTAGCATCTACCCATAGCTATTCTGATAATTCAGTTTTGCCCTACAGCATTAGGTAGAAGCAGTATGTAAATACCAACAAGTTATAAAATACTGCAAATATATCCTTTCCTTCTTAAAGCAAAACTCTCTCCCATATTTTTGTAGTGTAGAATGTATTTTATTGACCACTCAGAAATTAAATAAGACAGTTCAGGAAAAACATCTTGGAAAATATTGCCTACTTCTGTCATATAGGCCTGGTTATGACTGACGGAGGGAACAACTAGATACCCTTGGCGACATATGGTAATTTGTGTTTAACAAGAAGCAACTTAACAATTCCTTTACTGTACATTTTCCCCTCTTTTTCCCTTCCTTTTTGAAAAGAGAAAAGGATTTACAAGTATTGACTGAAAGAAAAGAAAAACGTTGAAGCTGAACTTGATGGCAGAGCAAGAAGGTAGGGAAGCCTGCCTAACTGTCTTGGGAGAAAAGAAAATGAGATTTCCTTTTTAATGAGTTTAAATTCTTTAGATCTCAAAGTATGAAAATGGCAAACAATTTCTGAAGTTACACCATTCGCAGACTGTGAGGACAGAAAGACAGGAACCTACAGCAGGGTACCTCTATCTGGTACGCAAAGCTGAGAAAAAGCAATCAGTTTTAGACAGAAACAGAGTAAGAGTTAACTCTGAACACCTCCCAAGACTGAGCTCAAGATAAAATGCAACATGGATGGATAAGCTGGTAATTTATCTAAGTCCAGAAACCTCAGAGCTAGGTATCAAATCTCTCCTGCAGCAAGAAACACCCAAAAAGAACTAAGTGACCCTAGCTCTCCTAGCTGGAGAGCACCAAGCCAGCCTGCCAATCAGACTGAGCTAGCACTCGCTCAATATAAGCAATCCAGTATTGCAAGACTGAGGATTAGTTAGGCTGAGGGATTGGTAGTGCAGCAGAAACCTTCTCATTTCACACTTGAAACATCCCCACCCCAAAAAAAGTCACTTAATCACATGCCCTCTCAAGGCCATGTGTATTGGGCTTTTAAAAAAGTGACCTGTTTTGGTGACCTTGAAATAAACTCAATTTCCATGGCCTACAGGACAAAATCCAATCATATCTCAGATTCAGAGAAGTTATGAAGCTTCAACTACTACAAACAAGAGGACAGACTCTTCCTTTCTCACCCCTGAGCTTCTCCACTACCAACCGAACAATGCAGAGCATGAGGATCTGATAGCCCAAAATGAGAAGAAAATATCCCACAATCATTTCAATTTCATCTTCACGTCAGAATCATTTATGGTTAACCCTCCCATACACATTCTAATCTAAAGCCCTTGTTACATATCCAGGATAATTATTTTTTGTTTCAAGTATCTGCTGGGATGTGAGTGGGCACTTATACCAAGAAGGGCTATGTTCCAAACAAAGTTTCAAACTTCAGATAAACCACCTGCAATATTTTACTAATGAATACATATACAGATAGTACTTCTAAAAATATGCATTTGCTGAAGACTCTGTTGCCAGCAGCAGGCTGAAACAATCCCGAAATAGCTGCACTGGCTTTGTAACATCCATTGGAGGCTCCAATACATGTATGGCTTTTCTAGAATAAAATCTTTCTGCGTTTTCAAAATCAGAAGCTTTTGGTACATATCTTTACACCCCATTTAAAAACTTGGATAGCAAATATAAGGCCAACTGACACGTAAGTGCTGTTAGCTAAAATTGTTTGAGAAAATCAGGCTCATTTACCAAAAGGTGAACAATTTAAAGAGTCATTTGAAAGCCACCTCATTATTTTTCTTTGCCTGTTTTCTAAACCAGGATTTTTGCGGTTGTTTTACTTTCTATCTACAGAAGAAAAAGCTGCACAAAACCTATGAGAGGACAGTCATAGATGTCAGAGGAAGGGAAGATTTAAAGGGAAAACACACACCCAGTTTACTATGAAAAATAGAGGAGGTAAAATGAAGAGGAAGTAGCTCTGAGCTTTGGTTAAGTTAGCAAGATTCCAGAGAGCATAGTTGAGATTTCACACACGAGGCATTCACACAGGATGTCCATGAGGAACTGAAAAATCAAGCTGAATTACATAACCAGTATAGTCAAAAAGCTCCAAGGTGAAAATAAATGAATATATGACAATGACTTAAGAAACAAGCAAAAGCAAGCAGTTCATCACTTACTTTCTCAAGGTGATTATAGACTAAAATATGCTGCTACTTTAAGGGGGAGAGCCAGAGGGGACCGGGACAAATAAGAAAAAAGCAACTGAGTTTAGAAGACAAGATTAAATGAAATATGAGGGAGATGCAGGGGAGGACAGCAGTTAAAAACCTTTGGCATCTTTGGTAGAGGAAAAGCAGTTGGAGGTACAGGGGAAGTCAAAATGAATTTTCACAGAAAATGCAACTACAAAAATGCAATAGGAAAGTAATTTAAGGAGTGGGTCAATGTTTGCAGAAAAATAGCTAGGTTTTTATGAAAAGGATTCAGTTAAAATAGTAACATAGATCTGTTTAACACAGAGGAAGATAACACTTCTTGGAAGGGAGAATGAACATGTCCTGAAACAGCCACTCCTACAAATACCGCCAGTCATGCTGCATAGTGTGAAAACAGGAGTAAAGTGCACGCTAGGTCAAGCCAAGGCTGGAGGTTAGCAAAGTAAGTCCTGTAGTTAGAGGGAAGAGGAAAAGAAAGCAGGACAGGGAATTAACTATGTAAAAGCTGGGCAGAGACAGAGAACTAATAGCAGACAAGACTTCTCCAACAGTTACTGGACTGGAAGCTGGGAAGAGAGCTAAGTAACAAGGCAGGAAGGCTGAAATTGGTGAGCAGGATTGAGCGAGAAAATGAGATAGTCAGAAAGAGCACATCCAGTAAGCGACAGAAATGCTTGTTAGAGGAAAAAATAAAGCTATCAGTCCCACTGGACAATGGAAAAGATTAACTCAACTTTACTCTTTGATTTTACTTTTTGTGCAGAAGGAAACAGTTCTTACTGCCTTCAAATGTCCATTTAAACTAGTCAGGTTCCTACATAAATTGATAGTAGAGAGGAAAATAAGTTTGTTTTGTAAAGGATACTTTTCTTGAAAAGCATGAAGAAGACGCTTAACAAAACCAAGAATTTAATTTCTACCTCAGCAAAACGCCAACATTAAATAGCCTTGTGACACTCAAGTGCAGCTGTGGAATATGCCACTTGCAACACTTACATAGACTAGTTCAGCTGAGTGTTGGAAATTATTCTGGATAGAATGACCCAACAACACAAAAGAATTAACAACTTGTACCCACTATTACTTTGTGCTAATATTCTGATCAAAAAGCATTTTTGAGATAATAATTAGCATTAAGAGATAATAGTAAAAGTATAAGCAAAATTGCACTTACATGATGTTAAAGTATTTTTCTATAATAATACGATTTCTAATCCAATCTTTCTTTTTTCCACAATCAGTTTCATATGGAAATTCAGACCTTAAAAAATTAGTCTTAATTTCTGTATTTAAATAAATACTGATTTTAAAAACAGGGAGTTTTAATTCGTTTATAATACACCTAATAAGATACAACAAACACTTATATCTACTTACTAGCAATTTGGATTTTATTTTTTTTTTAATAGCAGCCATATGAAATGTCTATCCTGTAGAAATCTAAATTTTGTTGAGCTTGTTTTTTATAAGTTTCACGTTAACACTTATTTGTGAGGATGATGAGCAGAACAGATATAAGACAGTATTTCTTGCTATTTTAGACAGCTGAATAATGGTTAAAGACACATGAAGGCTACAGCACAGCAAATTTCGAGATAATAGTGGAAAGCACAGGTTAAAACAGCTGAAAGCACAGAAGCCAGTTTGGTATGGTTGTAATAAACCTTTGTACCCAGAAAGATGGTGAAAATAACACAAGACCTTAGACCAAGAAAAAAATATTTTTCCACATGTGATATATAAATGGGAGGGGAGCACATGAGGCAATCATGACATCAGAGAAGTATGTATATAAGCATTAGCATAGGAAGTGCCATAAATAACTAAGCTTCTTCTATATCAGTTCCAATGTCCTGACTTCTTAAGAGTTTGGGAATAATTTCTAGCTCAATACTTCCTTTGTATATGGCTTACTATTGACTTCAGTCTTCAAAGTCACCAAGAATGCATGTGAGCAAGAATGTGTACCTATTTTTAAACTCAACCAACAAAAGATTAAGACAGAGGAGTGTTCAGGTCCATTAGGAATATTTGTTCACTGAAATGCTACCACAACCTTTCACTATTCAGTATCAGCTAAGTATTATAAATGGTTTCATCTCCAACGCTACACCTGGTAGAACAAACACAGTTTAGTAGCATAAATAAAACTTTCCCAGCACTTAACAACATCTAATAGCTTTTGGCTCCTCCTAACAATCTGAAATCCAAATTAAGACACTTTTTTTTTTTTTTAAAGAAACCTGAAACAACTGTAGAGAGTAATCTTGATACAGTGGTTGTTTTAGAACCTTGTAGAGCACCTGATGATCCAAAAACAAGAGTAGTATTAACTTTGAATAAGATGTTAAACATAACGATTGGACTCCAGTTGCACTACATATTTTCTGAACTGAGTGACTGCAGCAGGAGACCCAACTGTGTAATTTGTTGATACACAAAACCAAGTTTCGGAAATGCCAGTTAGATAATATTATGATTGTGCACTTCTAATAAATGGATACACATTTCACCTTATCTTCCTACAATAGATTATTATCTTAAGATGGGAAAACAGAAGTTTTACATAACTGACAACTCATTCATTAGCAAAAAATTTATAGCAAAACTGAAAAGCTGATTTTTTGTTTAAACACCAAGCAAGCATGGACATATGAATATTCCTAACCTGTAAAATGATTCCTCCACATTATATCAGCGAAACTCATTGGTGGGCCACTGGGAGGGTAGTGTTTACCTTTCAGAGGCTCATGATCAGTCCTTATCATATCCATTAAGGAATTTTCCAAAGAGTGCAAGTTAAAAGTGTCATAGGGCCTATTCCGGTCCTAGAAAAAAAAAAAAAGAAAAAAAAAAGAAAAAAAAAGGAAAGAAAGACTGTTATAGATACACAACTTTTCTAACACAGGCTCATTTCTTACTTTATAAAACTCCAGCATCCAATTCTATATTTCTTCGTGATAGAGCTTTCTCTATTACCAAAAAAAAATGATAAATATAAGCCTACAGTTGTTAAAATGATACCCTTCATTGCAACTGCTGCTTTCACCAGTACAGCTATGCAGATAGGCTTTTTAATACTTCTAAAAATGCATATACAAACAAGAGTTAAGTCTAAAAATTACCATTTAAATAAGAACGTAAAAATAAATCAGTATTAGTGTTTACAGTGGAGAACCTAAATTGTTTGAGACTTGAGAGATTTTTGGTTTACGGCTTCATTATCTGCCTTCTGTCACAGTACTACCTCAACATCAGAGCAGAAGCAAGCAATGCTCAAGATGTCAGCAGCCACGTTTGTTCCAGAAAGTACCAAATGATTCTTTAAATGTCTACCATGAATCTCAGAGGTCTAAGGAAAGTACACTAGATGCAAGACACGACATGCAACACTTTCACACTAGGGCAATGAAAAACCTGAGCAAGGGTTGATTTGTATTGATCAAATCTCTCCTTTTTCATTTGCTGCAGTTCAGCTTCTGTTTTTTAAATAAAAGGGAAAAAGAAAAGATAAAAAAAAAATACACAACCAACCTTTAGCAGGCCTATTAAAATAACCAGTTTCAAAGTTCAGGAACAATCTTATGGAGGTAACAGCATATCTAGAATACTGTATGCAATGGAACAGCATAACAGAACAGTCTCCCTTGTAATCAGTTTCTAAAAAATATTAAGTTTCTTATTCTCATCACTATAATTTTTTTAAAAAAGTCAAGCACGAGTATGTAAAAAATAGCAGTTTTTCTTTGTACACTATATTATGCTAGAATTAATGAAGAGTAGTATAACATTCTACTATGCAAACTGAAATCTTCATTGTAATATGCCCCCAAAATTTCTGGAACAGTGTTTTCTACATATGGGTTACTATAAGATAATCTTCTTGCTTGAAAGAATAAAATTTAAAATCCTCAGACAAGAAGCAGTAGTATCCATAGAAAATTTTGTCTTAAGTGCTATTTTTCTTGAACCTTCTTTTTATTTTTAGGTTGTCTTTAAATAAAACTAAAGGAGAGAATGAGTTCACTGGTATAGTTCAGCTTTCTTTTAATATTCCTGTTCTGGAATTCTAATAAATACACATTATTAAAAGTTTGCTGTTACAGAAAGCTCTGAACTACAGATCTTCCTACTGCCAAAAATCTCATGTTCCCACAGTCTGCCTACTCTACGCTGAAGATTCAACTTCCCTTCTCCAACACTAATTTGTATTTTCTACAAATGGACTAGCATTATTTTCTTCATACATTTATTTAATCTATTGAGCATTTTTTGGCAAACATGACCAAAGAATAATAATTGATTTCTGTCTGAAGCTACACTAAGCATAAAGTTCAAAGGAGCTCAATGATATTCAGTTTTCATTGTTGACAATTTTTATGTCTTCTACAGCTGGTTAGAATGCTGTACATTGGTATACTGTATTTAAAAGAGTACTTGTTCACCTATCCAAGTGGATCAATACATATGGAATATAAAATAAAATTTATGCACAGGAAATCTAAAATAGATCTTGGGAAAACAAACAAACTAATCCAACAACAAAACAAGATGACACCAAAAAATCCCTCAGGTAATTTTTTTCCTACCAGAAAACTTCGTTTTCATTAAGACAACCCACTGCTTGGTAATATGTAGTGGGAGAGAAGAGTTTGTTTTATTTCATAGTCACTTTTTAAAAAGAAATACAAGGCTAAACAGAAAAGAAAAAGTGTAATTTGGACATTAAAAAAAATAAATCCATTCTTGTACCTTGATTAAATAGAATCTGTATCATTCCCTCAAAACAAGAATTTTATTTTTCTTTTCCTATTTCTTTCTTTTAAATACCTTTTGAATATCTGTGCTGTGAATATGTAAGGAGGTCAGGTGTTACAGCACTGAACTATAGCATCTTTTTGAAAAGATGAATGCAACATACATCTTATATCCTCGATAGGGGTGGGGAAGTAATTTTCAGTCAGATCAGTCCCCTGATCTGGTTTACTATACAGTTATAGAAGAGCTGAGCTGGCAAAACCAAGACTGGCAGGAGAGCAAAAGGGCAGGACTGCTGCTTTTGCCACAATGATAGTTTATTCCAGCCTTAAACATTCCTGAGATTACAGTCTTAGAGGCTGGAAGGAGTGAGTTCAGAAGAGGACACAGCCTACAAATTGACTGCAACTGTCCCTTATTAATATATGCATGTTATATTTTAAATATGCTACTAGAGCAGCAAATCCCTGGGAGGTCCTGCTTTGTTCTAAAACTCCCCAAGGAGCTGTGCACATGGACACAAGTGAAAAAGGGGGAGAGGAAAAAAAAAAAAAAGTAGCATCAAAGGCAAGGCTCTACAGGGCAGGTTTGCTAGAAGGTAGGATCTTTCTAACCTTTTAAGGGGCGTACAAACCTGCAATACATTTGCAAGATGAAATTAGACCTATATTGGACACAGGAAGATCAGTTTAATCAAAATTCTTTAAATAGGAAATTATAACACTTCCCACTGTAGTACCTGAGCAAGCTAAATCAAGTAAAGGAAATTTAGACAACAGATTTTTACATGTATGTTGTGGCATGTGCCTAAGTATACTGTTTGCTGACTACAGATTTTGTAGTGTGGGTAATAAAACAAACAAATCAGGGCTAACATTCTAGCTGCTAAGTAAAAGGGCTATTACCATTTTTCATAGTAGCTTTAATTTCACTGGTAACTCATTTGTACTCAGCAGACTGAAAGACTGTTTCCTAAATTTACCAATTTCTTCCAAGAAACCTCATGCTTCTGCACATACAGGCAAAGGATGATGTTTATTTCTCAGCGTGAACAGGTTCCCCTGGTTTTGTGAACTGATACTGCTCCATCTCCTGGATATTGTCTTTTTCATTGTTTCCACAGGCTACTGATATACTGTCAAATAATCCCAACAACAGAAACAATTCTTAAAGGTCCTTAGTAGCATGTGAGAACTTTGCAAGTTCTGGGACTAGGACTATGAATGGAAATCAAAATATAAACTACAGAACGATAAAGCAGAATAAAAAACTTGGGAGAAGTAGTTTAAAGATCCAGCAAGTCTAGAAGATCTCAGCAGATTTTCCAAAGACAACAAAGAATCCTAAGACCTACTTAGATAAACTACATTATGGATAGAAATCTGCAACTACAAAGCACGGTCTTTGGCTACACAGCAATCATGAAGTTAGCAAAAGATTAAGCCCAGCCTGCCCATGTTGGACTGTCCTTTTGCTGTATACTGCCAGCAGTTCCTTCCTTGTTAGCTTCTAGTGTATATGGCAGCATATTTCAGTTCTTACAATACTCTAGTCTTGAAAGAAAGAAAAAGAAAGGGGATGTGGGTCCCAGAACTTTAAATCCTGGCCTCTGGCTGTTATCTATACATTTTGCAATGACACAGACTTCCTCAAAGCATGGAAGTTAATCATAGTGAAAAGTTGCAAATGCGTACGCAGGATCAGATTTTTGAAGGGGCACAAATGGAAATGGACCTCCAGTCAAAGCTGGGTCTCAACTCTCCACCTTTAAATATCTTGTAAGGTTGACTAAAAGTGTCACAAAATACAGTGTCTATAATCTGTCAATTTGAAAAAAAAAAACACAAAAACAACAAAAGAACAAACGAAGCACTAACTTTGTAAAAAATAACTGCAGAGTCAAGACACTAAAATAAAATGAGAAAATATGATAATTTGCATTTTACACTTTGGTACATATGTATTATGGTAGTTTTTAATTACACAACCATAATAATTTTTTAGAGATCTCCAGTCTGCATCTAATACACATAATGAACCAGCTCCAGGAATGAATCAAAACAGTGCTTGTTTATCTCTAGAACAGATGCCTGAGTTGCTTATTCCAGGAGATGGCTGAGGGTAATTGGTGTGTCAGCAAATTCCAGGATTGGAAGAGACATTCTTAAAATTAAAGGTTATCTTAATTATGAAACAAAGATTACTTAGCAGTACCTGAAGTATGTAATTTACATGTACATGTGTCATTTGAAATAAAAAGAAGCTTTTTCCTCTGTCACACCCTGTAATGTGGTGTGCTTTGTCCTGCCCCTTCAGACTCAAGAGCATCGGCATGTAAGGGCAAGGCATATCTAGCACTACTTCTGTTCCCTCCCAACGGATACACAAACCATGTCTTTACTGGTAAGAGGGAAAGGTGAAGAATGAGCAAATAATATATGACTACATTATGGATGACAAAGCCAAGACCAGATCTATAGCTGGGGCCACAGAATGCCTTCCTCACTACCTCTTTCAGCTTGAACAGGTAGCCCAAAGTAATTGGAACTAATGAACCAAAAAAGGACATGACCAACATATCCCATGGTAGAGACATGGAGAACATGCACCTTGCTCCAGAAACCAAAGCTGTAACATTTTCTTCTGTCTCTGCAGAGGATTAAGGCAGCAGAGACACTTGACCATTAATTGATTAAATTACAGTCACAAAATGAAAAGTCTTACCCTGAGAACGCATGTCAGGAATCTAATATATGTTATCCAAGCATAGCTATACTCCATATTCAAAATCCTTAACCATGTATTTATGCATGTGTTGAATCCTTGTTGGCATGGTCATCGGCAGCACAAATTACACACTGAGCTGAAAGATACACCTGATCGGCCTATTTTTTTAGTATGCAAGCACTAAAACTTCAGGTACCTAGACCCTTGCAAAGACACATTTCCCTGTGTCTATAAATTTCAGTCCATCTGCTAACCGACTTCCTATTAAGCTTCCAAACTTCCTATGTTCTGAACAATCTATCTGTTTCAGTAATTTATTTCAGTGCTCTACATTTTCATGCCTTCCTAGATTTTCAAGCTTCCTGCACCAGTATGCGGCACAACGCAACCCAACTCTGCCAAACAACAAGATGGCCTCTATTCAACGGAACTATTAACTGTCTCCAGGAGAAAACCAAAACTCCAGTTAGGCTCACAGAAGTCTCAATCTTTTTTATTTACTGGATTCTGGGATATTACACATAGCATTTTGATCAGGAGGAAGAAATGAGATCCTGGGCAACGGCTAAAATTTTTATGGCTTAAACAACCTTCCTATCAATGCAAACTTCACTGACCACAGCAGTCACCACTGCTGTGTTTCATTCTTCTGTGCCTGACATAAGCCTGGATTTGGCTGCCCGGGATTGCTAAGCATTGCCAACTAAAGCTGAAGTCAATGGCAGCACAGCTTTGAATAAATACACAGTAAAATGCCAGCACTGTTTTAAACTAGGCTCGCTCACTCAGTTCTAGCACCTGCAGCAGGGGTTATTACTAGAACACAAGGAAAACTAGTTTGTCTTGCTCCAGTATCCCAAACCAAAGCAGCAAAACCAGTAACTGCACAAAAAGTATTACGGAAGTTTGGCTTGCAAAATGGTCAATCTGCCATGATGGTGCACATGAATGATCACATACAGCAAGCTCTAAATACTAACTGAGCAGTCTTTAGCTCCTAGCCACTTCAGCTGTGATGCAATCCCACTTGCATTCTTAGTAAAGTTAAAAAAAAAAATCTTTCAAAAGATAGGAAAACTAAGGAATGTGTCACATGGTAAAGTAAAATGATCACTTTGCAAAAGAATCAAAAAACTGTAAATAGTGTTACATCCTTTGCAGCTTGGTGCTGGAATGCTGCCAATAACAACATGAAGGACAACACAGATGCATACAGAACTAGAATAACCAGAGATTTCAGTAATTTCCTTAAATTGGAATTCATTAAAAAAAAAAAGAAAAGAAATAAGAAGGTTTAAAATGTAGGTAGGAGGGGGAAATAGGGTAAATTTGTCCATGCCCGTGATAAAGAACATTACAGCAGAGCTACTAGTACTAAGCCTTAACGGAATTTTATTTTAATTCCACTTTCTTTTTTGATCTTTCCACTTAATTTTGGATAGTATTAAACTAAGCTGGATTTATTAAGTTCCTTTACTGGAACAAAAAGAGGAATGTTTTCTTATGTTATTATTGCTCTTGGAATGCCCACAGAAGAAACACATCAATTTCTCATACATTTGTCTTTTCTTCCTACCAACTCATGCACATTTTACATTCACAGGTGTTCAGAAGTTCCCTGGGCAAAAGGTGAATTTAAGCTTGTTCAAAAAGCTTCTAAGAAAAATCAAGAAGTTTAATACAGTATCTAATTGTATATAGAGTATGGAAACATTTCCATATAATTTGAAAAATAACATTTTGGAAGTCTAGTTAACGTTATTTAATCATCTTGCCTGTGTTATATAAAATTTTATAGCTAACATGCAAGAACTCAGATTGAATCCAAGAGCCTTGAAAACTTGACCTACTCAAGCAATTTTTTTCACAAAGGTAAAGGTTATATTCAAACTTTACCTCCTTAGAAATTCTGAGTTCTAAAATGTTACAAGAAAACCAAAATCTTTCCGTGAAATGTTTGCAATTTTTATTTCCAATTGAACTAAAAAGCACAGAAATAGGAAGAGACAAAACAGGCACAAAAGGCCAGGTTGGATGGATGCACCACAACCTAGTGGGTGCCATCGCTGTCTATGGCGGGGGGGTTGGAACCACATGAACTTTAAGTTCCCTTCCAACCCAAGCCATTCTATGATTCTATCATATAGAATTACAAAAACTAATACAAATTCTATTATTCAGTTTAAAGGTCATTTTACTTTGCAGTGAGATTCCCTTTTTGTACACACTTAGTACATGCTCAAAATATATATGAAAATGTTCAGACTTTATAGGCATAAGACTTGGCATCAGTCATTATTCTGTTTAATCACTTAAACAGAATATCCTGACAAGTTCCTGGATATTCAATATTTGCTTGCAAACTGCAGGAAAGCAAGCAATAGAATTTACTGTGCCTTTTCCTAAATAGAGGTGGTAGTTACAAGGCAGCCTGAGAGGAATACATTAACTATTTCCCTAGTTTAGGCAATTCCTGTTTGGGAGTTGCAGGGAACAAACCACAATATGGCTCTACTAGATATAAACTATATATCTTGTTCTATATTACATTGTTCACTTCTTTTGCCAGAGTCTTATTGAGCAATAGCCTACTTATTGTGTTCTTTGTGGGGGGAAAAAAATAAATAAAAAGTGCCAAGTGTACCACTTACATGATCACTAGTGTTATTTCTCCACCTTAGATTCACAGTAAAGCACCTAGTCAAATGCTTAAATCACCTAACACAATACTCCATTAGCAAATGCTGTTTATTACCAGCAAACAGAAATATAATACACTTACTAGTTCAGGCATTTTCCTCTTGCCATCAAAACAATTAGACGATGTGTTTAAAACACCCAAACACAGACACACACCCCTGACAACCAACAAAAAAAAAAACAACCCAAAAAAACCCCCACAAGAATCCACATACCCACTATTATTCTTACACCCATTACACTACTGTAGGGAATGATGTGCAGACATTATAACTGACTGAGCACTCACTGACAGGATTTATGTTTAGTCATATTTTGTTCAACACGATGCTTTAGATAAAAATCTGCTCATCAGTCCTGCTGCTGAATGCATCTCAAAAAGCTGATGTATCCACTTTCTATTATAGTTACTGATTCCAGTAACAAATGGTTCTAACACTTGTAAAATACAGGATTAAAATAGTTACACCCAAGATGATTATCAATTCACAAAAACAAGCAAGTGGAAAAAAAATGTCAGCAGTAGAATTTACAAGGCCATTCATTACATCCTTGAGCTATTAAAATGACATCATTTAACTGGTGCATTGGCCTGCTGTGCAAGAGTTCAACACTGATAAGTTACCTTTGGGCTTCTACCACTTTGTTCAGTAGAGTGATGTCTGTGTCCCATAGCAAGAAAAAACTAACATTGACCTAAGAAGACCTTGCCAGCTAAACGAGCACAAGCGCAAACCTCAAATCACAAGACGAAAGCACTACAAAGATGCAAAGACTGCGAACAGAGAAGAAGGGAGTATTGTGGATGCTACAGCATGAAAGGATTTAAATGATCATGCTTCACAGTCTGGAGCACAGAATGTAAAAGACAGTAGAGACATATTGTATAAGGAAGATACTGTCTCAGAAAGATTTAGAATAGGAGCAATCTGTCTCGCGCTATTAAAAAATGGAGATAGTAAAGAATACAAGTAATAACTGACAAACAGATGTCTGAGCACCATTGCCCAGTAGCTTCATTTACTACGATCACTACAGTAAAGGAATCTCAAGGATTTCTCTGAAACAGAAACAGTGGTTTTGTGTATGGTTACTGATCATCACTGAAATGTTTAAGCCTTATGACAAACAAAATATTGTCTCTCATCCAAGCTCATTGTGCTTTTAAGAAAAATGTGACTAAAATAATATCTAACTTGCCTATTAGATTCCAAATCAGGCTTCTGTACCACTTCTGCTGTGCTCAGGAAAGTCTCCTGAGCAAAAAAAACTTGTAGGTGTCAGAACTCCAGACAGATATTTCAACAAAAAAGGGGTAAGACATTTCATCTGTTCATACAGGACAAGATCTTCACCTACTATTTTGGAGAACTACTCTTAGAGACGACAGTAATTTTGCCATTTCAATGCCAATACAGCCCTTTACCTCTAAAGGGAACCAAGAAAATGTTAAGTATAGTGAGAACAGTTCTTCCAGGGAGGGTAGGGGCAAGTGGGGTCACATTTACCAATATTTACGCACAAGTCTAAACCAAGCCACAAACACTCTCAATGAAAAACAGCTCCCAGCGAAAACAAGGAGGTGACCTTTTCAGTGTGATGACACTTTGCATCCAGCAGGATTTAACCTGTTAGCTGCCATATGCTTTAAATTACTAAAATGACTCGTGTAAGTTGTCCCACTTCTAACTTTATATTATTACAGCATGATTAATATGCATGACAAATTGCAGCAAAAGAATTTAAAACCTATTCTAAAGATATACACACAAAAATCCACTCTACCACCTTCTTTCTAATGGGTATTGAGAATAGTTAGGCAGCAAATGTTCCCCATATCCCGGGACTTTATTGAGGACATAATCTATCATAGAATCCCAAGCTCCCACGGTCACCTTCTCATAAGGGAAAGGGGACTGCAGACTCTCTCAAGCTCTGCACCTACTTCTAAACATATGAGTTGAAGACTTCCATATAGCCACCAGAATATGAGGCAATCCTTTTCCAAACATGCCATTATGTTAGAAATTTTAGTTTAACAATATTTGCTAGTAACCATTTGATTAGCTTCAAAGTTATCAACGACTGCATATATGCGACTGAACAGGCGGGAAAAAAAATCAGAGAGTAGCAATCCAAAGAACACTCATCACATCCAACTCTACTTAAGAGGAAGGAAGGGCGAAAGGAGAAGAAAAAAAAAAATCCCAGCCCCAAATTATGTTTTAATTAGATGCAACTCTTCAATTATATGCAAGCAATTCCATTTCAGATCAAATTTTGTAAGCAAAGAAGGAATTTTTCCAGTTGCAAGTACTGAATCATCCCATGTATAAAAAAATTCAGTTTAATAACAAATTTAAAAATAACATATCCAATATAGTATTTCATATATTACAAACATTAAAATAGTAACTGAATCACACTATGCATACTTGCATATTTATTACCTAAGGGGCTTAAAGGCATACAGGATACGAGGCAAAGAACAACTGTCTCATGTACAAAATCCCTGAATACTTATGTTAAAACCCTGAAAAATAACCAGAATATTTATTTCTTTCTCTTAGAAGAGAAGAAGCCATAAGCATTTTTGTGTTGTCAGCTAGAGGGTATGTATTCAAAGTACTGCTGCACAGTTGGACTTAATGAACCAAAATAATTCAGAACTCAGTTACAAGATACAGAAGTACATGTATGAACAGGCAATTAACCAAAAGGAAACCTTTATGTTAACTCCTCACAGAAATTGGAAAGGATACTCATAGGAGCAAGAAAAACACTTTCCTTCTACATTATAAGAGCTAAACTAATTTAGCACAGAGCAAACTTAGTAAAGTTTCCTCCAGACAGGGAGTCTTGAGACAAAAGCCTACCTTATTTGGAACAGAATTTTCCTTTTTTGTACAAGGTAATAAGATTGACAGGCACCTTAAAAAATGTTGCTTTAAGGAAAGAACCAGGATGTTCAGCCACTTAAGTACATTCAGGGAAATCATAACAAGTTCAGCATGAACACCTTGGACAACAAATGTCTACGAAAAAGTCTAGTAAGACTGGTAAAAGAATTAAATAAAAGTCCTATCAGAAGAAGTCAGGAGAAAATAATGTAGCCTCTGTAATCTATCTTCAAATACAGAGGTGAAAATCAGCTAAACAAGGGTAAACAGTAAATACAGGTAACCAGAAAGAGACAATGCAGTATCATCTATCCAATTCAATAACAGACATCAGGTGCATGTAAATACTGTGATCAAAAGGAGGAAAAACTGGTAAGGCACAGTTTGTGGAACAACTAAAGCTAGTCCATGTAAGAATGTCAGTACTGTGTATACCTGACCAGCAAAATAAAAATGGAAGAACCGCAATAACTAAAGCAGAATATGAAACTATAGGTGACAAACACTGTTTCTAGTTTTTATGACTGAAATTCAAGGATGTCTTCTCTTTAAGAAATAAAAAGCAGAGATAATGTAGTATCATACGTTAATGATGCAATATCCTGGGAAGCATGATTTCTGTTTCTTGAAAGAACATGATACGGCTGATCTAACAAGGACTTCAATATAGCACTTCACACCATTACAAGCAAAGTAACTACACAAATGGGAAAAAAACCCAGTGATTAGTACAACCGAAGTAAGAAAGAAAATGACAAAAAGGGAAAGAGGTGATAGCGCTAAACCAAAATATGCTAAAGTAAAGTTACTAATGGAGTTTCTTAAAGACAAATTGCAAGACCAATTTTATCAATAATGTTGGTTATTAAAGTAGGAACATGCTAATAATATTTACAAGAGATAATACAGAGGAGATCAGCTCCTCATACAGAAAGCACTGAATGAATCTGAAGAACTGCAGCAAAGCAGGATGATATTTAACAGCGCTAACTACAAGATCATGACCTCAGGGACTCAATTTTCCCTATAAACTTGGACCTCAACCATCAGAAAGAAGGACACAGAAACAAGACAAGAGTTCATTATTTAATTTCTGGACAATTCTAAACCATAAGTATAAATGTTAAGGGTGAAAAGGTAAACAAAATTGCAGGCTGTATGAAAAATGATACTTCTAGTAGGGTTGCTTTTTGCATGTATCCATATCTGTATTCATTTAAAAAAAAAAAAAAAGCTGTTTTCATTGTATTTGTTGTTTTAAATTATTCCCCTTCTTCTACACACTCAATGGAGCCAAAGACTGAGCTATACTTTGAAACACTGACCAGTTCAAGTTTTCAAACAAGGCTACTCTATAAGCAAAATAGCAAAACCAGTTTCTCTAGAAAGTGAAGCCTTGCAAACAAACTACAGTCCATTTTCAAGTAGTTTTAAATGACATCCATAATGTCAGTTACTTATCTCTTGCCTAACAAGAGCAAATCATTATAGAAGTCATGTACTATTTCTACTTTGTGAAACCATGTCAGACGAGTGTATTCCTGTTTAGGGGAGGGAGGTATGGCTGTCTGCAGAAGCTTGCACCAGAACATTACTTGTAAACTCTGCTGACAGTTATGTTTGATTTTATTATTCAAGTCACAGGTACAGCTTCATTTATTAGCAGCCAAATGTAGCAGGAGCCACCAAGCTGAAATGTCAAACCCAGCCTAAAATTTGAAAATATATATTTGAAAATATATATATTTGTGGAGATATATATATCCACAGAATAGGAATGGGTATATTGTCATCTTGGATTACCCTATATGAAAATACTACAACTTCATTTTCATTCTGTGTTACAAAATTCCTACTTTTTCTTATCCCTGACTTTTGTTTCCTCCACCTTCTTGTTCTGCCTTAGTCCTCCTATTGCACACTTAGTTTCTACTTAGGGCTTTGTGAGAGGTTTCACTGTTTTCTTTTTTTTTTAAATGACACAGGAAGAAACAATATGATCCTAGAAAGAATATATGAGTAAGAGAATTATTTAATGAGATAAAATGTTATGTCAGACCGTTATGGTAGTATAAGTAGTTTAAAGAAATTTTCAAAACGACAAAGTGTTATGAACATTTGACAGAATTATTATACCTCTTAATGGTTACTAAGCACATCAATGGATGGTATTAGATTTGGTTACAAGCCATCTGTTAATGTGCTGGACTCTTAACAATCAGTTAATACATTAATCATTTATTAACCCTTTACAAATGTACAGTTACTGCAAAGGTCATGTAGTAAACGGTAGTAACACTAGCTACCTACATGTTAATTCATTAATGCTTTTAACAAATCTCTTTCACAAAGCAAAATACTGCATTAAAGGATCTACCTAAAAAAGCTCTTGAGTAGCACTGTGGAAAACACTTCCTTGTGAGACCACAGGGAACATGGGAGTTTAATATATTAGATTTAAGGTTTCTGAAGTATGATCTGCTGACTGCTGTAAGGTCATATAACATTTCATGATTGTCTATCATATGCTGCTAATTCTCTACCTTATTTCCAGCTACTTAGCACGTGATAAAAGTTACAAAGTTTAGATTTCTGTCTCTTACATTCTAGTTCTCTGCATGATAAACTGAGCAGATACAAGCTCTCTTGGACTTCAATCAGTGAAGCACCAGTAATGTACAAACAAGAATCGCTCAGAGCAGCTCACGAAGAGCTCGTCATACCTGCCACACAAGATTTTTTTTAAAACTACTAAATATGAGAAAAAGGTATTACTTGAACTAAAGCACAAGTACTTTCTTATATACAAGGGTTAAATTTGCCAGTCAATTTTTTTCAACTTAACACTGCCTTTTTGATACTTAATTGGATGGCCTGGAAAGATTGATTTTTTTAAATCTTTTTTTTAGGTTAATAGGAAAGAAATATAAAAATTGGAAAGCTCAAAATAGAAAAGAAAAAAATTACTGGAAGATCATGGCCATGTCAGTGGAAGGCAGGCTTGAAAAAACTGAGATGATTTAACATTTAACAAACCATCTCATAATGCATTGTTCTTAGATATTCTAATTTAATAAAGCAACTTTGTAAGCCAAACTAAACACATATTTTTTAAAAATACTACTTCAAATATCATCAGAAAAAGCAGTTGTACAAATAGGGCATAAAAAATATATTCTAAAATTCCATAAAAGAACACCATCCAGGGTGAAAGTAGAAATATATGTATAAAGAATGACACTCAGCAACAATATTTGGCACAAGGTCCAAAACTATTCACCCATTCCACGCCTTTTTTTGTTTAAAATGCTTTCCGGATAAGAAGTTTTTGTTACATACATTGTATGACACGTAGCTAAAATTAAATGCATTTCAGAGTCAGATGCTAGTGAGAAAGTTTTAGTAAATCATTATGATTAGTGATTTTACCAGCAAAGTAAAAATCTGGAAAGAAAAACGTGTTAATTTGGTTTTAATTTTTTATTTATTTGGCTTTTTAATAAGGATAGAGGCAGAAGAAATCTGAAGTTAGTGGAAGAGATAAGCATGGTAAGTTTAAGATTGAAGAAACATCCAGGAGACCATTTAGGATGTTAAGAAAGACTGTAAAAGGTAAAACCCCTGCATTTCACACCTCAGCACACACACACACCCCACACTATAGTGAGGATTTAGAACACAAAAGTAAATAAAAATTGCTTTTTTTCATCATGACCATATAAAAGACTAAGCATACACATAGAAAACTTTTTAAATTGCAGAAATAACTGAAAAAAACTCTAAATTTGAAAAATAACCAAAACCTGAAGAAAAATATAATTAGTTTGGTAGTTCCAGTTCCTGTTCCTAAATTTATTTTACCTACACATACAGTGTAAATAAATTAGACAGTAGTGGTAAAGTAGTACTATTGATGGTATAGTGACAATTTAAATTTTATCATTTAAAATCAAGTCAAAATCACTGGGTTGGCCTTTTTAAAACTTATCAGGTAGAAATTGCATAATCATTCAAGACAATATGGCAACTCCTTCCTTTTATTTTGTTCCCTTGCTGATAACGAACAAACAGCAGTCAGAACCTAAAACATTTCCATTGCTTCAAGCAGAATGAAGCAGCAACTTCCAAGGAGGAATTATGAATTTTCATTTAATTCAAAATAATATTTTACTATTCAAGTGTTTTAAAATAAAATGTTATGTTTTATATTTAACAACTTTTATAAGAAGCCATAATTCCAAAGACTTCCTTTCGGAAATAAATCTTATCCACAAAAAAAAGCTTTTACCATTCTGAGAACAAAACCAAGAAAGCTTCAGTGGGTGATTTTCTTTGATTTGAAGAGCCATTCTTACATATAGAAGAGATTAATGCAGAAACATAATACATTATAGACAGCATCACTTTCTGAAGTCACCTGACATGTCTCATTAAAAGGTCAGTTTTAAGTTGCTTACAGTGTTGCCAAAAATAACTTTTTAGGGTGAATCTTTTTAAGATGAACACATCTCACAATAATTCTTCCATGTACGAAGATTAATTTCATTGGAATAGCCACTTACAATTATGATAAAAGGATTTTTTATACATATATATTTAAAGTACACGTTAAAGACATGCTGCTTTTCTCATTATGTCAGAAGTGTTTTTCTGCCAATCTGTGTGAAAATCCATCTCAAGTCACACATTCTGGAAGCTGGGTGTGAGGACAGCAAAAGCAAATCAGTTAAGCATGTTCAAACTAACTTATTTGCTTATCTAAGTTAAGATTTCTAAATTTCTAAAATTTAGAACTTCTAGCTAAAATTTCTGAAATCTCCATTCTCCTTGAATTTGTTCAAACCTACTTAAACCCCGTCATGCTCTTTAGTTTGCACAGGAGTAGTTCCCACAGGGTACGGGAACATGATTGACCTTATGATTACAAGGGTTTATTGGGCCTTCCTCTGTAACTTGACACTTTGACATAGAAAGCGGAATAGGGAAGGCCAGCTCAAATGAGAAGCCTCAGTAAAAAACGGGATCAAAAAGCAGGAACAGAACAAGTAGAAGGGAAGTTTGAAAGGAGCAGAGCTGAACAGTTCAAGGGTAGATGAAACAAAAAAGGGGTCATGCCCACAAATACCATGCTTCATCCAAAACTGAAACTCACTGACAGTATGTGCTCTGGACACAGTACTTTCATTAGCTTCGTTAAACCAAGAATGATCTGTAGAGTTGATCAAAAGACTCCAACTTGGCTGACGAATCATGTGAAGGTCATCATCCCTAACATGTAACAGAATCTGTGGTTTTGCTTAAGTATTTTACTTAAGCTCTAGGAAATCTAAGAGAAAATGGCAATTCTTGCAGATTTTGCAAAGCAATACACACACAAAAAAGTGCAGAAGTAAGACTGCATGTGCAATTTAAATGTTGCCATTTTGCATTAATAAATTATAGCTGTCAGTCTCAAAACCATTTTTCTGACAAAACCCATACCTCATTCAGTGTCCATCACGGATGTTTATGAATAATTAAAAGGCTGTTTGTTTATAGAAGTTCTATGCTGTTCCTTGCAGAATTTGGAAGATGTACAGAGAACGACGTAGTTAAAGGAAAAGTGGGCCTCATGACTGAGGAAATCAAACACTTTGCTTCTTTTCTCTTCCCTGATGAAAAGTTCCTAATTCCTGAATTCATTTTGTGGTGTCTAATTTGAGATTCACACAAGCAGCAAACTCAGAGACACTCTCTGCTTTCAAAGATCTATACGCACTAAATATTTCAAAAAAAAAAACCGCAAAAAACCCACCTCTTTAGTCTTCTGAGATTGAACATGCAGAAGAAAATTATTTCTCCAAACTCCGTGCTTCTTATTTACATACGTAGAATGAAGATCACACCAAACCTCCTAACACTGTTGTGACAAAGCAGATCAATACCTGTCCTGATCAGCACAGTGCTTTTTTTTCTGTAAGACCTTAGAAAAAATGACACTTTTTTCTTTGGGATGAGTTTGAAAAGCATGCAATAAAGAGACAAAGCCACATTAAACAATGAGGAAAGGGAAGGTATCAGTTAGCTTTGTTTTACAAATGCTACGGGGAACTTAGACAAAAAGAATCAGAGAATGTTAACCATGTCTGAAGATGCGTAAGCAAAGTTTCTGTGGCATTTCACAACTTGCCTCTTTATAATTCTAAAATTTACAAGTAATAATAAAAAAGATTACACAAATCAAGATTTATTTCTATATACAACAATAGCACATTCAACTTGAGACACCTGCTTACTATCGGTATGTACAATATTCTAATAATTGCTTAAAAGCAATGCCTTTGCACTTCTTGTGAAATTCTACGGGAAAAACTAAAAGAAGAAATATGGTAATGGTACGTTAAATTTAGTTGCAGAACGTATAAAATGTCACAATGGCCCAAAAACTTAAAAATCTAAACATTGCTCTGATATACTTGTTAGAAAATGAGAATGGAGAACTGTTACATTTTAACTTGCATAGTCACTGAAAAATTAGGTTTAGCTTAAGTATGAAAAAGAGGCAAGTTAGCTCAAAACCAGCAAAACCTACTTTATCAATATAGTTCTAAAGCAGGTGTTACTGAAAATTAATAACAATTGTTTTCTGGAGAAAATGGGCTGCTTATACATACACAGATATAGATTATAGATGTACATACATCTATACTTTGCATATATTTATACACAAAATGCTAATATTACTGGGAATGGTAATTTTGCCTAAAATTTTGAAGTATACATAGTTTATTTCTCTCATACTACGTTGCTCTTGTTGCTGGTTAAAGGGGAAAAAAGTATTTCTAAACACATGTGGACATTTAGGAAATTTCCCTATAGCAGGGAAGTTACTAGTCCACATAGCATGAGAAAGAGTCCAAAGAGAAATTTAGCTGACCTTATGCTGAGTAAACAGGAATTAGAAAATTGTTTCTTGCCTTTTCTGAAATTTTATTTCTATCCCACCACATCAAAAAGTACGCTGAGATGAGAAATGGTAAAACTACTTCAGGCAGCACTTGCAAAACCAAGCACTTAACTGTGCTTGCAATAGACTAGAAGGGCACAAGAGTCTCAATACCCCTGAGAGAAGGCAGTAACTTCCACCTATTTCTATTGTTTCTCCCATTTGAAGATCATATAGAAATTCTTTACCCAGTTTTTGATATCTTTCGACAATAAACCCACGATTTTTTGGAGACATGGAATACAAGTAAACAAAACTCTTTCATGCCTCAAGAATAAGGTGCTCCATTTTCAGCAGTTAATTACAAACAACAATTATACATTAAAAGCTTTCAATATTGATTTCTGGGAGTTGAGAAGACAGAGTGGGAAAATGGGAAAAGAGAGAGAAGAGATACTTCTATCTAAAGTCTGCCAACTGCCAGTACGCCAAAGGTCTTGAGCAGATTCTTTTCCTTAAATAACGTATTGCATGTTAATGTGATAAAAGCAAAAGCAAAGCAGCGTATTTATTTTGGGAAAAACGTTGAAGTTTGTAAAGGGCTTTATTTCCTGTGGGAGTTTATGCCACAATTTGGAATAATGTTTCGATTAAATTTCTAGAACAACCATCTTTTATTTATGAACAGTATTTTCAAGCTTGTAACACTATCTCAAGTGATCAGTAGGAAAAAGAAAAACAAATAAAGGCCAGAGAGACTTAGAGGCTCTCTCAAAGGTCATCACTGGGTAGTTTGGATATGATGTTTTTCTATTCTGCCTAATTTAAAAGTTTTTGAAAGCACAATAGTCTATGCACTCCAAGCAAAATTCGGATGTATACATCTGAAGTTTCAGATGACTATATAACTTCAAACTAAGCAGTGCTATCTTTTAGCTTCCCTTTGGTATGCTTCAGGCAAGTGAATGACCTTAATGAAAGGAGAGCTATGTCACCAACTGCTAAGAAATGGAAGTGTTCATCAACAATTCAGAAAACTCACATTTTCTTCTTGAAAATCACCTGGAACAGGAAAACATTACTTTTCCAGGTTTCTCTTCCTCTTACAATCAAATCACAATAGCAGCCTCTAGACAAAAAAAAATGAAAACTGAGGATGATCCAAGAAGGGAAATAGCGAAATAAACTGCTACGCCCTTCACCTTCCCTTCTATCTTACCTCCCAAAAGAGAGAGAATTCATTTATCAAATCTCTAAGACAAAATTATTGATTCGTTCCTCTATATTAATACCTTTAACGTTTTTCACAGACTCACAGAATCATAGAGGTTGGAAGGGACCTCCAAAGATCATCTAGTCCAACCTCCCCTGTCAAGGCAGGGCCACCTAGAGCACATCACTCAGGAATGTGTCCAGTTGGGTTTTGAATGTCTCCAGAGAAGGAGACTCCACAACCTCTCTGGGCAGCCTGTTCCAGTGCTCCGTCACCCTCACAGTGAAAAAGTTTTTCCTTATATTAACACAGAACCTCCTATGCTCCAGCTTGGACCCGTTGCCACTTGTCCTATCGCTTAATGAGACTGAGAAGAGCCTGGCTCCATCTTCCTGACACTCACCCTTAACATATTTATAAACATTGATAAGGTCACCCCTCAGCCTCCTCTTCTCCAAGCTAAAGAGACCCAGCTCCCTCAGCCTTTCCTCATCAGGGAGATGTTCCACTCCCTTGATCATCTTTGTGGCTCTGCACTGCACTCTCTCTAGCAGTTCCCTATCCTTCTTGAACTGAGGGGCCCAGAACCGGACGCAATACTCCAGATACGGCCTCACCAATGCAGAGTAGAGGGGGAGGAGGACCTCCCTCGACCTACTGACCACAGCCCTTCTAATGCACCCCAGGATGCCATTGGCCTTCCTGGCCACCAGGGCACATTGCTGGCTCATGGTCATCCCTCTGTCCACCAGGACCCCCAGGTCCCTTTCCCCTACACTGCTCGCCAGCAGCTCAGTCCCCAACCTATAACGGCACATGGGATTCTTCTTTCCCAGATGCAAGACCCTACACTTGCCCTTATTGAATTTCATCAGGTTCCTTTTTAAGGAAGTCCTGCCTATATATGCAATTGCTCAGAATATCAACTGAATATCGAACTCACAGCTTTGCTCTACCTTCACTAACTTTGAAGGCTTATCTATGATTCAGTGGGTTACTTAAAATCAAGAAAACATACATACATATATGTGTGTATACATATACACACACATATAGGATATATGAGATATCCTAATATGCATTTCAGGTTACTGTAGTGTTAAGAAACAGAACTATAACAAATAGGCTACAGTCAATTCATTGCCTGTGAAGAAGTTAGCACAAACATTGTAAAAGTGAAGTTAATAGTGTATTTAATATTTTCTTCCCTAGGACTTGAACACAAAAATTACTCTGCATTACTTTACTGTATATGCCTGTACATTTCTATGTATGTGTGCATATGCACGTCATTTATTTTGAGTATCAATCTGTACTGGCATGGAGAAAGCAACAGGCCTGAAGAACTTCAACTATCTAAAGAAAGCAGCTTCTTAAGGAGCTGTCTATTAATCATCAGCCAAAAGTCACACCAGAATTATAAACATTATGCAGTGGCCATTCCCTTGTCCTTCATTTCACTCAATAAATGACTACAGTGTGTTTGGTACAACAGATGACAAAGTACTTGTGCCAGTTAAGGTATTACTAATTAGTGTATCTATATCTAAATGTATAAATATATATTTATACAAAGATATATTTATGGATGTGTACTTACATTTATACACAAACTCACTGCATGTTTGGATTTGCATTTTGTTTCATTATTACACAGCTTATTATTTTATCTGGGTCCAGACTAATTCCTATTGAAATCAATGAGGAAAAAGCCAAACACCAAAACACCTCCCCCAAAACCACCTTTCTCAGCCTCCCTGCAAAAGCCACCATGTTAAAACTATCTTTATCCACAATAGATATCACCTTACTTATTTCTGCTAGAGAAGTATTTATCAGTAAAGCTGCCAAGAATGAATGACTTGATGTATGCCAGAATTTTCAGAGCACCAAACCACTACGCATTTTTTAAAACTAAAACTTGCAATTGTGCATTTTTTACTGTTTCTAAAGAACATTACTCAGAAAGCAGCAAAACATCAACAATTTCTTGGAATCTTGTTATTAAAAATCCACAGGGTAGACTTCTGTAATTAGCACACTGGTCTTGAAACATTTAATTCCTTCTCTATCTCCTCCACTGTAAAGAGAACTTCTTATTCATGCTACCAAGGGTCTATTTCAGGCACTATCAATTCTCCTAATCCCACAAGCTGTGTCTCAGTACCTTCGCATGGCCAAAAGCCAAAGGAAATACACTATTTACCTGAGAGAAGTGAAGGAAAAGAAAATTCTGGGAGCAGCTCAGAAGCACACGATGACAATAGCTCTCTTCAAGTCCCACCAGTCTGCTCTAAAATGGAACCGAACCATTGCCCAGGTCCCAGGGACAATCAGTTAATGTCAGCCTCAAATGCCAGAAATGAAGATCACCTAGCAAAATGGCACAACACTACTGCTTGTCACATAACAACCAGAACAGAGGACATTTGCCTGAACCATTCAGAAGACAAAGAACGTCCAGAAGAACAAATTGGCCGCATTTCTATATTTCATATCTGGCCTTGTTCCACATCTATTCCTGTGATCTTCTTTGCTACATTACATTTCATTCCAGCCTGACTGCTTTCTTTTCTTTTCCCTTTCAACCATCAGCTTTGTATCTTCAAATATTTTTTTAATATGGTGCAATCAATTTTCCTAAGTATATGAAAACAATCTCCTCCAAAGCATTTTTAGTTATCTTTCAACAGCAATCACAAGGCAGATGCCATCAGAAAATTTAAAATATCAGGTGGTAGGAGTTCTGTTATGTTCTGCAGCACAGCTCCTTGGGACAGATGCCAAATTGGTTTTGACATACAAAGTACACTAATGCACTTGAATTCGGGGATGAAGACACCCAGAATATTGCTTTATATACATGTTCTTAAGAGAAACATTTTCAAATTCAACATTTTTTCCCAGAACTAGATATATCAGTAGCTGAGTATTAGCTGCCTTCAGGTATTACAGACTTAGAACACAAGCCTTGATTATAGAAGTTTTCTGCTTAAAATTTTTGATCACTTCAAGACTTGAATTAAAAAATAGGTATCCTTGATGTTAATTCAACCAGTGAGCACGTTAATATTTTTCTCTTTACTCAGAACATCTTGAGTTTCATATCTTATTAAGGAATTAAATATAAATCACAAATTTTAAAAAGTCTTTTAACAGCGTAAGAGAAAAAAAAACAGGTTAGCACAAAGAACTTGCTAATGTGTTGCTAGCAAGTTTACTGAAAGGCATTTTTGAAGCAGATCAAAAACACTCAGTTATGAAGGGTGGCAGATGTACATGAATAAACCTGCCAGAATTACTTGATAGTGCTGACAAGTAGAACTTACTATGTCAACTGTGTCAACATATTGCCCAACTTCAGGAAGGGGGAGGGGGGGTAAGGGAGGAGAAGAAAAAAACCAAGGCCACTAGGACCCAGAAAACAAATACTAAACTCTTATGTGAAATTTCATTTCTTTTTTATCAATGTAACTAAACAGTTGCCTCCTAAAGATAGTATGGTTTCAAGACTTCTTTGGCAATCTGTTAAGTATAGGAGCAATCAACAATAACCCAGATTACAATCTTCTAGGCGAAATTCAGCAGCTTGTATTAAAAACAGCCTAACAGAAAAAAAAAACCACAACACCCCCCCAAAAAAACCCAACAAACAACCAAGAAACCAAAAGAACAAGTTTTCTGAGTCTCTGAAATCAGACTGTTATTCCAGCTGGTGCTGAGAGTAGTCTAAGTATTTGCTTTCAGTTGAACAGGAAAGTACCAGCTTAATTTTACAGAGAACAAAACAAATTTCCAAATTTACATATTGGCTAATACCTTAGCTTTTCAAAACCTTAATTTCAAAATAATTTTCTTTAAAAACATTTATCTACATTTTTTCTCTGATGACTAAATACCTGCTAGTTTCATTTGTGACAATTTACAGTCACAGTAATTAAGGTCTGTATTCATTAAAGATGTATCTCCCTGACGAAATAGAGACTGTTTACTGTTGTTTTCCCTGCTAATTCAAATTTACCACAATTTGTGATTTCTTACATGTAGACAATTTAAATAAAATGATAATTGTAAATTGAAAGACACTTCTCCTAAAAAATTACTTGGAGCTGTATTCATTAGCTTTAGTGTTGCTATGCTCATCCAACATAGTAGCTTCACCAAGCATATTGTCTCCAAAGCATAATCTTTCTCCAGACTTCAGTGCTACAGAGACATTGACCAGCAGTTCACCAGAAGCCACTCCGCCTTCAGTGAGAGTAGCCAATAAAAAATTAGCAACTCTCCCTTTAAACAGAATGAAGCAGCAAAATGAAATTTCAGGGCTGACTATAAGGTGCCCTCTTTGAATGGGACTGGAAAGTGCACAGGAATGCGTATATCCAACAATCTCTTAGAGTCAGGGGAAGGGGGTGTGTGTGATGTTTTTTTAACATTGTTTCTAATGCTAGGGTCAATCTAGATGCTATTCTTACCATACTGATAAGTTAAAAATGTTTTTGAGAGTTCGTATTTTGTCAAGAAAGCAATTACCTCAAGAGAAAGTACATATGAATGATTTCACTGTATTTCAAAAGAGAAAATTTCAATTTGTCTGAGGCTAAAAAAGCTAACATAGAACAAATTTGAGATTTACTTCATCTTGTATATATAACCACAAGTGCACGCTCTGCTTTTTTCCACTTAAAATGGATTTCACACCATGACAGGTTTCATTCTGCATTAAAATTGCAAATCTTCTATGTGGCCCAGTTTCAGCTGCAATTGATCTGCTTTGTCGTCATAGAGTAAAAAAAAGCAGTGAAGGGCACTGCAGCTTTAAATATTTTAGAGCTATGTAGCTAGTAAATAGACTCCATTGCAATATGGCTCTGAAGGTCGTGTCCTATTGTCTCTCTTCTCTGCAAATATTTTGAACAGCATAAAAAGGTTTCTTTTATACAATACCTCCCTGCCATTTCTAAATCACGTCAATTGTATTAGGCATTTCCTTACGGAAAGGACAGATACGCCACTCTTTCCATACACACCCACGCTGCTTCTAGATGTATTCAAAACGTCCACTGTGAATATAACAGCAGGGTGTACATATCAGACATATACAGCTTTTCATAGGTACACCTTATGCAAACAGACTCCCCATTAAATCCCACCACAACATAAGGACAATTAGTTATTTCAATGGTGATGAAACAATTAACTGTATTTCAGGTCAAGAAGCATCTTTGGTTAAAATTAACGAGTTCAAAAACTGAAGTCAGCAATTTTAATGTCTCCTGTTTCTCACATATGGGAGAATACAGGAAAAAAAACCCCAAACATATATAACATGCAGCACCAAGAGAATGTAGTCTGCCAAACCTGTTTTTCCATGAAGGAAGGCTACTACCTTTCAGATGCTAAAAAAAAAAAAACCAGAAAAAAAAAAACCCAGCCCCAAAAGCTCTGTCACATTTAAGAATAAGTTACAAGAAAAATAAGACTGTAAATCTTAAGCCAGAATTTGGAATCTTTGTGTATGCAGCCCTAGGATCAACCCCACTTCTTTCATACAAGGTGACTATTCAATGCAAATACAAGTTACGGAGATGCCTCTCAGATCGAACAGTAACATGAAATACACCCCAGCAAAAAATAAAAACTTTAATAGCTGTCACCACGTAGAAGGTGCATGTAGTCATTTACCTGAAAAGGCAACAGATTGTTGCCATTGTCCGTCCTGAACGCTGTGTCTTCCATCCAGGATTTGGGGGTTAAGGGTGCAGCTCGTGGGAACTTCGGAGGGGCAATGACATTGCTGGAGAATGGTTTTTTAAGGGGTGAAATGGGATTGAGGGGGGAGGGTACGCCAACCCCCACTCCCACGCCGACCCCCACTCCAACTGCCCTTCGAGGGTCCCTACCAGCCTGCAGCCCACCCCAAGGGTTGGAAGGAGTACTCCAAGCTGCATTTTGATGGTTATTCCAGCTGGAGGAGGAAGAAGAGGAGGCAGAGGAGGAAGACGGTTTGCTGGTCATGATGGGCTGATGGCTGTAAGCAGCATTTCTCTGGGCAAAAGGTGCCTGATTAGGGCTTACAGGTGACCTCCGCTGCTGCTGCTGCTGCTGCGCTTGCTGCTGCTGCTGCTGATGTTGGTGGTGTTGAGTCTGAGCTAGGCCAATTTGAGGCGAGAAAGTGCCGCCAAATACAGGGTTGACATGGTGTGGAAAATTCTGGAAAAGCATTGTCCCATTGACTGGAGTAATCCCTTGGAAAAAGCTATCATCCACTGTGTTTGTGGTCCCTGTAGACCAGGTGCTGCCAAAGGAGGGAGACAAGGAGGTGCCGGCTGCAGGTTCTTGTTGAGGCTGGTGAAAGCTCAAGCCAGGCAAAATGGGAGACTCCATCTGCATCTTCTCCTTGCTATTTTGGGAAGGAGCCGATGTGCCGATACTAGTCACTGAACTGTTGTCTTCTGGTTTGGGTGTCTCCGACGAGATGGGTGTAGCGGGGGCTTCTGCTGAGTTTGGATCTTGCTGCTGCTGCTGCCGCTGCTGCTGGGGTTGGGCTTTGCTTTTGTCCATCAGTAAATCATCCTGCATGGTTTGCGCAGCTGAAACAGTAGGGGAAAAAACCACAAAGACAGATTATTAACATTATCATTCATACACAAACCAGGCTGCTTTAATCATTTGCCGGCCAAAAATCTCATCCTATTGCTAGTGCTATGCTACAGCAAGTTGCACGGCAAACCCGTAATCTTCCCCCTCCCCCATTTAGGAATATGTAACCTTTGATCGTGCTAGATTGCCTTTAAAATATTTTTTAAGATGCTTCACCCTTTTTGATGCCTTGTTTCCCTTCAGTCTAAATGAGAGATGTGCTTATAGGGCAGAGATATACAGCAATTTCGCCACGTCTCTTTTCTCTTACACCGGAACTCAGAGCTCTCACCCTGCAATGAGAAACTGATTCTGGTTCCTGTTTTTCCAAGCACCCTCCTCCTCCTCCACCTCCTCCCCTGGTTATTTGCATACGTCAATAAATACTGCTGCGTCCTTCAGCAAGGTTAAAAAGACACCAGTCTTCACTCTTCTCCACCCCCTTTTCTATTAGGGGACCTTTAAAGGAGCCGGGTACCGATTTTCCTTAATTAACAAACACGCTTTCAATTATTTAAATTTGTCAGAGAGAAAGCACACAGGAAATCTCGCACTGACACGGGAGCGGTTCTTAGCTGCACAATCGTTTTCTGGCCTTTTTCTGCCGCACGGTTCGCTGCTTGCTTCGGGAATGAGAAGCGATCGCAATGACGGGGGCGGGGGGAGTGTGCGTGTGGAGACACTTGCTGTACAAAGCCTCCGATGGCTGTTAGATTTGCCTGCGGTGACCTTACGATCTTTCCGTGTAAAACGCTATTGTACATCAAAGCAGTCCTTTGCTTAAAGGTATTTCTACTCACTACATTTCTACGTATATGAAATAATGAGTAATTTGTTCATTGGAAAAAAATAAGGTCAAAATAAGCAAAAATCTGGGAGGTATTATCAGACTGTGATTTTTGTGATGCTTTCACAATGAAAATAAAAATAGAGCAAACTGAAATATTGAAAATGTCGACATGCTACATTTTAAAAGCCATCTTTATATTCACAAGAGGGACTAGTGATGCAAATTATTTGCTAAATCAATACTTATGCTTAAACTTTAAAAAATAAATGTATGTAGAATAGTTGAGTCTTACAGCTGCGAGAATTGGTGCTTCATATGAAATAGGACAGATCATAGAACTATTGTGTTTCAAAATAATAACCAAATTATAATGCATATACATACATCAATGAACAGCAATTGCATGAATCTAGAACAGGAACTTCCACATTTTGCAGACCTTTAGTCAATTGAAGAGATTGTTCTAAATCTCAAATGTATTTTAAGTGAGCCAAAAATCACTCTGAGTAACTATGTAAAAGATGGTCATCACTGAATACCTGCATTTATACTGAGTTAATCGTATGACACGTACATTCCTAAGACTGCATTTTTTAGGATTGTTATTTTCAAGTAACAAAGTTAAGCCAAATCAATTAACTGTTTAAGAAAGGTGGCAGAGTGAAATCGACAACCCTCTCCTTTCTGATGTGAATAGTTTTCAGATGGTTCATATGTATCTTTAACTTTTCCTTTTCCTTTCCTTTTCCTTGTAAGCCATACACACACTTTTTAGTTAAAATGAATGTCAGGAGAGGTGCCTGCTATCAATTAAGTTACTGCTCATGCTCCCTATTATTTACCTGTTCAATACATAAACTGAACAGCAGTGATTCATGAACAGACTATACAGTGAGACAACATTAAGGCAAGTTCCTAAGAAGAATGGAGTTAACTATTGCATCTGTAACAGGCAGCTCTGCTCCTGGGGGGTGCAGAAAACCTTGCAAGGCAGTTTAAAGCAATACTGCAGCAAGCCACAATATACCAAGCTCTGTGTAGCTTTCCATTAGCTTCGTTTCTAACAAAATCACTATTACTCCTAAGGCTACATAAAATTACTGATGATTCCACATCAGAGAGAGAAAAAGATTATATTTATCCCTCCCCTGGTTCTGAGCTATCAGTATGAAAACATATTTAGAGAGAAAAACATAGCAGCTGAAATGTTAAAATTCTGTCGTCAATGAAGTATATTTAAATCAGTTAGTCACCAGGTTATCTATAGTGGCTACCACAGCAGTTGCTTCAAATATGTAACTTGACTTAGCTGGTTGTTTTTGAACTTTGTCCTAAGGACTGTAATCCACATTCACTTTCATATTGCTTCTTAAAGGTAAAAATCACTGAACAATTCAAACCTCTTGTCAAGGTCAAGACCCACCTTTAATGAATGAAGCCAGTCTGAATGGAAAAACACTGGATAATAAATGACTTTGAAAGACAGGCCAGCCAATGTCTAATGTTGGACTAATATGCAGTACCTCTTGATATTTGCTGGTGTAAGTATTTGTACAATTTACAATCCAGTACAGGAAATATATAGCCCCATAGTAATATCAGCTCCATTTGCATGCAGTAACCCACGCAGTCAACACAGAAATTTTTAAGGAACAGTTACCTTTCGATTTTCTGTATTTAAAGATCAACAAACTGACAGTATATTTATTTTCTTCTTTCAGGTTTGGTATATGACCAGTAGCCGACCGATCTGGCAAGAACACTTTGACAACTGGAAGCTTTCAGCGCATGCTCTCCCAAGGAATCATGGGGTTTGAAGTCTTATCTATAGATGGCATTTCACTGCTGCCTATAACCTGAAAGGAAGAGGGCTCCAAAGAGAGGGAAAAAAAAATAAATGTGCACACTCCCTCTTTCCAGGGAAAAGTGCTGCAATCTGAATCACCAGCTCTGAGAAAATAAATATCTGTCAGGCTGAGCTGAAAGTGAGCAAGTAAATAAGAGCTTTTAACAGTTTCATTTATAAACCCAGACCAAATAGCCACTTATTCAGAATAACAATAGCTAGACTCTTTGTTAGTTAGAACTCTCAATAGTTCTAGTATTCCCAAACTTCCTTCCAAACTCCAAACTTCTAGTATAAGAAATTAACTATAAGCTCACACCAGCTATAAAAGATATAGCTATTACATAGGAGATTGTGTCATGTTGCTTAGCTGAAGAAAATATTAACTAATCACCTGTCATAATTTCTAAAAACATTCTAAAACTCAAATAGGTCAAGTACAAAATCAGCACGTACGCAAAACGTTGTACTATTTGAATAGTTTACAACTTCCAAGCTACCACTTTTTCATTACTGAGTTATTGTTACTACACTTAAAATTCTAACAAAAGATACGCAATAAGCTACTCAGGAAAAAAGGAAGGTGCAAATTTTACTATCTAACATTCAATCTACTCTGTACACTGTGGGACCACATTTCAACTACCTCCCTTCCACTGCCCACAAATCTCTAACCTCCACATCAATACACAGTCTGACAGTGGTTCGTCTCATAAGAAATTAATATTTTGATGATGAATTTAGGTTGGGTAAAGTTTTCAGAATTTCATTTACTGACACTTGTGTTCTGTCTTGTACTGTTCCATGAATTATTCTGTATATTTATTCTGGGTAATTATTCATAATACTAATTATTCAGGAACAAATACTAATGTTTGTATGGAAATTACATAGTTGAAATTAGAAGTGTGAAAATATCAGCGTTCAATAAAATTGCAGGCTGATTTTTCAAAGGATGAAATACGCATAGCTTTATGGGTGAGAGAGAGATGACTAAAGCTGAGAAAGATAAATTAGGGCAGTTGAAAATAGGTTGTTAAAACACTTCTGTCTGTGCTTTCTACAGTCTGTTTATGTTGGACTGTATGGTCTGCCTGCCTTAAATCAATGCTGTAATTAAGAGTTTCTCAACACTTGCTCTAACCTGTTCGTGCTACTCTGAATCATTAAGGGCAAGGAAAACTGCTTTCTTACAGCAGCTGAAAATACCTCATTTGTTGAAATATCCCAGGTAGCGCAGGGCTGGCTCTAGGCAATCTATACCCCTCCTTTATGTTCCTATTTACTTCTGGGTTATTGCTTTTGAGATGATCTGAGGATTCATGTGGAAGGGACCACACCCTTGCTGTCAGTTCTTCCCAGGAGACAGCTTCACTTTGCAGATCAATTATTAAGATAAGGAGAGTGCTCATTACAATATTCTCAAATGGAGAAGCACTCCAGAACCAAAGACAATCAGGACAGAAAGACAGTTTTTGATCAACTAGCCACCAGAAGAAAAAGATTTGTTGTTTCTACTAGCCAACTCTTTTCTAACTGGAAATTAGAAGATAGTAGCAACAGCTGTATCAGAACACCAGAGCTTACTTAAATGTGGTATCTGGATTATTTGGCCTGGGCCAGTTCCAAAGAAACAAATGTAAGAAAGACCCAAATAAGCCTAGCTAACTCAATTAACATTGTATTGAGTATATTTTTGTTTTATGAAATTCATTATGAAGCAATTTAAGCCTACTATGACTAACAAACCATGCTAGTCTTTTTGCCAGAAAGTGAATATTCCAACTAGCTCGAAGGTTAAATTAAAGTATTCTGTCACTGAAAAAAATGAGTTTTATTGTAGAAGCCATTTTTCTGTGTAGACTTGTTTCATTTTAGCTTAATTGAGGGCTCCTTGTCTTTTTAAAGGTGGAATCAAGTAGATAAAAACACCTAACTGATCTTGTAATTTAATTTTATATATTACTGTCATAGCAGTTAAAATGCAGATTTGCCAAAATATAATACTTTCATATTGCCAGGTTACTTTGCTGAAAACAGTGAAGAATTCCAACAGTCTTAATGTTGTCAGATCAAAAGAATTGTATTAAGGTACTGCTCCTTCATTATTTTGCCTCTTTTTTAGGCCTTGCTGAAATGGTCAGATAAATATTTAATATGCCTCCATATTTTTTTACAGTAATTGCTTGTCAACTCCTCTATTAAGCTTAATTCTGTATAAATTTGTTATCAAACAATTTAGTATTTTAAAAGTTGATCTTTTGACATAAATCTGATAGCCAAATTTAGGACTTAATTTTAAGCCCTAAACAGCTTATATTGGTTTTGGTGATTTTCATTAAGTTCTGTACTTCAAATGTGCATCTTTACTTCATTCAAAATGGCTGCCATCTACAGCTAGTATCACTGAGGCTGAGCTCAGTCCAATCTCAATTAGTAGCAATCCTTTTCCCTCACATTGGCAAAAGGGAGTCTGTTCCCAGGAGAGTTCTCTCTGGGCTCAAATGCAGCTACTACCAGGTGAAGAGAGGCAGAGTGAGACAGTACAACGACCATCATGGAGACAAAAGGAAAGAACAATCTATCAAGGAACGATATGGGAAGCAATAGTTTTAAAAAATTTTTAAAAAATGCAAAAAGCAACCTGAGATTTGTAGTGGAAATTGCCAATGCAAGGAAGGAAGCATAAAGAATAAAAAGTGGAAAGAAAATGGGGATGAGGAAGGGTGAATTGTAGGATGGGGTTGTTGGGGAGAATAAAGCAAGCATTTGAATAGAGCAGCTGCATATCCGGTCTTGTTAAGGGGAAGAGATGAGGATGGAATGACAACTTTTGCTCTTTCAGGGAATAAGGAGGTTTTTTTCTCAAATTTAGAAACAGTTGGTTATATATGTATTTTAGGATGACATTTTGATTCTGAGAAGAGTAAACAAATGGAGAACACACCCCAAGCTGTCCCACAAACTCCTGAAAAAAAAAAAAAAGGCACAAATCTGTTTTTAAATTTCAGGATCTTTAAGCTACTTATGGGATGTTAAGAAGTTTGCCGTTATAGCATCATAGAACAGTTTGGGTTGGAAGGGTTCTATAAAGGTCATCTAGTCCAACTCCCCTGCAGTGTGCAGGGACATTTTCAACTATATCAGGTTGCTCAGAACCCTTTCCAACCTGACCTTGAACATTTCCAGGAATGGGGCATCTACCTGTTCCAGTTCACCACTGTCATAATAAAAAATTCTTCCTAATGTCCAATATAAATCTACTCTCTTTCAGTTTAAAACCATTACCCCTTGTCCTATTATGTTTTTATGTATCCTATTACGTTTTTATATTTCATGTTTGGAAAAATCGAAGAAGAAAAAATTATGTCCAAACCTACCAAGTATTTGCTATTTGATTTAACTTCTGTCCAGTCTTGCTGTCCCTCCCTGTGCCAGCGGTAGAGCAAAGCAGCCACCTTTGTCACAGACTGTTTTTCAGTCTCAACTGGTTGCCAAGTGATGGTGAGTTCTGGTTACATTTCTTCAGGTTTGTTTACAGCCATTATTACTCATCATGACCTCATAGCTTTATTCCAAACCGCAGGCAATTAGCAGATCCTTCCCACTCCAAAGCACAAATACAGAAATTGCACAAATAACATAATCCTAGGAATGAAACCAGCTTCCCTATTTCCATTTGTAACATCTGAGAATAAATGTATAAAACCTAAGTATTTGGCCAGCCAATAGACACTGCATTTGTTCCAGATCAAGATTAGGAACCAGAAACTCTGATATCTAATATTCCTCTTAGATTTCATGAACAGCTGTAATTGGGACAGTGTGTATTAGGTTCTCTTCCAGGAAGTCATGATCGTATGTATGCATATGCCATGCAAGCAAAACTGAATTTTATGGTCCCAAGAATAAGTACAAAATAAATTTTCTGGGACAGGATGTCAGCATGATGCCTTCTTCCTACCTGCTTCTACACATACTTCCTGTAAGGAACATTTGCATCACTATAACTACTTTAGCATTCCTTGCAGGTCCAAATCCAGATATTTTATACACATTCCTACACCACTTTTCTCTCAATAAAGACTCTAAAAACCAGACTAATTTTTCCCCAGCTAAGGCAGCACAGTCAAAGAATCCAGTATATTCACTAAAGTCTCCTTTCTATTCTACCTGATCTCAGCAGTAATGTATATCCACCACGCAAATGCTACTTGTCTCAACCAAGAACACATGTAGGTTGATGCAGCTGTACAGTTGTTGGGTTGGCCCCATAAATGACTACCTTGTACAGTAACTGCTGTATAAAAAGATGTAATTTACACAATGTATCAGGGACTAGTTACATGTAACAAAACTTATTACAAGTGCTATTTATTAAAAATATACATACATATATATAACCTGACAAGGAAAATTCAAAGTTGATCTTTACTAACCAATGTTCCCAAGAATCTGCAATGTCACAACTGCCTCTGAAAAGCAGGACCCCATCCTTTGCTTGGAGAACATTATGCAGAACCTTTACACACATGCAAATATGCATACACTTGGACTGAGAAGTATGAGCGGGAGACAGACCCCCGTGGTGGGAGGTAACTTCTCCCCAAGTGCTATGCAGCTCTTTGTTCTATAAAGACTTTTCAGCTTCTACATTTCCAGATACACATTTAAAAGCACTTTAGAAGGATTTTTTCCCATCAGGAAGCATGCCTACAAACTGAAATGAGAGCTCTGTCATTACCACCAGCCACCCCATGCCTCGCTCCACTTGCACACAGAAGCTAGCGGCCACCAGGCCTCCATCGAGCACCAAGGGCCGCTTAGAAGGGCGCCGGGTGCTCGTCATTGCCAACAAACCCATAGAAACGGACCAATTTCCCTTCCGCCGTGCCCGCACCGCCCCCCTTGGCAGCCTAGCCGGGGGAGGCACCTGACAACGTCCTCTCTTCCCTTGGCCCTCTCTGCCCCAAGGGCAGGTCCCGAGGAGGCCGGCCGGCCGAGCAGGGGGCGGGAGCAGTTTGCACCTGTTCGGCAGGCCAGGGAATGGCAGGGGTGCACAGGAGGGTGCTCCTCTCCCGAGGGGGCCCCCACACCCTTGCGTGAGGGGGGAGATTGGCAGAGGAGGAGGCGGTCCGGCCTCTCCTTCCCTCCCTCCGCCTGTGAGGGACGGTCGGCGGCGGGACGGGGGCTGCGCCGCTCCCCTCACCAGACGCGGAGGACAACGGTCGCTGCGCGAGAAGGAAGGCGATGGCGCGAGGGCCCTTCCCACTTCCCCACCCCTTCAGGCCCTCAGGGGAGCCTGGGCGGCGGTAGCCGCTGCGGAGGGCGCGGGGCGGGGCCGGGCCGGGTGCTGAGCTTCCCCCTAGTGCCCCTACCTGCCCCGCGCGCGGTGCCGGGCAGCGACTACGCGACAGCAGCGAGGAGAGCCACTGGGAGGGGGGAGGGCGGGGGCGCGCTCCGCCGGACCTTTAAACTGCCGGCAGGGCAGGACTACACTTCCCAGCGAGCCGCGGGAGCTGCTGCCGCTTCCCTGGCGCAGGCGCGACGCGCCGAGTGGGAGGTGGTGACGGGCGTTGCGGTTGTACTCGGCAGTGACCTCACAGAGGCGTCGTTACAGCCTCTCACCCCGGCAGCGCAGCGTTTCGGCCCGCGTAACTTCTGCGTCCGGCCCTGTCCTGCTTCGGCGACCGGCCCTCCGCTTCGTCCCCGCCTGTTGAAGGAGGAGTCGCCGCGGCTGCCCTGCGGGAGGGCCGTGTCGCTGCCTTTTTCTCTCGCTTCCCTTCCCCCACCGCCACACGCTTGACGCGCGGCTTCGTCGGTGCCGGGGCCGCCTTTGTCAGGCGCTGGGCCCTCGGCTAGGCCCCCTTCTCCTGCTGGGAGCCATGTCCGAGCAGACGGGCTTGGCTCTGCCGCAGACCATGGACAGGTACGGGGAGGGCCTGGTGCTGGGGCACAGCGGGAGGGAACCCTTGGGGTAGGCGTGCGTGTCACCCCGGCTGCCTGTGGGGGCGTGTTTCGGGCTGGCGGGCCGCGGGGGGAGTTGCGGCTGACCGCTCCGGCGCGGGGGGCCTGCAGCCGTTGCTGGCGGGAAGTGGGGGGGGACGAGACGCGGTGGCGGCGGGGCAGGGCCTGGGCCGGTGGCGCGGGTCCGGTTTCAGTTTTTGGCTTCTGGAAACTTGGGTGGTCCGGGCGAAGTCATGTAAGCTCTGTCGTAAATCAGCGGAAGGGACCGCGGGCACCGGCGTGGCGTCTGCGGCGGTGTGGGGGGTGGCTCTGGCAGCGTTTGGGCAGGAGGAGGTGTGTCTGGGGTGGCACAGGTCCTGGGGGGAGAGGCGGAGGTCTGCAGAAGGCTGTCCCGTTTCAGTGGGTCTCGGAGATACTGCAGGTGTGGGAAGTATTGACGTGCACCTAAAGTAAGGCACAAAAAGACGGCCGCAGCTTAACTGTGTGTTTTGTTGTTGGTTATATGATCTTTGAAGAAAGCCTGCAATTGCGTTTTGGACTGCTGTTAAAAAGTACAACCTAAAGAGTACTTTGATTTAAATGTAAAGAGACTTACTAACTCTTAAATTATTTTTATTACACTCGTTTTCTCTTTATGCTTTTATTTGAACATGTAGTCCTTTCACCCTGTTCTATTGAGGCCTTTAGATTTCTTATGCATAATTTTGAGTCATTCAGCAAGCCCTTAAGACCTGCCCCTATAAACAACAGAAACACGTTGATAGCCTGTTATTGCTGGAGTTGTGATAGCCTTGTATTTGAGAAGGTGGGGTCCCAAAAGGAATCAGGCTTCTATAGATGAACCTTCAAGTTTTCATCACAAGGAAGCAAAAAAGGAAAGCCTGATGTTTTTCTTCTTTCCAGGTCAACTCTAAGGAAAGAGGATTTAGCAAAACACAGGCTGTCATCAGGCAAGTGATGGAGATAGAAGCTATGTGAGGCAGGGGCAGACGTTGTGCAGCCTGGAAGGTGAGGATGAGAAGTTTCAGTTTGGTGTAGAAAGAGGACAAAAGTGAGTTGGGGAGGGAGGGTAAGTTGTTCGTTGTTTAGAAGAACTGAAGAAGTGAGAGATGACAATGGGAGGATTTAGGTTATAACTTAGAATAATGCCTGTCAAGGAGGCTAGCAGCCAAGAACCATAAGTGTGTTTCCAAGAAGTAAGAGGAAAGAGGTAGATTTTTGGAAATACTATCAGAAAAGTATTTAGTTTGATATACTTCCTGTGAATGTAGGAAATAAAAGGAAAGTTAAGAAAGCCAAAAAGCATTGGGAGGAGGATGACAGAACTATTGTGCAGGAGAGGGGGGAGGGAAAGGAAAAGATCAGGAAGAGTGCTGCAGAATCAACTCCTCTGAAACTTGTTTGTTGTTGGTGGTTTATTTTAGTATCTTAATCCTGAAGTTTGTAGTCCAATAATATATAATATTATATGTTTTGGAGTTCTAGGAAACCATGATATTCTGAGTGGATTCCCTACTGTCTATGGCTGTTATATCATACTATGAAGTCCTAGTTTACCCTTTCGAGAAATGGCTGTAAAGGTGGTGTTTATAATTTGTGTTGTGAACAACTGTTAAACAGTTAATTAAAAAAGGGAAATTAGTTAACTAGTGGTCAAACCAGTTTACCCTTTTCCAGTTGTTGTGTGTAATGGGTAGGTGGCTCTTGCACATTTAACGTTCTTGTATCCTGTCAGCTTTGTGAAATTGTAGTTTGTATCTCTGGGCCTTGTCAAAGACTTTTTCCGGTAAACTTGGAGCAGCAGAGTTGATATCATCTAAAACAATTGGAAAGCAATAGGGAAAAAGTTTTAAGTACCTAGGTAATGTAAAAGAAGGTATTAAGAGAAACTGTGGCTTTCATATAAGAATTTATTGGTCTCAGTATAGGAAACTTTAGAAACAGTAGTGTGAGTAGTAGTGAAGGAGCCAAGTATTTAGGATTTGAATTTAATTCAGAGTGTAGTGCAATACCAATAGAAGGATTTTGGAGTAACCAAGACCTCAAAATACAGACGATGTAAATAATTTTTCAGTTACGTATTTGGTTTATGGAGCAGGGTTACATTACCAATGTTCATTCATGTGATATTTCTGAAGGTCATATGTAATGGTTTTCATGTTGTATGTGGTGATGATGTAGCCTCGGTCTTCACCAGCAAGTGCTCTAGCCACACTGCCCAGGTTACAGAAGGCGAAGGGAGGGACTAGGAGAATGAAGAACAGCCCACTGTAGGAGAAGATCAGGTTTGAGGCCATCTAAGGAACCTGAAGGTGCACAGGTCCATTGGATGAGATGCATCTGTGAGTCCTGAGGGAACTGGCAGATGAAGTTGCTAAGCCACTATCCAGCATATTTGAGAAGTCATGGCAGCCTGGTGAGGTTCCTACTGACTGGAAAAGGGGAAACATAACCCCCGTGTTTAAAAAGCAGAAAAAACAAAGACCCAGGGAACTACAGGCCAGTCAGTCCCTCATCTGTGCCTGACAAGATCATGGAGCAGATCCTCCTGGAAACTATGTTGAGGCACATGGAAAATGAGGTGATCCAGTGTGGCTTCATTAAGGACAAATCATACCTGACAAATTTGGTGGCATTCTATGGCAGGGTTACAGTGTTGTGTGATGAGGGAAGAGTGACTGATGTCTTCTACCTGGACTCGTGCAAAGCATTTGACACTGTCCCACATGACATCCTTGTCTCTAAATTGGAGAGGCATGGATTTGACGGATGGACTGGTTGGAGGATAAGGAATTGACTGGATGGTTGCACTCAAAGAGTTGTGGTCACTGGCTCGACATCCAAGAGGCCACTGACAAGTGGTATTCCTTGGGTCGGTGTTGTCGCTGGCACTGTTTAACATCTTTGCTGGTGACACTGACAGTGGGATCAAGTGCACCCTTAGTGACTTTGCCAATGACACCAAGCTCTGTGGTTGACATCCTGAAGCGATGTCATCCAGAAGGACCTTGACAGGCTTGTGAGGTGGGCCTGTGCAAACTTAATGAAGTTCAACACAGCCAAGTGCAAGGTCCTGCATGTGAGTTGGGGCAGTCTCAAGCACAACTCCAGGCTGGGTGGAGAATGGATTGAGAACAGCCCTGAGGAGAAAGACTTAACGGTGTTGGTGGACATGAAGCTCAACGTGAGCTGGCAATGTGCACTTGCAGCCCAGAAAGCCAGCTGTATCCTGGGCTGTATCACAAGAAGCATGACCAGCAAGTTGAGGGAGGTGATTCTCCTCCTCTACTCTGGTCTCATGAGATCCTACCTGGAGTACTGTGTCCAGCGCTGGGGTCCCCAGTACGAGAAAGACATGGAGCTGTTGGAGTGAGTCCAGAGAAGCACGATGAAGATGATCAGAGGACTGGAGCACCTCTCCTATGGAGACAGGCTGAGAGACTTGGAGTTGTTCAGCCTGGAGAAGAAAAGGCTTCAGGAAGAACTTATAGCAGCCTTCCAGTCCCTAATGGGGCCTGCAGGAAAGCTGGAGAGGGACTGATTACAAGGGCATGGAGTGACAGAACAAGGGGTAATAGCTTTAAGCTGAAGGAGAGTAGATTTAGATTAGATATTAGGAAGAAATTCTTCCCTGTGAGGGTGGTGAGGCACTGGAACAGTTTGCCCAGAGAAGCTGTGGAGGCCACATCCCTGGAAGTTTCAAGGCCAGGCTGGATGGGGCTTTGGGCAACCTGTTCTAGTGAAGGGTGTCCCGGCCCATGGCAGGGGGGTTGGAACTGGGTGATCTTTGAGGTCTCTTCCAACCCAAACCATTCTATGATCAAGATAAACCTCCAGTATTTCACCTTAGGAGACATAACCCATGAATGAATCATCTGCAGGATTCTGAGGCGCTGAAATGCCTCTTCTATCTTGTTATCTTTATTGCTAATGGCAGTTGTTTCTCTAGGTAAGAGGAAGAAAGGACATACGCAAAAGCTTACAAGTAATTGTAAATGGATTATAGCTTAACACAAAGCACATATTTTTAAAGCAAATTCAGATATCTTAGTGAAGGATGTGGAAAATAGCTTTTCCATGAATAAGACTTTAATTTGATTCTAAAAGAGGGAAAAAATAGTTTTTGTTTCCAGTACCTAGGTGGTCACACTACAAGTGGTGATGTACTGTTGTATCAGGAGTAGAGTGTTGGTGCATGTCTGAACGTATGCATTGCTTACAAAGGGTCAGCACTCTTACAGCAAGGTTTTTAATTATGCATTTGTGAAAGAGGACAGTTGGCTACTTGTCTCTTGGATTGTACATCTGTATGACTTAGTGTTGTTTTTTTTTTTTTCCTGTAATAAAGTAATTTGGATTTCTCCAGTGTAAGGGGTGTCTTGATAGCATCTCAACATTGCTGGGATTCATCTTTCTCTTATGTATTTTGTGCTCAATCCTCCTTCATTTTCCCTGCATAATTTCAGTCTAGAAGCAAGCCACACATTTGTAACAGAGAAGGTAAATAGCTGTTAGGGTGTAAGGATTTTGTTAATTGAACTCTCTAGCTAAGGAATTTATACTTACCTGAAGTATTGGCTACAGCATAAATACAAGGAGCATGAGAAGTAGGCATGACCATGAAGTGACACTATATTCTGGAGTTCTCTCATGTGCAGCATTTAGAAAACTAATCTAGATGATTACCATGATCCTTTCTGACCTCAAAATTGGAATTTCCATCCCTCTTATCACTTTTTTGTTTTTCTAGCTCATATTTAAATAACAGGTCTAGATAATAGTCTTAAAATACTGTCCTCTTATGCATATAGAATTCTTTTGCAGTCTATAGTAAAGCACCATATTCCTGGACTAATGTATCTACTTGAAGGCAGTGCTTAGTGGTCTGTCTAAATTGTGAGGTTTTATTATTTTTAATCCCTTTATTCATGTTGTTTTAATGCGTAAATTACAGGATGAGAGGAATTTCCATTAAAAATTGAAATTATGTGGCAGTGGTTTTTTGTATGCTGTTAATCAATGTAAAAATATTTGTCAAGATTTATTTAAATAGAATTGCCACATTAAATTAAAGTGTCTTAGAAATTATAACTATTACTCTATTGAGTGCACAGGGCAAACTTTACTTGAAAATCAATCCTCATGCATTTGTTGAATTTGAACAAGCAGAGGCCATTTGACATGCTGTACAGGTTTTTTTTTAATGTAAAAGCATTTTTAATGAAATATTCAGAAATAATATATTCTGAGTGGTATTGGGATGTGCAACCTTTACACAATTCTACACAACTGCCTAGTATGCCAAGATCATGGACACAGTCAGTTCTTGTGTTTTCAAACATAATTTTGAAAATCCACAAAACTTTAGTCTTCTGTGGGCTTTTTCTGTGTTTCCTATTCAGTTAGGTCCTGTAATTTTTCTGTGTCTCAGCGCTGTTTGACACCAGTTCTTCCAATTCAACACTTCTAGTTGTTTCTTGTAGCTGCCCTGTCTAGCACCTGTTGTAACAGGTATTCTGGATCCTTAATGCTTTTTTCAAACATTTTCATTCTTCTGGGTAGCTTTGAAGATAAAGTGTTGATTTTGGTGCTCTAGTTGATTAAAAACTTAATCCTTTAAATACTTAGTGTTTTTCCTCTCATTTGCTTGTCGAATACAACTTGACTTTACCTCTTTTTTCTTTTTTAATAGTTATGTTTTTGAGCAGAACTACTCTGTCAGTTCAGTTTGGTTTTAAGCTATGTCTATAGCTACATCTTGTCAATTTGCTATTTAATGGCTTTCTGTAATAGCTTGACAGGACATCTGTTGGCTGTGATCCTGTAACTATTTAGCCTTCTTACAGAACACTTGACTTGGTCTTGCCAGAGTTGCTGTTAGAATACATACGAGAAAACAAAAATAGTAACTATTTATCTTACTACTTTAGTGTGTTGGTTGAGCAATTGCTTTCTGAAGTGACACAGTTTGAAAAACAGTTATTAAACATTACTTGCCACAATGAAATCAGTAGCAAGCCCATGTTGATAGAAAACCTAGACAATGTAAATATTTAATTTAAAAAATGGTTATTTTTATGATAATTGTATCATCAGATGGTCTCTGATTTATTTATTTGAAGATCATCTGGTCAATCTGCTGTCTTCAAAAAAACCCAAATGCTTAGCCACATGGCTTTTTCCTAGCTATGTCATTGCCAATATCTACCTTAATGTGAGCCATAATGCTAAAAGGTGCTCATACTTTTAAGCTTTATTATCTTTATTTCAGTTTGATTGTGCAGATTGCTTTTGCAGTTGGTTACGCCAAGGGTTCAGAATGCTGGGGTTTTATTTTGTAGGGTTTTTTAAGGCATGTTCTGTGGCAGTCATTTGTGGTACTCCTTATACTGTCTAAATTAAAGACAACTCCTGCTCCCTCCTTCCCATATATTTACCAGCTGGCCAGAACATTGTCACCTTTGCCTTCTGTTTTTTCAGTATTCAAAGATATTAGTCAAAATGTAGTAAATAATCTGTTGAAGGCTTGTGCAGGTACATGCTGGAGAATCAGTGTAGTGCTAATTTTAGCATGGTTTAACTTTTGAATTAGTATGCTTTATTTTGTGAAGGGATAGTAGTTTGTTGAACTGTGGTCGATATGCAGCTCTCCTTGATAAAAGTGAGAGCAAGATCATATGACTGTTTTGTCCTCTACCCATGCCATTCCTTATTTAAGAGATAAATTGCAGGTAGACTTTAAAAGCAATTAAAAGATAAAATGCAGAATTGTAGTTGGTTTACGAAATTACTTATACTATCGAGAGAGGAAAACTGTTACAACTAAATTTTCTCTTTGCCAGACTACTGATTTGTCAGAAATGCTAGCAACTGAGGTTCAAAAGTTGCAAAAAGGCAAATTCGTGGTGTGTTTATTTCACTTTTCGGAACCATCATCTGATTCTACGATAACTTTTTTAAAGAAGAACAACACATAGACGATGGTTTTGTACATAATTTTGACTTCTTTCATTCCATGTGTCTGTTCGTATGAATCTCCTCTTTGGAAGTGTGAGCACTGATGTAGGTTTATTTGGACAATTAACTGTTGATTCTTTAGTAACCAGAGGCATGGGTTCAGATTAATGCCTTAATGATACAAGGTAGCTGATATAATTACTACAGTGTGGTCCTTGATTAAAGACCTTTATTCTGAACTGCTTAAACTTACACTGGATGTGTGCTGTGAATAATCTCACTGACTAAAGCTGACACATGAGTAAATCTTCATAGGAGTGAAGTTCAAACGGATAAGATTAGCAGAGTAATAAGCAACATAAATACTGTAAAAATTTTTATACAGTATTTTTACATTTCACAAACTATTTACTGCCTTTGCAGTTAGTTAGTTGGTCTTGCACTGATTAAGCATGCCTCTAGAGGTGCTCTACCTGAAGGAATTGTTTTCTTTCTACACAACAGTTAAACTTTTTTGGGTTTTTTTGAAAGAAGACTTTCCCTGGCTTCTGGTCGAAGTCTGTCAGTAACTAGAAGTAGTTTTCTGTTGTTCCTCTCGAGTAGGTTCTGAATGCTTGGAAAGAAGAGTATAGAAATATAGAATGGGTTGTGTTGGGTTAATCTCTACCAGAGAGGAAACCAGGTGTTCTTTCCTGTCTTTACCCCAACTGATTGGAAGCTGATGTTGATACAGAAAGGAAAAAGCAAAATTATGTCTATCTTAGAGTGGACTTGAAGAATGAAAGTTTGAAACAGTAATAACTTTCTAATAGCTTGACTTTTTCACTATTGCTTCATCCCAGGTACATCCCTTGCTATTGCAGTTCTCTTGCTAAAGGTTCTTCATGGACTGAGTTCTTCTTGTGGCTTATCAAAAAAGATGATTAGTGAAGACTGATTGCAGACCTGTAGAATGCCTTTTGCCCATCTGTAGTATAAAACTGTCAGCATGTTATTTATAAACTATCTTAACCTTTTGACTGTCATGTGCATTATACTTCCATATTTGACCTTTGCTTTGATATGCTTAGGAACAAACATACATGTTTTAATTGCTGCTTAACTGTTAACTTCTGCCTGCAGACAGTGGGCAATTATTCCTCCTATTTCATTGTGGGGAAACTTGAGAGACTATTTATCATTTTTGGCATGAAAAATTTTGGTATTCCATGTAATATTTTCATGCACTGTATCTTCATCTAAAAAAGCTGTACAAAAACCTGTTTATTTGATACCTTCCTCATGAAAGTGCTTAGACCTCTGTAATAGTGTTTAACTGTGATTGTTTCCTTTGGCATTGTGTCTTACAGTGCTCACTGAAGTTAAAACTCTTGAGAATTAATGCAAATGTATTCAATAAGTATCTTAATATGTATAATAAGTTGCAGGGAAAGATGAACTAAAAAGTTCAGGTGTTAATTTTGGAACATCTTCAAGTAGTAATGAATATGCCAGCTGTTGAGGACTTGTGTATTTGGTGCTTCTGATATCTTAACTTGCTTATGGTCTTACTGTACTGCAGAGTACGTAAGAAGTTCCTTGCATGAAAGTGATAAGAGCTTCTTGTTAAATCTTATTTTCCTCCTCTCAGCAACAGAATGAGTTGTGTACTAGCTTGTTAGAGGACATACTACCTATCTTTATGAACACCATGCATGACTTGCTCATATTTTACTGGCACTTGTCGTTTCCCACAAGTAGCAAATCGTCTTCAATGCAGAAGAATGAAAAGACCCAATCCGAAGTGGTGAAGTTCTTTTAAGCAAACTGCTTCTGGTTAATGTTTCTAAATGAAACAATTATTAAGGTAACACAACACAGTCAAGGGGCTGGAGCACATGAATTACTAGGAAAAGCTAGAGGGAACTGGGCCTGCTTAGCCTGGAGATGGCTTAGGGAGACCTAGGGGTCACCTTCTAATACCTGTCAAGGAGTTTGTTGAGAAGTCTTGTTCTTTTTGGAGGTTCCTGGCAGGGTGATAAAAAAGTGATGGTAAATTTAAACAGAGAAGGTTTCAGCTTGTGGGGATGAGCAGCAATGCAGTTGAGCTTTGGAACAGGCTACCCAGTGCAGCTGTGGATCTCTGTCCATGGAACTTTTCAAAACCCAGTTGGAGAAAACTCGGACAATCTGGTCGGAACTCTGTATTGCTTCTGCCTTGGGCAGGAAGTCTGACTAGAGTCCTCCTGTGGTCTCTTCCAACCTAAATAATTCTATGTGGTCTAGATGCAAATTTAAAAAGGGGGACAACACAGTATTAGGGCTCTATTTGCACTGCATGACATGAGCATACTGTGCTGGAGGTGCCAATACAGGAGGTATAGTCCACTAATACTGTTTGGCAAATCGGCACTTAACCTTGTTTTAGCATCTGCTCTATAGTCTATACCTGGAAGTTAAGATAACTTCTTGTCTAGTTGGACTGAAATCTTGTTTTTTTCCTTTCTTTTAAGATTTTTTTTTTCTTGTCATTATTTTGGTGCTAATATGGGTGATTTTTGTTGATAGTGTTCAGTGGAAGTGCTTAGGCTCAGGACTTCTGTGATAGTGATTCTGGGGAAAGGATTATACACCTCCTGCCTAACACTAATATAGAGTAAGAAAAAATCTGATCAAAATCTTGACTTTTAAATGCTGGGTTTTTTTAGAAAAAAAAAAAGGTTTGTACTGGAGTTATATTAAATCTGGGACTAGCTGTTTGTGTATACTTTTAAATCTTAATTATCTTAACTGATTAAGATAAAAATGAAAATTAAACTGGCCTGCTATATACGGTTTCCCTGTAGTAAGTAAATGCCGCCAATTGATTTAAGGGTCAACCATGGAATCTAGGCATATACTTCTGTTTGGACACAACTCTCACAGGAAACAAACCTTTTTGGATAAGTGTAGTTAGTATTTCTAGGCTTTTAGATGATGGAGTGCTGAATGAGCATTATGAGCGATTTAGTGTTCTCAGTTTCTCCCTTTTTTTTTGCTTGTTTCTCTCCTTTTTTTTTTGCTTGTTTCTCCCTTTGGTTGTGCATCACTTCTTCAAGGTGTACGTATTTTGAGAGCATTAATACAATGTGAAGGTAGTGAATAATGGAGTTATGGACAAGAGAGGCTGGCAGTCAGTGATTTATTTTTTTAAAGACATTTTAGTATAGTAGTTAGTTTTTAGTCTTTCTAGAAAAATGATCAGACCCTCTATTGGGTCAATCTCTCTTCATTTATTTCTTCTGTTATAAATACCTCCTCTTGAGATCTGAATATTTTTGTTTAGAAGTGGATATTTTATATTGCACTAGAATGTGCCAACATAAGTTAGCCTTCTGTGAAGGATATAATTACAGAAGGCCATGTGCTGAGTGCTTGTGACTGTTCTACCGGTGAGTCATGCAGTCAATTCTACAGCTTGCCGAGGAGAGTTACTTAGTGTTATGATCAGGCACCTTGGTGTTTTGTTCATTTATTCAGAGTAAAGACATTTCCAAATTTTCAGTCGCTGCCATATTTGAGTGGTTGGTTTTATTGTTCTTGAGGTATTACTGTCCCAAGAATATATCATCTTGGAATTTGAATTTATCTTTGTGCGCTTTTTTTGGGTCTCAAATTGTTCAGTTTTTATTACGTATATTAGGAGGATATAAGATGACTGACTTCAATAGAGCTTTTTGGTTTGCTCTCTTACACTGTAAATCCTTTAATAAAAATAGAAGCTATAAGCTGAGAATAACTTGAGTAATAGTGTCTGTTATATAAACTTTTGAGTTCAAAAGCAGTTTGCTTGCTTTGGAGTCTTCCTGCCAATTTTTGCAGCTTTAGGATCACACTTCCTATTTTTCTTCTCTTTTCTTTGGAAGAACATAACAGAAGTCTTGTTTACCCTGTGTGGTCTGTTTAACCATGAAACTCTGTAGGCACGCATCACACAAAAGTCAAACTTTTATTTCACAGTTACCTTGCCTAAGAATGGAATGTAAACTAAGTAGCCATAAGTTTGGTTTCTAACAGATTAAGTCTATGCTAATGTGTTTACTTTTGCAACTAAAGATATTGTGCCTAAAGATTAATTTGTATTTTTACATTACCTGTGTGATACTGGAAAATTGCAGCAGGAGCCTGAGTTTATGTAATGCAGACTCTGAATGGAAGGTGACTGCGTTGCTTGTCTTTCATCTTTTGCTTGTCACAGCAGCAGTTAAATGTCAAGAAGGTTACAGATTTAGACGTGTCAAAGTTGGTCTATTATGTATGTATGTCGATCCTGATATTTGTAACATCTGTCATCTACTCTGTACATGTACCACAAATATTTTTCTGATGCAACTCTCTTCCCCTTTCCCCCAGTGCAAAGTAACATTGTTAAATGCTAGTTTAATAGAAACTATATATTTTTATCTTCTTTTTGAGACTGGGAATTGTATTTAATATTCCAATTTAAAGCAGCAGATTAAGAACATCTTGATACCAATCTTTGAAAACACAGATACGGTTAGTACTTGATTAAGAAGCTAATAAGTAAATGTTAGCCTTCTGTTATGGAAAAGTAAATCCTCCAGGAGATACAAAGGACTAAATCATATTATTCCTTGCCTAGAACTTGAAGGAATAAAGGTTAAATTCCTTTGAGTGCTTTAACTTACATCTTGGCTAATAGAGGAAAAATGGTTGTAGTAACTGCTCATCGAATGGCACAGCTAATTGCAGAATTCTGACAAAGCAATGAAGCAGTTGTGCAGTGATTCCTAACATTGGTCTGCAGGCAGCATTTTCAAGCAAGCAGTATGCTGTAAGCAGAATTGTTTTGATGTCAAGGTTACTTTAATGCTAACATTTAAAAATTCTTCCATAATGTTAGGAAGTTGTCTTCTGGGAATGGGGACAGGGGAATCTTTTGTATAAGTAACTAAGCTATAGCAGCATCTTAGAGTGTCATAGCATAATTTGTGTCTGTCTACTAAGAAACAACCTCCTGTGTTCTAGAGCTTCACATCAATTTTCTGCTGCTTGCTTTGTGATGCTTTTCACACAGATCTTCCCCTATCCTCTACTTAACTGTGGTGATTTAGTGTTAATAAGTTGGAGAGCCAAATGAGTAATTATCTGTGCACTGTTCTGGATTAAATATTTGTTGTTTTGGGTTTTTTCCACCAACCTTTTGTATCCATTGGTTTAACTTCAGTGTCACGGTCTAATTGGAGAGGGTGTTGACTGAGCTACTGAAAACAATGATGCAAGAGCTCTTTTTTCTTAAAGAGTAGGATTCAAGTGTGATGACTGCAATCAAAGGTATAGTTGAAGATAATTTTTCCAGGAGGCCTCAAATGATTGAAGTTACAGAGATACGGTTACTTGTTTGTTACACTTTTATTGTCTGGCAAGTAAATCCAATGCATCAGAAACAATGGAGACAGTCAAATCCCAAAGTTTAGCACGTGGTAAAATCCCTCCCTAGGGAGTGAGGACTGCTGTAAGAATTTAATACAGTAGATTGCAGATGAATTACAGCAAGAATGGCTTTTAAAACTATTTTGAGGTCTGAAGCTGCCTTCCTTTGGTAAATCTGGCAGTGTTGCTAGAACCAAGATAATTTTTTTTATCCTGAAATAATAATCTGTCCTCCTTGAAATAATCTCATTTGCACATAAATCAGATAGCTCAGCTTGTCAGTAGTTGGGTGTCTCATCCTCCTAGTAGGTCATGTCATCTGTTAGAGGTGTTAGCTGCAAGCCTCTTCCTACTTCAGTTACACCCTGACATGATGCTGCTCTGCAATTGGACATTGAGAGAAGCTAAGACTTAGAGGAATTTGTTCTAGTTTTCAGTTTCCTTATCAGAAGGAGTTTTCAGGCATACTGCTTTACAATTTTGTGATTATTACAGGCAATTAATACATTAAGATGTTTAAAGAAACATTCAAGGAAGTAACTTTAAATAGCCTCTAAACATAATTTGCTTGTTGCTTCCTATCTCAGTTACTTTCTGTGTTTGTGATTGTGTCAAACAATGTTTAAGAATGTTTTTCCTATATAGTATGCTATCTTCATTAGAAAAAAAATCCATTAAACATCTAAGGCATTGACTTAGTGGTGTTGGAATTCCTCAGTGTTTGCTATGTATGTATATACTTGTTTGGCTTTTCAAATCATGTTGTTTGAGGCGTATTTCAGTTTTGAAAGTAAATTGTTTTTTGTGTTCTTTGCGGGTTCTTTGGTTTGGTTTTGTTGTTCAGTTTTCCTTTTTGTCCTTGGTTTTAGTCATACTTTTATTTTTCTTTGTGAACATGATGGTAGGAATCGGTGTTACTGCCTCCTAGCAGGCACTCAGTAGCTTAAATTGAGTTGTATGCCAGGCTGCTAATATATAACAGGTTAATTAGCAAAGTGTCTGATGTTTTAGTAATAATGTGCTTATTGTATGAGCAGTAGTTCTACCTTTAGATTTGTCCTTTGCAAGTTTTCAGGAGGGCCCTGTTTTCCCTTCCTTAAGAAATAAAACAAATGTTTGTATCGGCCAACTTCTTCGTATATTTAGAGGCTTGCAGTGAGGCCACTGAGCCTTGGTAACTTCTTGGCTTTCCCTTTTGAAAAAGTGAAAGTATGGTAATATTAAACAAGGCCTTTAAGAGAACTGAATTTTGAAGTCTTTGCAAAAGGCATATTCCTGAATAATTGGTTGCAAAAGTTTAATTTGTCCAGAATGGAAGGTATGGGGTTTTTATCAATAGTCTTTGACAAACTAGAGACTAAAGCCCAATGAGAGAGAATAAAAAAATCCCCCAGAGATTTTAGCTAAGATGGGTAGAAGCAAAGACCATAAAAGCCTTGTAAGGCACGATTCAAGTACAATAGGTGGTGGCTGGCAGTCAAAGGTTTAATTTTATCTGCAGGCTAGAAGCCAGCAGGATTCTGTGAACTGTCCTTTACTCATATCTCTGCTTTTATATAGTGTGATTAAATCAAGTGTAAAATAGTTCTCCTTAATTGGAGCTATAATTGACAACATATAAATAAGTTTAAGTTGAACTTCAAGTGATCACTGGATCTTTCTGGTACACTTTCTAGTTAATTATTCTGTATTTTATTTTAATATGTTTGGCTGCTGATTGGGTATTTAGTCACCCATGAGCTTTTATTAAAAGCCTTTTAAAATCTAAACAATGCCATCCTGTGGTTAGAGGAAGTCAGAACCTATATATGGATGCCACTTGTGTGGCCATATGTTCACATGAGCATTAGCTTGATAATCTCTATTTAACCTCTCCCTGCTGTTTTTAATGAAAGCACTACTCTTGTAGTAAAGGCTAGTTACTGTTGTTTCTAGATTATCATCAGCTTCTCCTTTACTCAGCATTACACTCTATCCTTGATGACTAGGCAGAGCAGAATTGGGTATTCGGTCCGACGACTTTCAGCAACTTCCTTTCAAGATTTTAGACTTTGTTTCAAGCTGACAGCAGGTTTTCTAGTTGAATGATCCAGGCTGGCATATGGCTGCTATGCCATGCTGCCTTAAAAAGGATCTGCAGGAGTCACAACTGAACATGTAAGACTGCTGGTTTTGCACTGGTATCTCTGTTCCTCACTCTGTGTGTGTGTGTGATTATTTTTCCCCCTTAGGATAGTGTAAGGATTTTGAGTTTGTTAGACAGACCTTGGGTTGAAGATAAAAGTATTTTCTGCTCTATGTGATGGCCAGGAAAATATTGGGTAAAAAGCGGTGCTCCATTTATAATCCTGTTGCAGTCCCTCTGCTGGCAAACTTCCACCATGGCGGTAGATAGGTCTGTAGGTGTTCTGCTGTTGAAGTCTTCAGGATGCATTAGGATTTGCAGCTGAATCCATCTCTTCCAGCACTTGATTTCCTCTGTGAAGCATGACGTAAGGTAGCATTTCTTGGGTTAAGTGGTATTCTCCTTTCTGTACCCTTTATCGGGGGTATGTAGGCTAGGCGTGCATTCTGTTGTCACCAGGTGTAGTGGCCCTCTAGCACAAGAATCTTATTCCTGCTGGTTCCTTCAGACTCAGGAAAAGGAAGTGCTTAGCAGTAGTGTTTGCAGTGTGTTGTTTCTCTTGCTATTTGAGAGGACAGTTTGCTGTGTTCCCCAACTAAAATTCTAGCCAGCTCCAAAGCAGCCTGCCTGTGGTGTATGCTGCTAGGTAACTCCCTTGACTTTTCCGATATCGTAGTCTTCCCACTTAAACATGATCTTACGGTATTTAGAGTGTAGTTGGCAGGTTTAATGGAAGACTATCACTATTCTTCATCAAAGATATTTTATCTGTCAGTATAGACGATGCATAAAAAGTGCATAGAGAAGCTCAGAAAAATTGCATCTTCCAAAGAGCAGATTTATGGCTCATCCTTTGGAACAGTGCCTTTTTATGGGCAGTGACTGGAGTGCTTTCAGTCATTTCTTCCAAGATATGTTTTCATCCATCATTGCATTGGCTCTCTGTGCTATCATTGCTATCAGTGATGTTCCAGCCTTTTCACTTCTTTCTGGATATGAAATTCAATTGCAATAAGCTACTCAGTCACTTTCTGCTTAGCAGGATGAGGATGGCTTATTCTGATAGCAAGATATCAGCAAATTCCTGCTGATTTAAGGTAAAGCACTGTGTTTTATGATGTGGGAGAAATGCAGAAAAGTTTTCTTAAAGAGATTTTTTACATTTTATGAAGGATCTGTAGTGAGAGGAAAAATGCTTTGTACCTCATGGCTCCAGAGTGTGTCGTGCATATTCGAAATTGCAGTTCCCATGGTAAGGATAAGATCCTGCGAAATATGTTCCAAGAATTTTCTTTTCTCAGAAGCTTTCTGCTTTTGCTTGCCATTCATTTATGTGTGCTACTGAACATCAGCGCAAAATTCCAAGACTTTTTGCATTTTCTCTTGCAGTACTGAATATTTTAAACCACTCTATAAAGTAGCTGTGCTGTCTCAGTCTCAGAAGTCATCTTCCATTAAGTGTTGTGGACACAAGGATATCTGCTGGCCTTATGGGGCATTAAAGATTTCTGCAAACTTTTTACTAGTGTATATATCATTAACGTATTGCTTTTAAAGTACTTTTTTGTATTGCTTACACAGTCATGCCTGCTTCCCAGTATGACTGTTGGTACTGGAGGTTCTTACTGGTTTGTTGGCACTGTAACTCCAACCAGGTACAAGAGAGAGTGGCTTTCTTACTGATTAGAAACTCATGGTTTTGGAGAAACCTGCTTTTAGGCAGGCCTTGGCTTTCTAGGTTAGTCATACAACATTTGGAGTGTAGGATCTCTAGTCTTGAGTACAACTTTCTTACCATCCATTTTGCTCTGAACATATGAAGTGTCCTTAAAAGAATTTGTCTTTGGTAGAGAAAAAAAACAGATGCAATAAATGAGTTGTTCTCAGAGTCAGAATAGAATTTTTGAGTCCAGAAAACTTTAGATGCTGGGGAGCTGATTCTAAAAGGCATTTGTCACCCTATATTCAAAGCTGAAATAATGATACTGGCCTGGTTTTGTGTATGTTTTGTTTTGATTTTTTTTAAGTGAAGGAAGTGTGGAAAAATACATTAGTGTTATTGATTTGGCTCTGTAGAAAGTCATCAAGGAAAAAAGGTTTGAGTTTCTATCAGAAACAATGCTTTGTTCCACCTTGTCAGCCTTTTCTATTTCAGGTTATCTGAGTAGCAACCTGATTCAGTGGTAAGAGTCAAGGTCATATTTTATTCAGTACAAGAAAATGGAAAATCTGGCAAGAGCCAAGATACTTGTTTTGAAATGGTTTTATTTAGCCCTTTCTGCTATGGCTGCTGTCAATGGAAAGAGATAAAGCTGATGACAGAATATACAGAATTTACTGTTCATTATTCATGACTTGCTCAAGGTTTAAGTCTGTAAAGGATTTTGTTATTCTCTTCATGGTTATTTCAGGTTTTCAGATATGATTGCCTGGCAAGAAACTGGATGAAGCAATTCATGAAGATGCATGTTTTTCGTGACTTACTAACCTTAACAGAAAACTTGAATAGAATTTAGTCTACAGAGTATTCATGGACAAATTCACTAGTTAAAATTGTAGTGTAGCATGATTATGTTCATGCTTAAATCTGTCATTATTTGAGTAAACTTTATTTGAATAAAATTCTGCAGTTTGGTGGCATCTAACCTTACTGGCACCCACAAACGTAACTGTTGTGAAGCCTTTAGTTCAAAAATAAAAAACCTGTTAAAGATTTAGAGCAGTTGTAGACCTAAATAGGATGTGGAATGAATGAGTGCACGTTTACCTTTAATGCAGCAAAAACACTTTCAAAGAGGAAAAATTATCAGCAGCATTGTATTACATTGTTAGCTCTTAGAGTAAATTTGGGGTGGTTTTTTGTATAAATAGAAAATCAATAAACATTGCAAGAACTTGCAATGACTCAAAATGTCTGCCATGCTTTGTAATACTTTCAAGTCTTTGTGGTGGCCTCAGCACTTCCACCTAGATTCTTACTAACTTGTGGCTTGGCTGTCTTTCCTCCTGCTTAGGAAGGTTGATGTCTCCTTTCATTTAGGACTGCTATAGATACATATAGGGAGCACGAAGGTGAAAAGGCGGATGGTATTACAGGAGTGCATAGCATGATTTTGATTTAAACAGATGTTGTGGGGAAGGACAGAAAGCAGCAAAGTCAAACTTTGCCTTCAAGATGATTGGAAGAAGCTGCAGTTCTGATTCAAGATGTCAGTCTTCTTGACTGAAAGCTGATGCAGTTCTAGTTTTTGAGCACCACTGTTAAAAATATTTACATCTGTACCCTCTATAGTATGCTCTCTGCTTACAACTGGACATGTGGACATGACAGTTATGTTTGTGTTACCGATTGTTCAGTATTAAATTGCTTTTCTTGCAGTCTTCCCTGGAATCTGCATCTTAAGTTGTGTTCTGTTTCACAACTATGTCCGTAATAAGGTTACAGGCTACAGGTTACATTCTGCTCTTACACGCTTGCAACTTAATTTCAGTATACTTCCACCACTCTAAATCAGAAAAAGATTCAGTGTTTTAAAAGAATCTTTTGGAAATATTTTATAGCCACAGTTACTCCTATAAACAAAATGCGGTCATTTTTCTGTAGAAAAATGTTTTCAGTTTACAAATAGAATACTGTCCAAGATAGTGAGGGATTAAAAGGAATCTGTTAGACAATAACACTTTTGTCAGACTCACATTGGAAGTAATGAAAATTCAAGTTTCCCATTGTAATTCCCCCCACCTTTTTTTTTTTAACACTCATAGAGGAGTTAAAACAAAACCCACAGCCCCAGCCTGTTCACAAGTGACATACTAGGGAGAAAATAGTGACCTTTTAAAGGCATTATTGGATTTTTGTTGCTTTGAAAGTGGCTCTGGTAGGAGATTGGCCCTTGCTGTGCATATCATTCCCTTCTAAATTTTGTCTAACAAGCTTTATTTATTACAGGACTTATTCCTGGGTCTTTTATGGGGGATTTGTGGGTTTTTTTGGCAGGGGTGCAGAGGAAAGACCTTCAGTACACAACATATACGTTAAAGTATAAATCTGTCAGGTACGTTTTCTGACAACTATTTAGCACTGATTTCTGTAAGACAGAGTATGACAGTCTGGCAAAATGACTGGAGTTGGAGGGGACTTGAAACTGTAATTTCTCCTCCCAGATGGTAACACAAGTTAGAGATGGGATGCAGAGAGAGCAGACTGAAACAAAAAGTATGAGGGGGAGAAGGCATAAAGGTGAGGAGTAGTTGAGAAGTTGAAACAAAGGAAAAAAAAGCAATTGAAGAGTGTGAAGGGCTAGGAAGGTTTATAATTGACAGCAAATGCTAGTGGAGGGAGAGGCGAAGCATTGTGAGTCACTGTAATGTGCCCACATAGAAACTACAATCACGATTCTTTAATCTTCACGTTGTTTTGCTTAGTAGTGCAAGAGGATTTCTTAGCCTCTTACTATCTCAGTTACTGTCTGTTAGTGGTTATACCTAAGAACCCTCTTACAGTTTTGTCTTAATGACGTTCCTCAGATTAAGAGAAGAAAACTTCAGCATAAAAATAGAGCTGCAAAATTTTGGTTGTGCATAATGTCTAATTAGATTGTTATCTTGACAGTTAAATTATAGGGATGCTGTTGTCACGTGCTTTTATAAAGGTTTAACTATGATTGCAGTGGCTTATGTAAAATACTTACTGTTAAAAAAAAATCTCAAACCAGATTGTATTCGTAGTAGGATCCTTCTGTTGTTAGATTCTGATTTACTATCTAAACTTCAAGATCTTCAGTATGGGAATTAGCAAGTTTTTTCATAGTAAAAACTAAATTTCTGAGTCAACATATTGAATATTTTCCTTGTTTGGATCTATATTTTACTTTGTCTTGCAAGTTGTAAGATGTCCAAGGGTTTGGCCTAATTATCCTATCAGGTATCTGGAAATTAACTAGGATGTGTGGTCTCTGCAGGTCAGGTCACATAGCCTGTCATCTTGTGTTTTCTCCTTATAGAATTCATCTGTTTGAATTTTTTATATCCAGATAATTCCTCAGTGTGGAAGTTTTCTCCTCTAGTGGTACAATAGTATTTTTTAAGTACTTTGTGACTTAAATTGATTTTATATAGTATAAATTATCTGAATGAAGTACTTTCTCTTCTCAAAGAGAGGGAATGAATTGAATAGAATTGTTTACAGTTTGTTTTGAGATACATTGTATCATTTGTGCTGTTTTGTCATTTAAGTGGATTGGAGTTAGTTTCTCAAGTAACAGACTACTGTATTGGTACTATATTTTTAATTTTAAAGACTTGGTAAAATATCTGCTGTAGGAGATAATGCATTTAAAAATACATGGATTTTTCATATGTTGAATTATTCAGAGGTTTAATTACAGTCTCAATGCTTTTTCATTCATAAATTATCTAAAAGTTGAATTATTAATTCAGAATGTATTAAAAGCAGTTGTTTAGCTGTCTGTAATGTTATGTTAATACCAGAACAAGACGGTGGTACAAAACACGTATATTTTTTGATGCTTAAGAATGAAACAACAAACATCCTCTCCTCTAGGTGCACATTTTCTAAAACCACATGCTTTTGCATGTCAAAGTTTAAGCACGTAAAAGTAGCAAAAAATATCTTCTTTTTTCCTTCCTGTAATTACAGAAGCTGCTGGGTTTGTTTTGCTACTGATGAGGATGATCGGACAGCAGAGTGGGTGAGACCTTGCAGGTGCAGGGGCTCTACGAAATGGGTCCATCAGACTTGTCTACAGCGCTGGGTGGATGAAAAGCAAAGAGGAAACAGTACTGCTAGAGTTGCTTGTCCTCAGTGCAATGCAGAATATTTAATAGTATTTCCAAAGCTAGGTAAGAAATGTATCATTTCAATTTTAAACATAATATAATGGGTTGTTTATTTTTATTGTTCCTACCTTCTTTGTGCTCAGAGCATCAGTTCTGTTGAAAACTTGTCTATTCCTTTCTTCAGACAGACAGAAATAACTTTGTTATGCTCATGTCCTAATTGGTGGCTTGGTTAAGTACCTTCTGAAAATTTTGAATGTGTTCCACTTAGGTATACTGATATGTCTTATAAGAGATTGACCTATAATTAATTCATGGTTAATGTGATTTATTTTTTTCTTGTTGAGCAGAAGGTGACTTCTTTCATCAAGTGCCACATAGTAGCACATAAACACATCCTTTTTTTTTCTCAGCTTGAAAAGAAACTGTTATCAAAGGAAATTCAGAGGAAAGAACCTTACTGATCGACCTGTTGCATGATCTGAAAAACATATTTTTACTTTCTTTGGGAGGTATTCCTGAGTCAATATTGCCCTGTATTCAAGAGGCAGCATATCTGTGGTTGCTGGGCACTCCTCTAGCTCTGTTTGTCCAGGCGAAAGAAAAAAGTTGGAGATGCTCTTCCAGAGTCTACTTATTTGAGTAGCTGAGTAGGACAGTGCACAATATGTTGCATATATTTAAATTAGCAGTGGTTGCTGTTATTCTTAAGTAGGGCAAGAAAATGACATGTTGCCATGGAAACTTCAACTCTGTTTAAAAGTAAAACTGCTTGTTAAAGAAATGCTGATATAGCATGTAAGTACAGGCATTTAGAGGATTTTGAGGAAGATTTTTTTAAGTATCTTATTTCTGTAATGAAACAGCTGAAAATAACTTGGACTGTCAGTTCTTTGGGACAGGACCCTATTTCTGTTGGTATAAGGGCTGACAAAATTAAGGTGGGAGGGGAATTTTATATGGGTGATGACACTTATTTCCATGATAGAACACTGAGTAATGGGAAAGAAAATATGGACTGGTCTATTGTTAATATTCAGGAAAGCAGAAACCAGCATGAAACTCACTTTCAAGTTGTTTGTTATTGGCCACAGTTCAGCTTTGCTGTACAGATAAGGAATCTTGATCTCCATCACACAGAAGGCATCAGAGGATAACATTTAGTATTGCCTTTTGGGAAAAAAGGGGGTTGCTATCTGCTCAGTTACAGTGTATCACAAAACTTGAAGCTGTTTAAAATTCTTACTTGTATCTTGAACAATGAAATTGTAATGTGAGCTTCACTTGCATTTTGTTTTGGTAATGGGAGAAAGGGAAAGCAACTATAGTTTGGAGAGAATACATACACATAAACAGGCATTTTCATTTGTTCTTGCAATTTGTGGCGTACTTTATCTGAACACTAAGAGTCCTAAATGCTAACATTCCGAGCTTCTGAAGCTGGCCTAATTCTTGCATGAGATTGTTCAGCTCTTGCATGCATCTGTCTTGATGTATTTTCCCTCACAGTACCATCTCTTTCCATTTTTAAAGATGAGAAGGGAATAATAGTTCAGACTCATGTAAGAGTACATGAGACATCTTTAGCAGTGTAGGGAAATGAGTTTGGGTCATCAAACATAAATCATGAGTTTGAAGTCCCTTAAACAAGTGAGACAGTCTTGCCCTTTTGTAGCTCTTCCTAGTTACCCAAAACCGCTATATCACAACTCAACTATATGACAGTCAAGGTCACGCCAGGTGGACTTAGGACAGTAAGATGTTTTCAAGCAGTCTTGCCAGTAGCCCCATCTCTGCTGCAGCAGGTTATCTTTTGAATACGTTGCTAGTTATAGCATTCAAGAAACTAAAAATAGTTGAGCAGGGAAGAAGTAACAACTAAAGTTTCCCTGAGGTATCATAGTTCAAAAAGTTATTTACATTAAGACTTCTCTAATGTACTGCTGGAAACTGTTTTCTAAAAACAAAGTTTTGTGAAAGGGCACTCCCTAACACAACTTCTTTTATTTGTGATTGTAGTTCTGAAGTAATATTAACGTGGAGGCACCAATGAATATCCTTATAAGTAACAGCAAGTGTCTCTTTACGTATTTACCAGTTCAAAACAAGCCCCTTCGTGATGGATCTTCTTAAAATTGTAATGCCATTTCCAATTTGATAATGTGCATCAGTTTTTGAGACTGGTAGTAACTATGTCCTTACTAGCAGTTTTTCTCTTCTGAGAACTCTTTTATTAAATAGGAAAATGTTATTGCTGCTTTGAAACTAACCAAAGTATCTTCTAGAAAATTATTTCAGCTTAAATAAGAAAACCAAGTTTGGCAGAAAAAGCTCTGTTCAAGCATAAGAGTTTCTACAAAATGAAAAATATTTTTGTATTTTGTATTTCCTTCTTTATTGTGTATGTTAGTGATATTTAATTTCCTGCTTCTTCCTTCATAGTATCTTAAAATAAACAGTTACATTTGCCCTCCTTTCTCCCTATTTTCCTTCCTCAAGGGCCAATTAAAAAAAATAAGTTGTTGGAACAATGTTTTTCTAGTCTTTTTCTCAAGGTTCTGTACCTCATTCTATAGCTTGCTTCTATCAATGATTAGCATCAGTAGGTGCAATTTGTTAGTATTTTTAGTGTTCAGCTTCTGCTGTTGCCATATCATCTTGGGAAAATGTAGAAGGTAAGCTTCTGTGGCTTGTGTTGCCCTCTAGAAGTCATCAAATATGATGGGTTTTTGGAGTCTCGTCTTCACTTTCTTCACACAAATACAAGTTTTCAAAATGGTACAATTAAACAACTTTTTCAGTGACTGTGGGAAGGTCAAGATGTGTAAATTACTATACGTTTAGTACTTGCAGCTATGACCTTGTTGCTACTTTGAATGCACTGATAGACATTCCAGCACTTCCTTGGAAAGTCTGTCCTGAAAAGTTAAACATAATTGTTAATACAGTTGAATTGCTTGCTCCAGTTCTTCTGAGTAGAGTGTTCCTTCTTCAGAAACTCTAACTTTGGTACCTAATCCATAATAGGATGATGTTTGACTTGAGAATAAATTAACTATAGTTACACTTTTGTCAGCTGCACACAGACTACTTTACGTCAGTTGCTGTATTTGAAGTAGGGTGCTGGCGAGGTGTTTACTGTCTTACAAGCCATGAAGGAAGATGCTTCCTCCCCTTAAAACTAGAGCTTATTACTAAAACAAAGAATGCATGCTGTAGTAGAAGATGCACGTAGAGGTAACCAATTTGAAGTACATGAGTAGGAGGTTAAGGACTTGAGGCTCCAGCAAAACTACAACATTAAGCAATAGTATGCCCAAGTCACTTAGGACTGCCCACTAACTAGTCTGATACATGACTTTGGAATATTTACAATGACTTCTGTCAAGGCTGCATGTAAGCCAAATGTGTTTAAATTGCAACTTTTCAGTATGGTATTTGCATACATACCTGTGTATAGAGAAAAAAACTTGCAATCATTCTACAAGGTGTCTGGATGCTACTGCTGTACAAACAGTATGTAAAATCTGGCCCTCATTTAAAAAAAAGAGAGAGAGGAGGAAAACTCCACCACAGAAGTGGTATCTTTGGGAGTGCTTTACAAGAATACCAATGAATGAGTTCAATTAGATGTTCCTGTTGCTTGTTTTCATTGGTTCACTTGAGCTGAGTAGAGCTGGTTGTTTTGAAAACGTTCACACTACAGCAGGTTTCTTGAAAGAGAAGAACCAAGTCATGAAACAGGAGTCACAATTTTGTCAGTGTGGCTGATGGAAATAGATTTTCTGCAGACTTTTTGGATGTGAATTTCAAATCATGATTGTATGTTTAAATGCACAGCTTTTAATTTGTTTGATGTAAATATGATAGTTCAGATACACTCTTTTTAGGAACAGGGTTATCACCACCCTAAATAAGAATATAAAATTATTATGTACTAGGAGTATTCAAGCTATGAATTGAACTGCAAGTGATTTCTTTATACTTGGAGAATGCCAAATACCATACCTTTACCTTTAGAAAGGTAAAAAAGAAAAAAATTCTTGGCACCTAATCTCAATTCTGTGCAAGGTCAGAACAAGTCTTGATTAATTGGAGGTCAAAAGGAAAATGGCATACAGCTCAGGACAGGTGTGCAAAACAGAGCGTGCTAACTAGCCTGGCAACTGATTATCATCTAGTGGAAGCCCTGTCCATCTAGCATATCAGGACTTCAGTAAGTCACTTAACATCACTGCTCAAGAGATCACTCCTTCCCTACCCCTATACCCACCACCTCCCCAAATAAAATAAAATAAAAAATTAGAAAGTAGTTAAATAATTCTATTCCAGAGTGGGTAAACTGTGATGAGAGACATAGAGGTTTAGCTACTTGAAGAGTTGCCTACAGGCTGGTTTTGAGAATAACTTTGTTATTTTCCCTGATTTTGGTTCTAAAAAGTAGGAGGGAGCTGGCAAAAACTCATCATGCAGATGGAGCTGGAGGAGGACAGTCTCTGTAGAATTTGTTGACAAATACAAAGTAATGTGGAATCCGATCACGGTCATAACGTTTTTCGCTTCCATACATACATTTCAGACTTCAACTTCTGGTTTTTTGCTTTGCTGGTGCTCTTGCATACTCAAAAGATGTGAGCACGGCCTTGTTTACCTCACCAGAGCTAGTCAGGGTAATGTCTTGCTCTAAGTATGGAAAGTGCAGTTCTCCATAGACAGAAACTCCATTCATGGATTGTCGTCAAAGGCGCTAAACAACCTGTATAGGAGGGTTTTTTCCACCAACATTTGAGAGATGATCCTGTAAAAAATAATGAATACAGCCTCTTCCAGTGGAAGGAATCTTTCATATTGACTGTGACACTTTTTACTGTAGAGCAGGATAGTTTAGTGACAGAATTCTTAGGTAAAGTTGTCAAAGATAAGCACACGAAGTACATTGCCACTAATGAGTATTTCTTCCTTTTGAAAACTGAAATATCTAACAAAAAAGCCACTAAGCCTAAAATGATTTCTACAACAATTCTGATTCCACACAGCAAAGGAAGCTAGTCAGCTTTAGTGGGTGAATTAGTCAGTGCTCTAACCAGTATATTAATCTTTCAGAAAGATGTTGGAGTGAATGAATGGTAGATAGAAATAAAAGCTACTAAGCTAACCTTGTGACTTTAATTATATGTTCTCATTTAACAGCATGTGTGGGATGTCAGACTTATTTGCCAAGTTCGTTCTTTCTGATCAGTGATAGATGCCGAGAGCTTTCTTCAGTGTGCTTCTATATATATATATATATCTTGAAACCTTACTTTTCCTTTATCATAGGTCCAGTTGTTTACGTTTTGGATCTTGCAGATCGACTGATCTCAAAGGCATGTCCATTTGCTGCAGCTGGAATAATGGTGGGCTCTATATACTGGACAGCTGTAACATACGGAGCTGTGACAGTGATGCAGGTACACATGTATTCCCTCTTCTTACCAGCTTTGAAAGCAAGTCTTCTAAAGAAAAAAATTAAGATTTCTGTTTCCCTGGCTTAAAACATGCTTTAACTGTGTTCAGCATTTTCAGTGTAACTAACAAGTGAATTCAAGATGGGTGGATAGAAAGCTTTTCACTTTTAATAACGCCAAGTATGCCTGTTCAAACCTAGTTCAGCCTGCAGCTAACAAAATTCCCTACTACTGCAGCTGGCTGCCATTTGTATGGCAGGCTGGTGAACCCACTTTATTCTTACAGAAAAGGTGCAGTTGCCACCTAACTACTAATAATGAGTAGTCTAATTCTTCAGAGAAAACATGAGACTAATCTCTTCTTTTACCTGTAGAAAAAATTTTGCTGGTAGCATTCGAAGGTTTGAGACATGGTGAATTTTTCAGTTCTAGCACCTTTTTCATTGTATAAAGGAAAATGCATGCTCTTAGTGGCACAGTTCATTCATAAACAACAAATGCAAAACACTGCAAATGAATAGTACGTTCTTTTAGTTGAAAGGGAAAAATATTTATTTTTCCTACTTCTGTTCTTGTGAACTTGCTATTTAAGTATAAAAATAATGTTGAGAGGTGGTAGACTATTAACTATGCAAAGACTTGTTCAACTACGACAAGAGTTTTCATAAATTGTACAGCTAGAAGGACCTTTGTTACCATTTTAGTTGTAGATGCCTATGTCAAGCCCCTAACCTGTGATTTGCCTGAAAGCATGAGGGTATTTCTGATGCTAATTCAGTTGTAGGTAGAATTAACAAATCTGTATGCCAATAAGTATTCTACACAATTCCAATTTTACATATACAACCTAGTCCTTATCCATGTAAGTCACACAACACAACTTTTTCTTGAGTTGTGTAGTAGCGCCCTGCAGTTCTGTAAATCACTCCATGTCAGGATTGTGTGCTGTTTTGGTTCCGTTTGTACATGATCTCGTAGCAGAAATGTATATGACAACCACTTGAAGCAGAGCCCAAGTGAGTTGATGCAGTCTCCCTGGTACCAGTGCGGCCAGGGTCAAGCGGCTGCGTAAGTGGTGTATAATGACTTTCAGTACCTCCTCCATTCCAGTGGATGAGTCTCTGTGTTACAGAATGGTAAGCTTAGGAATTTCCTCATCTGATATTTTGTTCTTCTTGTGGCACTTACAGGAACATTGTAACCATCTGTAATACTACAACTAGACTTTGGGAAATGTACCAGTCCTTAATCTCCTTGCTCACTGCAATGCTGAGCCTTTTTCTGTAGGAACTTACATGACCTTTTTACCTTCTCTAGAACTACATAACCAAATGGAGAGATAATTTCTCCTTTCTGTAGTTGTTTTGCTTTTGAAGAGAGGATCTGTCTAAACATTAGTTTAGATAGCTGGTCAAATCCCAGGTGTGAAGAATTAGCTATTTTCCTCTGATTTATTTTTTTTTTAATCATACATCTGGCATGCTGGGTAAGAGAATAACTTGGTTTTACTTATAATAGAGGAGATTAAACTGGGAGTGGAGGGAAACTGTTCCACCCCTTTTGCCACCCCAAATTTGCTAGGTTTAGTACAATTTGTTTCCTGATGTGTTTCGGACTCCTTTCCTTTCAGTGGAAGGAGAAGCACAAAGCTGTTTTTAAAGGTTAAGCCTCAAGTGAAGAAAAATAAACACAGAACTGACACTGTGACTCCAGTGGTAGCTAAGTCAGTAACAAATCATACAGGGGTTACTGAAAACACAGAGAAATAGTAACCTGAAAATTAGTGATACAAAAAGCAGAAAAGACAAGATACTGAGGCTTTTTTTGATGGACAAGGACTATAATGAGAAAAAAGATAGTGTCCGACATTACAGTTTGGGTGGAAGATAGTGAAGAAGGTGGAAGACAAATGCGGAGTATTTTTAGAAGGAATAATCTTTTTGGCAGCAACAATATTGTTTATGCCTGTTTTTAGAGACTGTACACAATATAACTTTCTGTTAGAAGAGTAAAATGGAATGGTTTTCAAAGCAAGGCTAAAAGATACAGTTTGAAGGTACTGTGATGTGTTACCTAGCTTCTTCCCTGTGTCCCACCTCTTCCAGAAGCACTGCACTTTTAAATTTTGCTACTGTTCCGTGTTCTTACCACCTAATTCTAAGTTTTGTGCAAGTGAAGCCTTGATAGCTTTTTTTATTTGTGGGGAAAACAAAAAAAGTCAATGAAAACATATCAGGAAATCCAGTACCTGACAAATGTAGTAATTATTATTTTAGTGCTTTTATTCTTCCTGGGTTTTTACAGAAAAAGTCATGAAAGAGCACGTTCTTTCTAGGGGCACCTCAAGGCCTCTGTTAGCGTTAAGTAATTCTTGAACTGAGACAAGTCTGGAGGATATCTACCACTTTAATTTCTTTTTTTTTCTCAGCTGTGTTAGAATTACTATTTTAAATTAAAAAGTATGTGCTTTTTAGGAAAACATAGTACCCTGTTCTGTTGCAGTTTTAGTATGTACATTTTATAAACTGCAAAGTCTGATTATTTTTTTATGTGCCAGTAAAAGGCTTAGATGCATCAGTAATGACTCCTTTAAAATTATAGCACTAACCACATTTAAAAATAAGGTAGAGGTGAAAGATATGCGGCTATTTCCGCTACGGTTGAAAATAACATACTTCTTCCTGCACTGTCTAGAGAAGCAATGTTTTTAATACTGTCCTCTCTGTTGTATATGGTATTCCTGAGATACTTGCTATCAATTTATTCCTTCAAGAGTAGTATCTACTCAATTACTGAGTGTAGAATTAATCCTTCCAAAATTGTAAATTCTTCGATGTGTTTTGGAAAGGATGCTATTTGGATATTTCAGGTGGTTAAGCTTTTACTCATACAGAAGCACATGAAACTTTTCTTGAGATAGTAAGGCATTGTATTACAGCTTTCTGCATGATTAATGACTTGGGTTGGTAGCTCGCTTGCATTACACTTGATAAGCAACCAAGGATGCAAAGGGAAAACAGAGTACGTGACATAAATCAGCATTATTTACTTTTCCTTTAACTTAAAATGTGTGGGCAGCTCCAAACAAACTAGCCTTTTTTGAAAGTTGTATTCTTTGTTTGTTTGTAGTCTTTGTCATATTTGTCAACTGTATATATTTTTAACAGGTTGTGGGTCACAAAGAAGGTCTTGATGTCATGGAGAGAGCTGATCCTCTATTTCTTTTGATTGGTCTTCCCACTATCCCAGTCATGCTAATATTGGGCAAGATGATTCGGTGGGAGGACTACGTGCTCAGACTGTGGCGCAAATACTCTAATAAGCTACAAATTTTGAACAGCATATTTCCAGGTAATATTTCCTTTTAAATTTAATCACAAGCTGGAATTTGTGCCTTTAGGAGATGGGGACAGGCAAGTAGTTTTTGCCATTCTTAAGTAGAGGTGATACCTTCCCTGTTTTCAGTCGTTTTAGATTGTTTGTATAGCACCTAGTTAGTAAGAAAGGTGGGGCAAGAGGAGCAGGAGCATTGTTTCAATTTAAAACCTGAGTAACAAAGCAAGCTACTGAAAATCATAAGTCTTATTTGAAAGCAAAAATGAATACAGTCATTTAATGGAAACAATATTGACCGAGAAGATAGTTCTCAAAGCAGTTGGGCTATAGATTCGTAATGGAGTTGGGAGGTGGGCACTAATGTGCTTTGTACACTCCATTTGAGGTAGCGGCTATGTAATCTTTCTCCCCTCACTCTCACTCCTTTAGGCATTGGGTGTCCTGTTCCTCGTATTCCAGCAGAGGCCAACCCTTTGGCAGATCATGTCTCTGCTACGCGTATTCTGTGTGGAGCTCTAGTTTTCCCTACTATTGCTACGATAGTTGGCAAGCTGATGTTCAGCAGTGTTAACTCAAATTTACAAAGGACAATCCTGGTAAGATTCAGCATTGTTCGTTTCATAAACGATTATAATATGGGAATATGAAGTGTTGTGTTGGGAGGAGGAGGGAGAAAAAATAAAAAGGAACATAAATTGATCTAGAACTTAAGAGCAACATTTGATTAAGGGAAGGTTGGGCTTTTTAAGGTTGCCTGTCTTGCCAGTGGACAAGCATATATGTATGAGAGACTTTGTCCTCGTGACTGAAACTAATCTCGGTTCTAGACAAGGCTGAAACTTGTAGCTGGTACGAGGCAGATCTTAGCCTTAAGGGTGATAATGAAGATGAGGAACCAGCATCTTCTAAGAACAGTCTCTGCAAGGGAAGACTGGGCTTGATATTATCAACCTTTTCATATTAGCTTCTGTTTCTAATTCTTTGAGAGAATGCCTTTGAAGAAAAATAAGCTCTCCGTAGAAGTTAAATGGAGAGGGAAGGCCAAGGAGAGGAGAAAATATTCCTTTGTGAATAACCCGTTTGGCTTGCAGCCTTTCAAGGGGAAGCACACAGAGTTTATCTGATAAAGTGGTATCCCTGGTCATCTGACTGTCACTTCAGCCTCTGTTTTCCATTCCAACATGTTTCTGTAGCCCCTCTTCCATATGGAAGAAACAGTGATATTACAACTACTCATGCAGACTAAAGGCTTTTTAGTGCCTCTTCTTATTTTGAAGACTTGAGATAAACATACTGTAACACTTCCTGAAAAAAAAAAAATATTTTACAGAAAACCAGATTTCATTTCACTCCACACTTGCTTTTGGCAGGCCGCCTTTTTCACAATCTGAATATAGAATGGTAATTAGTGTTATTCCTTGTGCCATGTATAGTATAATATTCAGAGAAGGGAGGAAAGCAGATACATATTCACATTTTACTTTGTTCTTTAAATAGGATGTATTTTGATTATTTTTAGAATATTTGTCAGACTTCCAAGCAAATAAAAGCTTTCAAAAGGTTTTATAGATCCAGTATGTAATCCCTTTAAGTAAAATTAACCTCTGTAATAGTGCATTGTCAAAGAAAGCTTCGAGCTATTCATTGGGAATTGTCCTAACTAGCTAAACTTCAAAATGCTATATGCTATATGACTGGAAAATAAATCTTCTTTGACCAGAATTTTTTTTCAAAAACCTGTTTGCAATGATATGACACTGAACCGTGCAGGTTTTCAAAATATCTTTTTATTTCAGGGTGGAATTGCCTTTGTTGCTATAAAAGGAGCTTTTAAGGTTTACTTCAAACAGCAGCAGTATTTGCGCCAAGCTCACCGCAAAATTTTAAATTATCCTGAGCAAGAAGGAGCATAAGGCTGTGATCTCCAGATGTCATACAGTCTCACCTAACAGGTTTCCATGTTGTATTGATTCCATCATTATTGCACAGTAGTGGAGAATTGTAATAAGTTGCTGCTCCTTTTTTTTTTTTTTTAATTCTTCTTTGATAAAACACTGTCTTGTGGCAGGGTAGATCCTTTCAGCAACCACTGAACCTGAGAATGTGACTTGGCTTTCATTACTTTTGGGTATTTCTGTTGGGCAACAGACTTCTGAATTATTTTCTTTGAGCCAATATGCTGAACGGGGAAAAAAGCATCAACTACAGAACGAGAACACTTTGAATTGTATACTTGATGTAGGCTATATCCAAATGCCTTTTCTTAATGTGTTTTCATACCTGCGCTATCATCCAGTGTAGCATTTCACACAGTGAAGGGAATATTTTTTTTTTTAGAAAGGAAATTTGAGTCATTACCGAGGAGAAGTAATTGTGGGACATCAGTCAATAAAAGATTTCCTTGGTTTTCGCTGATATCAAACAGGGAGTATAAAATACTCAAGTGACTGGTCGGAGGAAATAGAAGACAGATCGCTCCCTACAGGACTCATGTCAGCTTTAGCCATCTGAGTACTAGGTGTTGGAATTAGCATGGCTGTCAGGTGACTGTTTCATTACTGAGAATATTTACTGTCTTGTATCTCCTGCAGTGCCTAGTGTTATTTTCTCGTGGCTCTCTTACTGTTTTGTAAGTGGTGCTGGATAGCATTTTTTACCTCCAGGGTAAAATAAGTAAATAGATTTCAGTTGCTTATTTTGTAGTTAAGTATCAGAGCACTTGTTTAGTTTACATGTTCCTTTTGATTATGTAAATATCCATACAAATACAAAGAGCAGTAGAAGTGTGAGGAAACAACATTGGACACTAAAGCTACATTTAAACTGACAGCTTAGGGCATCCTTCTGAACTTTCGGACTCGGCTTTGTACCAAGCCTAGGCTCTTTGGCCCATACCAGCTCCAGCGGAAGGGTTGGCTGGAAGAGGGTGACACTACACTTGGGGCACTTGATGTGAGCGTGGTGCAGGCTGGACGCTCTTAAGGCAACTTGGCTCTGTTCTGTAAAGGACTAAAGGATAAATCTGAACTGTGTAATAAACTAAGTTTATTTCTACGCTAAGCTTTACTGTTACAGTATGTTCCAAGTAGCCAGCCGAGGGAGACATTAGCCCTTCAGTTATTTGATGTATTTATAAACTTAATTTCAACAGAAACTAGCTATTTTGTGAAGTTATATTTTGACAAACATAGTACAACCATTTAATATTCATACCAGACTTAACCTAGATTTAGTACTTGAGGGTTTTTCTTAACCATTTATTTGTTTTTCTCAAAGTTTTTTGTTGTTTTTTTTCCCCTTGTTCATATTAGTATGTCAAATGCATGGAGAAAAGTTAAACAAAATCTTTTAGTGGAAGTATTCATAAGTAAATGTTTCTTTTCATCAGAAATGAAGTAAATGCAGAATGGACTTCATATTTGACTGCAATAATGTATGCTAGAGAAATTAAAAACCTTTTCTATAGTATGTTTATCTTAATTACTGAGATGTAATATTTTAGAACTGTACAAAAGTGTATATAATGGCCAACTAGTATTCAAAAACTATACAGGTATTGAAAATTATACATTCAATCAATATCAAATACTTTTGAGGTTCTTGCTGTAACTGAAGAATTACTATAATCTTGTAAGTCTGCTGATTATATTTGTCTTAGTGGGCTCACTTTTGTATAAAACTCTAAATAGAGTGGCAACCTCTGACAGTTGCTGCTTTCTGTAAGATAGTCTTGAAACAATATAATATGTATTTCTTACAGAATTCCTTATTTCAAGAAAGGAGCTTTTCAGTGGTCTTCACTGTATATATTTCCAACCAATTTATTACTGTTTTTTAAAGTCTTGTGAAGAACTGAATGGTGGAAATTAGTGGGTTTGAAACTTGTTCCATGGGCAAGCTCATTGTCTCCTCTGGAAGTTAAAGCTATTGTAAAAATACCATTATAAAAATACTGTATGGATTATAAAATTATTTCACCTGAGTGGCAGAAGGTCATTTACTCTGTTGTAAATCTTGTTTTTAAGTATTGCAAATTACAGTTATGTTGAATTAGGTTGAATAAATATTTTTTACACTCCCTAGTGTATATTGTCAGTTGAACAAAAGACTGCTGAATGAAAAATGTGTCTTGTCTTAATGTGTATCTAAGGATTTATATATTCAATTTTAAGTTGATAGCCTAAAGAAATATCCTGGGGATGAAGGAAGAATTGTTATGAGACTTTAAACTTACATTTACATTTCTTTTTTGTCTTCTTCCTTCTCTAGTGATCAATAAATGATGTAGGGGAATGCACATCTCAAACATTTAAAGCAAAAGAATTATATCAACACAAACAACTTCTGGTAATACAGAACTGGGCTTGGGAGTTAGTATATCTCTGGACTGGCTGATGTGCAGCATTTATTTGAGGAACACACTGATCCATCTTCATTGAGAAGGAGAATACTGGCTGTAGGAAGGATTTTATTTTTTTTTCCACTAATGGCTAATTTGTTGCATTACTTTCAGAACAAGGAATAGGAAATGATAGCTAGCGTTTCTCAGGGTCCTTTCTTATCTGTAGCTTGGTTTCTCTTAACCTTCCATGACATCAACATAAAGGCACGAATTGTCTGAGCTGTGATAATGTAAATACAGAGGAGATGCTTCTCCTCTTCTCTCTCCATTCTTATTTTAAATTTAGGTGGAACCTTACTATACTTAGATTTTTTTTTTAAATTATTTTATTTTATTATTTTTTTCTTGTTGGAATAGTGGTTCTTTTCGTAATCTTCTTTTCCTTGCAAAAGCTTTTCTTTGTAACAACTTGCTTGACTTGTCTGGTTTGAAGTATATTAGTTCCCTCCTCCTCTGGAGTTGTTTCTCAAAGATTATCTGTCTCCTGTGGTTATCAGAGGAAGATCCAACCATCCAGCTATTTAAGACCTCAACATTATTTAGAGCAGTTCTGTGCTTGTAAGAAAATATATGCTTAGGTATTGTGACTTTGGTCAGAATTATCTATTTTAATTGAGGACATAATTTTTACTAGAATTTCAGCTGCATAATGTTTATCATGGCAGCAGTGAGGATTCCCCTGTTTTAAATACATACTGTGGGACTTGGACAAGTTTATGGAGTAGGTGTTTGAGGGTGGTTTGTAGCTTCTTACTAGCTGCTTTTTAGAAAAGTTTTTAACCCCAGACAAGTATGTCTCTCTGTTTGCATAGTGGTTTTTACTGATGGAGTGAACTGGGAGAAGTAGAACTACAAAGGTCATGGATCCATTTACTGTTGCACCACAAATCTGGCTTTTGGAACTGTATATCTGATGTTCTGTGTCCACGCCACTTTCTGTTCACGTTTTTGTTCTTGAAGGTTTAGGATCAAATTTGTTTAATGCATCGCTGAGTACAGTGTTCTCATAAGAAATGTTGTGCTGACAATTTCTGCTTCCCATTTTAAAGTATGAATGCCAGTTTCACTAACAAGACTGGTTTTCGAATTCTTTTCTAGTAGGCAACTGCCTCTGAAACTTGTGTTGATGTGTATTTTGGTGGTTGGTTTTGTGTTGTGCTTGATTTTGTGTTTTGTTTTTTTTTTTCTTAGTGGTGGTTTGTTTTTTGTGTTTTGGTTTTTAAAGCATCCTCACAGCACCTGAACTGCCATCTCCTAAACGGAGATGAAAAGGCACGTCTTCTACCACTTGCTGTGATCTCACTTTAATCTGTTTCAATAGCTTCCAGCATAATGGGGGGGAAATCAGAAGCCAGTGTTCCTTAGTGAGGTGGTTCCATTCCTGTAGGCACTGAGGCCAAGAGTTCGTTCCTTCTTTGCTGTTTAGCAGGTTGCTCTATTGGAATGAGATGTAAAACTGGAAGTCTTTGTGCCAAAGTTTACCCAGCATTTGAACCACTCAAATTTTTTCTGCTTTACTGATTTATAGAAGTGCAGGGTAGCTTTATTAATTCATTTCAAGGCCTTATTCAGGAGCTTGAGTAATATAGCTCGCTTCCCAGAAAGGCAACAGTCACAAGATGTGTGCAAAGAAAATATTACTGTGAGTGGAAAAAAAAAAAAATATGTTCTGTAAACAGAGATGACAATCTCTATTAGATCATGGCCCCTCTGCCTCAAGAAGGTTTGAAGATCTGCGGCCTCTTTGTCCATTCTTGCCAGTTAGTTATTCACATGCTCTGGATATTGAATTGCTTTTGCACCTCTGAATATTGTGAGCATATAAAGCAGTTATTTCTGGTTTTACTGTACTAAGTAGTTCAGTAGAAAAATTCCATTCCAGAACCACTAAAAGCAAATAGCAGACATGACTTGAAACTGCCTCAACTAAACAGCTCAGCAGCACCTGTCAAAACATATCTTGCAGGCACCTCGTTTAATGCTGGGTGACTAAGCCATGGAAAAGCAATTGCCTAAGCAGTGGGCCTCCATAGGAAGTACGATGCTTATTTAAAAAAAAAATAAAAAAAATAAAATTATGCAACTTATTTCTAGCTTCAGACCGCTCTGCGATATAGCATGTGCAACTTGATGGTTTGAGTGGTTTGTTTTCAATTGCTCCTCCACTCTTACTACAACTCAGTAACACTTTGCTGCAGCTAACGCGCTGATAAGGGAACCCACTGAGCTGAGTGTTTACTGTATGTCTGCCACGAAGCATTAAAAGACGCTAATACCCTGCTCAATGCCTCTGGAACAGCATCCACCCACCGCTTTTCCAGAACATAGACTATGTAAGACAGCACAGGATCAAAAATGTCTTTATTTTAATAAAGAGTGGGTTTTGTTTTTTTCTGCAGCAAAATGGTAGCTGGTTCCAAAGTGTTTGTCTAGCTTGACAGAAGAGAGTTTACCACCTTATCTCCTTTGCACAGTTCCAAGTTAAGATCCCGTGGATAGCTGAGTGGGTTCCCAGCGATGGTTTGCAGCATGCTTCCTGCATGAGCTGCTTGCATTACTCTGTTTCAAGCAACGTGACCACAGTGCAGGAGGGACTCTCCAGTATACTTGTACTTCAGCTTCAGGGATTTTATGTGGCTTTTTTGGTGGTTTTTTTGTTTGTTTGCTTGTGGTTTTTTTGTTTGGTTTTGTTGTGTGTGTTTTAGGGTTTTTTTAGTCCAAGACAGATGAGAAGCATTGCAGAAGCTTTATGGAACGCAGTAACATGATGAAAGCCTTTGGAAGAGGGGGGATTGAAGGAAGAAAACTTAATTGAAGATCACTTCAGAGGCAGGGAAAAAAAAAAGCCATTTTGACATACTGGAGCTGAGACTTGGACCAAATTCCCTCAGTACCAAACTGTGGATGGCCAGTGGGATTTCTCACAACCCAACACAATAGCAATTCTTTTGATTGCTGAGAGGGACATAAAAAAACTATTGCTAACTGATAAGAATAATTCAGTCTGAGCATCATTAAACAAAAGTTTGTTTTGTTTTTTTTCTTTGGTACCCTTTTAAATGCAAAGCAATGGGGTTTTTTGTTCTGTTGGTGGTTTCTTTTGAAAAAGCAATGGTATCTTCGTAACTACAGGGTTCTCTATCCCAGTGTGTTGTTAAATTTCAAAGTATTATAAACATGGAAGTGCTTTCTGCTTAGCATAAATTAAATACCATGCAGTGCAACTGACCTTCCCACGTTTCCAAGCCCCATCTCCTGTCGCAGACAGAGAATTGTGCTGTGTGTTTAAGCCACATACCACCTTACTGGTAACTAGGCTTCTTTTCCCATCGCATTTCAAAGATGAATGAAAATGCAAGCTAACCGAAGGAGTAAATTCGCAAGTGATTTCAAAAGCATGAGTACGTGCCTTTTGTGTTCAGCTCTGCTCTTTGTGAATAAAGAGGGCTCAAAAGTGAAAGCTCTGCTAGTTAATAGGTGGTGAGACTCATTATACACTTGTTTTAAAAATACATTTGTAACATTTACATGTAGTTACTTACATGCCAAATGACAGAAAATTTGTGTGTTTCCTCAGCCTTCAGGTCTTAGCTGTTTGCGCAGAGTCAGAGTAGTTGCTTGCAGACAATCCATAACATTCCTCTCAGCAACTCCTGCTCGAAGCACTTCAGTTCTTGCTGAGCTAAGTCACATACCCTGTGTGTTGGAATCCGTTTATATAACACTTAAGAGTAGAGTCATTAGCAGCCCACAGAAATATTTTGTCCTAATCTACAGATTAGGACCAAGAAAAACTTAAACCTAGTGGAATCTGTGGAGACATTTTAGAGATGATTCCAGCAACAGACCATGGAAGTTGTCCCAGATGTCAGGGATCATCTTGTCTCCTCCAAAATCTGAGCCTCAAGGGGCCTTCCTTGACCACACGTGAATCTCGAGTACATCCTCTGCACAGGTCAATACCATGTGCCTTGTAGCGCTGAGCTATTTGTCCTTTGTGTTGTGGTCCTTTTCATTAAGTACCAAGGGAGGGAAAAATCCCTGCTTGGAAAACCACAGTTGCAAATAGTGTAATTATAGGAGGGTGTTAGGATGGGAAACTGCTGCAGACACCTCCCACCATTGCGTGAGGTATCTGTATAGTAACTTCTTATGGTCACAATGGTCCTTATTGCAGCTGGCATTCAGATGTTATACAAGTAATCATTTACAAACCTGCAGTTGACAAGCGGAATGCATTTTCTGTGGATACTCTATTTGTCCTTGTTATCACATTAATTAAATCCCATAGACCTCACTTGGGGTGTTTCGTCATTGAGGAATACAACCATTTATGGCGTCCATACATGAAGGGTTTAAAGAAAGTCAAAACAAATCAATCTGTAAATAAACCGGACGTTTCAAAAGCCTGTTACGTGGTCAGCTTTAGGAGCCTCGTTACAGGGTAATTAGTTGCATCCAGCTATTCCTCAGGAACAAGTTAACAAAGTGTTGTAAAAAGCTGTGCATGAGACTTGAATTCATCCCTTTTGGCAGCTGCATAATTGTCATCTGGAAAGCCATGTAATCCTTTTCTTGCCCCTAAAATGTGTTGTTAGGAACGGCAGCCACTGAGACAATGTTAAAACACGTTTGCATACATATGAACGTGACAGAGCAGCTGAGTATTAATACATCAGCCATGATTTGCAGCTCTGATGGTGGTTTTTAGGTTTGTTTCGGTTCTATTCACTTTAAAAGAACAAGGCTTGTGACATTGCACACCGCAGGAAAGGGACAAAAGGCATAAGCAAGCTAAATTCAGTTCTGCCCCAGTCAGGAAGCAAATAAATATACTGAAATGTAATTAGGATAAATCAAATATGCACCACAATTATATGGCATGCAGACATATGGCAAGCAGACTCCAAGAGTGAGTGATGTATTTCTGCATCCTAACATTTCTGATACTCCCAAAGCAGATTCTTTATTATTGCATTTTTGAGATATAATTAGATGTCCTCAAAATATCTTTCTTCTGTAACAACCCTTTTTTGAAAGTCAAGTCTCTTTCTTTACTAATTGACTTGTGGAGGAACAGTATCACCGTCAAAGTACAGTAACCCTGTCCAAGAGATAAGGAAGCAGAAGCACGGGAAGAATGTTCAATGAAGTTAAATTCTACTATTATTAACAGGTCAGCTTGGTGCTATGTCTTGAGTAGTGCATGCAGTTCATTTTGTCTTTTAAAATATATTAACATTAAAAAAGGGCACATCTAATTGGTTTATACCACCCCCCATGCATACACCCCCCCAAATCTGCCTTTTTGCTCAATACTGAGAGCAAAATGAAAGGGAGATACCAGAGTTACTGTATGGGCCATCCTGCCCTTCAGACGCTGTTCTCTTCATCTTGTACAGAGGTCTCGCTGGTTGGAGACAGCAGTGCATGCTGGAAAGCTAGAGAATGTGAAGAACCACGTGATGAAACAAAATCAGCTAGTGACTGAAGTGTGAGGGATGCTACAGGCAATGGCTGCAGGGTCACTTTTACCTGCACAATCTGATTTTTCAGCCCCAGAAGTCCTACAAACAAATTTCCATGTACAGAAACAAAGCCACCACTTGACAACATAACCTGTCAGTCCCAATGGAGGACGGGTTTCTTGAGCATATTTGACCAGTTTATCACAGATGGATGTTCTTGCAGAGTACGTTTCAGCTGGTTCAAGGTACAGTTACACAGCTCAGGTGTGGTGTTTGCCGGATGAGCCGATGCACACAGGGCAGCTCTGTGACAACATGAGCCATGGATATGCCACCTGATATTTCAAATGTTCCTGCACCTTGCCCATTCCTACTTTACACGATTGCAGGATGCTAGTGGGATTCCTTTGGGCAAGACCCTACTGGTCCTGCCCTCAGGCCGTTTCCTCTACAGGAAGCACTTAGAGTCCATAGGGGACTCCCCTGTGCTGGGGCCTGGCCACCACTAAGTTCATCCAGGCAGGAGAGGTAACCTGCTCCCAGCTTGCGCAGCAGGATAGGTATAAGGACGACTGGGAGAAAGCTCGGAGCTGGGCCGAGATCCTCTTTCCCTTACTCTTATTTATGATACAAAAAAGGGATCTGCAGACCCAAGGTGGTGCCAGCTTATTGCGTACCTGCACCAGGGATCTGCTCTTGGGGCACCGTGCAACTACAGAGCCTTGGGCTGACCTGAAAGTCATTCCTTTGTACTGGAGCCAGGCTGGCAGAATAGTCCTCCTTCTCTTCCTCTGGGAGGGAAGCCAGGTCATTTCTCCTAGGACACAGGGAAGGCCCATGAGTCATGCTGTAGAGTCGGAGGCACAAAGGGCACAGGGTGCGCTCTGCCATGGCTGTATGGTGAATGCACAGCCGAAATGCAGATCACTGAGGTAGCTGGTACTTGCTTCAAGTGAGGATGGGCTTGAGACTAATCTGCTCTACTGAACGAGCTTCATGCACTTTTTTTTCACCTGCAGGTGTGACATTTTTATTTTTAAATCTGTCATCTATAGTGGTGCACTATAAGGCTGTAACACCAGCGTGCAGACAGACCACAGTGCAACGACTGCACAGAGGCCAGGTTAGCCTCCGAGTCTGCGAAATAACGAGACAAACGCGAGCACTGTGGCAGGACTCTGGAACTGTACCAACTGTGTGGCAGGAAAGAGATACCGATTTCATATTGTGTCTGGAACAAGATCATCCCTCCTCATCACAGCTGTGGTTGCAGTGTAAGCCTAGAGCAGATGCTGGAATTCTAAAATCCGGCATTATCTGACCTAGGCTCCCAGCAGGTAAGATGGTAGGACGTGCCAGCACTTCGTTTTCTTTTTCCTGCTTCTGCTGCTCCTGCCACTAGTTAGGGTTGTGCTGAAAAGTTGGATATGGATTTGCAATCCTTAACACATGCAGTATTTGAGAAGATGATCTGATCTCGTATTCTGGTTCAGTCCTTTTATAGTTAATCTCCCCATTTTCCAACACTGTAGGAATTGTAGATTTTGGCTAATCCTTCTTGTCTGCCCCGGTGGTTGGAGCTTTTTCAGTGGACAGCAGTTCATCAGTACGGCTAAACAAAATCACTGTAAGCTGTCAAACAGAAGACAAATGAGAGCTTACAAAATAGAATACTCACTGAACTGAGACAAAACTTCCAGCGCCGACAATGATGATGGCAGGGGAGCAGAGACTATCTACTTATAATTGCCAATTTAGCAACAGCTGAGCCTGTACTTATCTGAATTGGTACTTCTGCTAAATTCATGATGTTTTTGTCCTGTGCTAAGCCTTGACATTAGCAGGCAGAATGCAGATGCAGTGTTCCAGGGATAGATAACCCCTCTCCCAAAACCCAGCGGGCGGTGGTTAGTCTGAGGACTGAGTCCTAGGGGAGGATTGTTTTTTCCCTCATGCGGGCATCTGCTGTTGAGCCGAGATTTTTCCGAATCTGCCTGCAAGCATCAAGGTGATGAGCATGCACTGTTTTTTTTCAGTAGACGTTAGTAATTGTTCTCAGTTCCAACCTTTGCCTTTTTTTCTAAGCTCAGAATATAAATTTACTTTTCTCTTTGGTTAAAACTTCCATGCTGTGCATTTGAAGTCCTGTCTAGATAACAGTTTATCTTCGCATCGTGCCTCGTAGCACCAGAATTCTCTTTTATCATGAAGTGGCTGCCACCAAACACTGGCGAATAATTTGTAAATATGCTTTATTCTATCAAGGGTAGGTGACTTGTGGGAGATAATTACTGTTTAGCATGTTGATTTGCTCTCTCTTCAAAAGATGTTTCAAGTTAATGAACAATGTATAAAAATATATATAAAAATATGCAAGAACAATTTGTCTGAAATAAATTTTGTTCCAATGCAGTAAAGTGCAGACAAGAGCGCAGTAACAGAACAAATGCACTTCCCGTTTTAAATGAAAGCCATTGTCTCAGGGGAAACAGTATGACAGCAATAACTCTCTCATAATCTAAAAATAATCGTCATATAACATTAGGTGCAGGAAGTCCAAGGAAGACAGAACATGTTTAGTGTATTGATGGTGTTCGTTAGTATACAGCATGGCATACCTAGAGCAGAGGATTCAGAATCCTGAAATTAAATTTAAGACTATTCATTGCAAGAATAGAGGATGGCAAGAAAACTGGCATAAGAAACAAATCCTTTCTCCTTTCACGTTCATGTATACTGCTATCCGTTTTGGGACAGGAACCTTCTAACCCACACTGTATACTGAAGTAACCATGTCCCGTCTCCAAGCTGACAGGTATCCTGGTCCCATAAACAGCTTGCTATAAATTATGCCAGAGAAAAATAAAATTGGAGGGATGAAGCAAAAATACGCTATCCAATACAGACAAGGGAGAAAGTCGCCTTCAGCTGAAATTTGAAATGTTACAAACCAACGTGCCGCATCCTGAAAGGCTTTGGCAGGCCCATCATCAGCAGGGGTGTGCCTTCCTTTCCCATCATTCATTCTCTAAGTCATGGCTGCAGGCCTTTCTTCGTTTAATACGGGTAGCACGTTTGGTTTGCAGCTGGGAGGTGAGGCAGATCACAGGTATTTACACTGCCTGTGATCTGAGGCATCAATATTTGAGCCAGCTTTGACCAAAAACGCTGTGCTTTAGCTCACGGGGTCCCGCCAGAAGGGGAAGGGGCTGGCAGCACCCATTCTGCTTGAAGCGTCCGTGCGTCGGGCAGCAGGAGTGCAAGTCTGGCAAAGGCCTGGCTCCGGCAGCCTTGTAGTCCAGCTTCAAAAGCAGCTGTTTGTGTAGATTTCACTCACGTATTTCTACATCGTATGTGGGGTGTACGTTCACAGCTAGTGCTGTTATTCAAGTGTCGGTCTTACTTCAGTAACTGCTGTTATTAAAGTTTAAGGAGACTTCAGATTTACAAGGCTGCATTTGAAAGTGAATGAAGAAAGCTGCTGGAACAACAGCTTGAACTATTCTTTTCATACTGTGTGTAACATCATGTTAGACTTACTATAAATCTGTGCAGGCCAAGGGCATGGCTTTAACCGAGCCAGTGTAGTGGCTTGTACTGTCCTTACTGGCAGGAGCTGCTCCAGTTCCCCACTCCCAACTCCTGATCAAGTGGCCCAACAGCATGAGGTGGGTGGCTGTGAAGGAGGATGGAGAGACGCACTTGCTCCTTTCAAGGCACCCATGAGACTGACGCGGTCATCTCATAAAACTCACCTTCAGACTCACCCCCATTTGCCTGCATGAACTCACCTTTTTCTTTGCTGCTAGATTTAGATGATTTATTACAGCTCTGTGTATGTGAATCCGACCTGTTCTCCATGAAAAGCTGCAGCAGAGAGGGTCAGAAGGACAGAGCTTACCAAGGAAGCTTTATTTTTCTGTCTTGCTCTTTAATATGCAAGTAACATCACTTCAGACTTGCACCACAGTATTAGTAGGCATAAGTAGATCTAAGGCCATTCAAGCTGACAAATCTGACTCATCTCTCCTCTGTATTGGGGTGGTACGCTTTCTGCATTAGCTTAAGTCTTTGAAATAAAAAAAACTGACACAGGAAAGACAAACGGGAATTTAACAAAATGTTATAATTAATTCAACATCTTAAATCACCAAGTGCAATGTTATTCAATTTCAGTGAATGGGAAATTAAATAATTCAAAATATTTCAAATCTTACAGACCAATTATTCAATTGAAAGCTCAAAAGTTCAGATCAATCTTCAGAGGGGTATATTTCTAATGGACAGGACTTCTCTCAAGCCAAGAACATGCATTATCTCTGCAGTGTTCTTGTCAAGCTTACGGCTCGGGAGAGTACAATTTATTCATCTGTCAGATTTTATGCATTTCTTGCCAGGGTATCATTTCTATCTTATTTCTCCAAACCAGAAAAAAAGTATTTTTAGAAAGAGAGAGCAAGTAGAATAAAGCCTTTAAATACAAATCAGCTGACTCAGAGTCCCTTCTCCATTTTCTATCATCTCCTTCAGCCACATTGCCTTCTATTTACCGTTAAGTTAAACCAGTCAGATGAGCTTTTGCTCTCTGTGACAGACATACGGAAAGCAGGATAAGCAGTTTATCCTTTCAATGTGCAAACCAGGCAGCTCTTCCAAGCAGATGTATTAGCGAGCCACCGCAGCCAGGTGCAGCCTAGGGATGCTCACACCCAGCACTAAGCCTGACTCAGGGGAAATGGACGCTCCCTCTGCACGGCAAAGAGCAGCGGCAGGGGCAGAGAGTTGCTGTGCTGCTGTGTAATTCTGTTCTTCATTCACTGTGCAAAGTCTGCGGTTAATGAGAGTTACCTACTGCGGCCAAAGCAATTTCTCTTCTTGTGCTCTATAGTGAAGGCTCACATTGCTCTTCCTTCCCCAGCACTCCTGTGCCTGTACATACCTACATGCGCACAAAGTCCAGAGACAAGCGGAGACTATTAGTACAGATTTTTTGGAAGGCTAACGTGCAGGATCCTTTCTGTTCAAGGATATGTCAGCCTTAAGTTGCAGAGCTCTGCAAGGAGAAAGTTTCCTTCCCCTCCACTCCCACCTGACACAGGAAGGCTGCTACCACGACCAGGCTGCCTGGTCTTTCCTTTAGTTAGAGCGTGTTTCCAATTGCTGAGCACCTTGTCAAACTCCGAACACCACGGTGTGTGGCCCACAGTGAGTAACTATGGAAAGATTTCTGCTGTGATAGTTCAGTCACTTAATGAGAAACTATGGCAGGTCTCTGACAGTCTCAAAGTTTGAAGCAGGGAACTGAAAATTGGATGGTAAGGCAGACTTCGAGATTGGGGGTTGAGGTGGTGCTTTTGTGACTTGTACAAAGAACCTCCCCAAACACCTTGAAAATTTGAAGGTTGAAGCTGCTCAGTTGGGGTTTGATGAAACTGAACTGGACTTTCCCAAGGGTTTTTTTGTGTAAGGGGCACGTTAAGAGAAGAAATGGGTCTTAGCACCTTGTTGCTACCTGCAGTGCTGTTCAGCTGGGCCTGAAAGCTGAGAGCCTGTCCTCCGGAGCGCTCAGGCCTGCCTGTTTGGCCTGTCTTACTCACAGGCAGAAGATAAAATGGGGATTCGGCAACAGCTACAGTGAATGACGGACAAGGAGGTGGGGGGCTGGGTAATCGTTGAGACTGTGGGCGTTAATCTGTGGCACAGAGCCTGGGAGGCACAGCAGGGCTGGGTGCCGTGGGTCGTGCACAGATCGGATGGGGGAGGCAGGTGACAAGCGGGGAGATGAGGGCCGAGGCTGGCCGGGGGAGGATGCGGGCCCAGCGACAGGGGCGGGAGGGGATGGTCGGACGTGGAGGTCTGCTGCCATCAGAGGCTGGGGCGGAGCGCGTGCCTCAGCTCCTCTGCTGCTCCCCGGCACCTGGAAGCGCAAGTGGCGTGGGCTTATCGCGCGGACACACATGTCCTCGCTGCTGGCACATCCAGCACGTGACGCGTCCCGTGGCTCGCCCCCATGAGATAACGTGTGTCTGCGTCACCGAGGTGACACGCAGCGAAAGCTGCTCCCCCTCTTTCGGTTTCCCTTTTGTTGTGTGTGAACACTTGGCACGTTGGGCCCTCGCAGCCCGCGCTGTGAGCACCGCACTGCCCGGCCAGGTGCCGGGGCAACGTCAGGACCGCGGCGGCCTGTGCAGCCCGACTCGTGCCCCCATCCCACGGGCCCCGCAGATACAACCTTCCCCGGGGCCCGGTGGGGAGCGGACAGCGCCGGGGGCGGTGGTGCCCACCAGTTTAGGTAATCCCACTGGCGGTGCCTGTGACCTGCTGTGCGTTGGGATTTTTCTCAGAACAACGGGCGTTGCTTCAGTCTCACGGCAAAGCCGCAGCTCGCTGCTGCAGATGAACCCCCCGATAATCCAGGGACCCCCTCCTACCCTCTAAAAGAGAGGCGGCTGTGAGATAAAAGGGAGCCGGCAGCTCCCCACGGCCCGGCCGCCCCCGTGCAGCCGCAGGCCATCGGGCTCCAGCGCCGCCATCTCGCCCCGCGTCTCTCCACCGACTACAGAGCAGACAGCGGCCCCCGGCTTCCGCGCAGGGGAACACACGCTTCCCCCCGCCATTGCCCAGCGCCGCACCGCGCCCCTCCTTCAGCCCCAAGCGGCCCAGTACCCGCCCGCACCCGGCACGGGCCCGGCCTCTCTCTCCGCCCCCCCCCGCGGCAGCT